>RXPK01000070.1:691266-711456 GCA_004143645.1 Protaetia brevitarsis
TTAATCAACGCAATTCCGACTACTAAAGAGCAATAAAATATTCAGTTATAAGCGTGCTAACCTACTAACTATTCTAATATCATGCGTTAGCCTATCTGTTCTTTAGCAACATTTAGCACAGTCAGAGTTGAACGGAAAGATTGATGGACCTAAAAAACAACAAAACAACAAGCGCAGTACCTATTATAATACTTAACAGTAACTTAATCCTAATTATTCTAACCAAGAGTAATTAAATAAATATTTTATATTTTAAATATTTATAGTTTAACACCAATTCCGACTACTAAAGAGCATAAAATATTCATTTTAAGCCTGCTATACCCTACTAATATCTAATATCATGCGTAGCCTATCTAGTTTTTAGCAACATTACTAAAAAATTCCACCATTCAATCGACTCATTATCTCTAATATCTGTTTCGCGTCCGCGGCCAATTTAACCCTAGCTAATGCCCCAACCTCCGTAGGCGACCGCCACTCATCAGTGAGTGGACATTCAAATAAGACATGCCCGCTGTATCTACTCCACCACACTCACAAAGCGAATCATTAACCTACCAATTCTACATAAAATGATTTAAAATTACCGTGACCTGTTATTAATTCTACTTGCTGATACGATAAATTAAACCTCACTTTCCCTAAACGTGTAACGCTACGGATAATTTCCTAGTCCACCTCCCATTTAAGGTATTATCCCACTACTCTGCCAAAATCATTATCAAAGTTTAATCCCTAAACGCTTTTTTAAACTACACTAGCCGAAATTAGCCCAAATCTAATAATCAAGCTATCTCCCTAGATACCGCTCTTTCGCTAAATTGATCACGCCTCTCATTACCGATTGTACTACATGAGCCTAAGTCAAAAAAGTTTTATACCCCCCCTCGCGCAACATATCCCAAGTATCTAACAACAAATGGTCGATTTTTTAAATTCCCATAACGCTTCTAATACAGATAAGCTATCTGTTATAATTCTCTACGTCCCGCATAAATTCCCATTCGCACCTACTAATAACACTACTGCCTGATTTATTGCAACTAAATTCTGCCTGAAAAATATTGCAATGATTCCTAATTTTAAACTGTTGATTATGTATTCAATACCTCTATTATAAACAACAGAACCGCCCTGTACCACCTCAACCCTTCGACCCAATCCGTAAAAATTTCTAAACCCTCTCGAAAAGTGCCTATAAATTTTATCATAACTAATACTCTTTAATTCTCGCGGATGAATTCGCCCCCCTATATCTACTCGCCTTATCTAAATCGCAGAATTCACAAATAGCCTAACCGACATACGCTTTCATACGTGGAATGCTCTTAATAAAGCCTGTAAAAAGCCCAGAGATTTGATTTCACCAACTCCCGCTCATATATATCCACACATTCGACATATCCAAAGATTCATACTTCCACATACCTATCTGAATACAACACTATAGATCTGCAATGATATTGTGTCCATTCTACCACTAGGGGACGGTGTCAACGTATGACAGCACAATATGTATGTCTGTAGATCTGACTAACGCATTGAATAGACTCGTACACTCGCACACAGTAAATAGAAAGCGATATGAATCCGCATGCCTGTCTGGTACGCGCACCCTTTATTCCATTATTATTTCGGTAAAATTCAGTTTGTGCATTGCCGTATACGTATAGAGATATCCCTGCGTCTAAGTAAGATTCTATGACCTGTGTATGTGTTTGTTAAAGGTTATGCAGACGTAAATTTTCCGGGTGTGCTATATCCTGTTGAATTTAAATTGCAAAAGAGCACGTTCCTATTCCATGCAGCTAGACAGACGGGAAGTTGTTACTGAATACATTTAGAACTAATGCTAGACGCAATTGTCTCGGGAAAAAGTTAAGGTTAATGCTGTAGTGGTTGCGTTGTTGTTGGTATTTGCTCATTATATAAGAAATTCTATTGTAGGTACATATATAGAATAAATGAATGTATTACTATGATTTCCCCATTAAAATGCTTGTTTTTTTTTGTAATTTTTGAATTTTCTTATTTAAGAGATCCCTTGGACCTTTAGTATTAAGAGATTTATTTTTGGGCAATGATATTTCAATAGGTAAAGTCACAAAAAGATTGGTATTTAACTAAATATTAGAATAACAAGTTCTTATTCCAATCTTGATTTAATTTAAATGTTCTATTACATGTTTCGGTCTTAAGACCATCATCAGGCAAAAAACGTCAAAATTGTAAATATAAAAATAATGTGTCAATAAAACATGTTTAGAGAGAAAACAATCGTCAAAGTTAATGTCAAAATCAAAAAACAATTACAATAACACCCTAAAATACAATTAAGACTAAAGCCATTGAAGACTGAAGCTCTTAGTCTTAATTGTAATTTAGTTATTGTAATTGTTTTAATATTATTTGATTTTGATTTTAACTTTGAAGATTGTGTTCATATCTACACATGTTTTATTGACACATTTTATTATATTTAGAACTTTGACATTTTTTGGCTGATGATGGTCTTAAGACCGAAACACGTAGCAGAATGAAAGTTTAAATTAAACCAAGATTTGAATACGAACTTGTTATTCTAACATTTAATGATATTTTGAATGATTTCTGAATTTACAAAAAAAAAATATATTCTCTTAAAAAAATTGCAATTAAAGCTTCCCCCATCTAACAATAAGTGTTCTTCTAACTCCTTCTTAATGCGAGTTATCTAATGTTGCCTAACATTTGTCACATCTATTGTTTGATTTTATTTCTGTGCCTGGTATCTCTGAGGCTTCAGTTTTT
The DNA here is from genome assembly GCA_004143645.1 of Protaetia brevitarsis. Classification (NCBI taxonomy): domain Eukaryota; kingdom Metazoa; phylum Arthropoda; class Insecta; order Coleoptera; family Scarabaeidae; genus Protaetia; species Protaetia brevitarsis. Next base: position 694,060 of record RXPK01000070.1, read on the forward strand.
ACTTCAATCGTATCTTCTTGCTCATTCAAGGTTTCTTTCCGGTTTTTAAATTAATTTTCTTGCTCTTCTACCTCTTGTTTGATTATGTTTTTATGTTGTTCCACTGTTGTTCCAGTCTTCTCTTTGCTTAAATGTTGATTTAACCTCTGCTCTTATGTTTGTTATCTCCTCACTTAATTAAGCATTTTTTCCTCCTTTTTCACAGTACATTTCATACATCCAATTCTTTACAGTTATATGCGAAATAGCCTACGATGGATTAGATAAGTCATGCCTCACATGGCGCCATAAGAAGTTGGTAATTGAATTGGTATGGTTTAACATAGAATTTTCTGAATTTTTCAAATGTTAACTTAATATTTTGTCTCAATGCAGAAAGCAGACATCAATTTTTTAAAAAAAAATGAATTATTTACATATTAAATTGACGTACTCGCTGTTAAACTTGTGTATAATGTTCGCGTATCAACTAACGATTGGATTTTACTGATTTACTGATTTGTAAGAGTATTATTTTTATTGTATTTTATCTCTTACTCTTGTTTACATCATTGCTTTTACATTTGAATCCACCCTGAGGAAGATAACGATATTTAGGTTACCGAAAATTTGGCAATACAGAATATAAAGTAAAAATATGTTTAGCCTTTTACCATCCTGCTAATCCTTAATTATATTTGGAGTTATCATCGGTTATTTCTTAGTTTATTAAAATTTCTTTAACCTGCATTAAAAAATAAATGTATTCTTTGTACTATTAACTGGATCTATACTTACCTATGATTTTTTTAAGAGCTTATGACGTTGCAGATGTTACTATTGGACTATAGATTTATGCCTTTTATTTTTAATAGAGCATAATCATTATAACACGTTCTTTAATAACATATTTAAAAAATAGTTTCTTTCAAGCTTAAGAAGATTGAATGAGTACTTGAAATCTTATGAAACGAGTTTTTTTATCCAATTCTTTGTAATTAGCATATTTAATATACATATTTTTATAATAAAAGAAGAAAAAGTTGATAATATAGGGAACTATATGGTAAGTGATCTACATATACAAATTGCTTCATTAAATTATTTGATTAAATTGCTATTTAACATTTTTTTTATATAAAAAATAGCGCATGTAGCAAATCTGTCTCACAATAGGCTCTAATAAAAGCTTTAACATAGAATTTTCTGAATTTCTTCAAAGCAGAGGGTTGTGTGGAAAGATTTGAATTATTTCCATATTATATCATAAAATTCATAAATGAATATACTTTTTATATTAATAATTGAACCTATACTTACCCAAAAAGTTTTAAGAGCTTTTGATGTTGCTCATGTTAATATCAGATTTATTATTTCTCTTTTTTTCTAAGCTCTTTCTGAAAGTAATGGCATCGAGATTAATTCAGTTTCCATAAAAAAACGTAATATATTAAATGGTAATCAATTTGGATTTCGTACAGATTGTAACACTTCAACTGTGAAGTGTAGTGTGTCTTTGTTGAAGCAATTATGTAGTGGTGTTGATAGGGGTGTGACATGCATCCGTATTTTTAGATCTGAGTAAAGCTTTCGACCTGGGAAATTCTAAGATATTGTTTGAAAAAAAAACTGTATCAGTACGGAATAAGAGGTAGCGCATTTGAATCGTCTACAAGCTATCTGGAGAAAGGACGCATTCTCTAACATAAAAACATAAATTGAGGTTGTTTTGGTGAGTTTAATTATGAGGAGTGGTGTACCACAAGGTAATGCGCTCAGTCCTTTGCTAAGTATTATTTAGCACATTAAGGAAAAAGTTATTATTCTTTCGATTTTTTCTTACTGAGACCATTCACAAAATTTTTCATGATGTTCAAAATCATAGTTAATGAAATTCCAGACTGCAGTAGTAACTTGTGGATTATGGCACACTGTCTCTAGCACAGCAGTTTGCGCATTTTCCTTGAATATCTCCGTTAATGTTAACATTAGGTCATGAATAAGTTTCTTTACTCACTACTAGATTCTTTTTCAGAATTTATTTAAAAAAATACCATGTTCTATTAAAAAAAACATCTTGATTTTCGTATGACCTTCACGCGCTTTCCTAGGGATATGACTGTGTAACCATTAGGTAGGTGTCTTCTTGTATTATAACTTCTAACTGAGTCCTTTTTTCATGGCACTGACCGCTTCCAAAGTTGAGGGGAGGGGAGAGCACATCATTTAACGTGCTCCCCACAATGCTTTAACCAGCCGGTATCTATTGATATTACTGCCTTCTCCCATACTACACTGTAGTCGAGGAGATTAATAAATCTACACTCCATTCACTGTAAGAATGCAGCGTTACATTAGATAGGCGAAAGATTTACGACTTGCGATTGGCTAATAGACGCGGCGAATTCATACACACGAAAAATATTTTATATAGCAAATGAAATTTAAATTGGATAAAACAAAACTTTACTGAAATCTATGACATTTGTCAATCCTGGTGTTGGTTTCAGCTCTGTATTTGCGTGTTTATTGCGTTTTTTGCAAATTGTTACAAAAATAGTTCTTCTTATAGCTCTACTGACTACTGTTGAATATTTGAAGGTATTGTTTTAATAACTATATAAAATGATAGTATGACATAAAATTTTTTACATCAATTTTAATATGGCAGATGAAGAAGTATTTGATTCACCTGCAGGGTCATCAAATAATCCTCAGGGAAAACATATTGGCAGTAAGTAAAAAATAATGGCTTATAAATTTGTGTCTGGAGCTTAAACGGGATACTTCTAAATCGACAGCAATTAAACTGACTGCAAAGTAACTTGGGCTGGGTGAAAGAACAGTGTGGGATATTGTAAAAGAAAGGGATACCACAGGAGTTACCAGTTCACCCCCTAAAAAACGTTTTCGTTAGAGTGCATATGATTCCTTGGACGAAGCAGATAGGTCAGCAATTAAACGACACGTACATTCCGTTTTCTTGCAGAACGAATTGCTTACATGCACAAAACTATTGGGTGTAAATATAATATTATCCATTTATCTTACATTTACTTCATCGCATTGTATCTTACAGGTTATTAATGCAGATGGCACTTTGCCAATATTGAAAAGAATGACGCTTTGGAAATTTTAAAAAGGTTAGGATTTAAGTGAACGAAGCGAAGTCGCAATAGTGTTTTAATAGAACAGCAAGATCTTGTGTTATGGAGGCGTCAATATTTAAACAACATTCGGAAATTTCATGGTGGTGGTAGAAAGATGTATATGATTATGTAAGATTCCCGAAATGTATTCACTGTTACTTTATTTGTATTATTTTATCACCTTATAGATAGTATAACTATAACATTCTAAATAAACTACTAAAAGCCTAGTGATTTCACATTACCCTTTGCTATTATTACAAAATTTTTATAACCAAACTTTTTCGCTTATGACACTGACAATTTGCAATTTGAATTTGCCGCTAATTTTTCATTATTTGGTGTAATTTGAGCGCCGATCGCAGCGCTATCTACTGCATTCTTAAAGTGAATGGAGTATAGCTATCTATTAATAAATTATACTTTTAATTGCTTTAAACATTGCTTAGTAGTTGATAACGTCTACAAATTTGAATTCTTCAATAACTTTTACTTTTAATATTTATCTTTCATTGTTCTTCATTTTATACAGAATGAGTTTTAAAAATACACTAAGCGCTCCATTTGAAGTATGGAAAATTTTGTCTAAAATATTCTTAAAAATGTATTTCCAAGGAAGTCTCATATGCAGTATGAGGAATTATATTTTAAATTAAAAAAATATGTTTATATTCGTGATCATTTATCCAGTATTTTAAAATGAATTAAATAAATACATGCCTTGTTACTGCAAAAAAAAAAAAAAATAATAGATATTATTGACGAATTATAACAATCTATTGGATATTATATTAAAAAAAAGCGATAGTGGAGGAATCAAAGCTGTGTGCAACTACGTATCGTAATTTTAGTGGTGATATCGGTTTAATATATTCCATATAAATTTTATTCAGCTGTTTGTGCTCCTAATTAACTTACAAAACTGAAATTCCGGCGTACGATTCTATTTTAAGCAAAAATCGATTTGCCAGAGTCACCTCTCTAACCCCATACAATTTGTAGATGTAGGATGTCTTGTTCGCCCTCTCTAATTGCCTTGTTTGTCGTCTGTTGCAGGTTTGCCCTCCATGAGAGACAGCCTAACGAATCCGGTGCACGTTTATGAGGGGGACGACGCCCTCATCACCTGCGTGGTGAAAAACATCGGCGAGAATTCGGTCATGTGGAAGAAGGAGGACAAAGAGAGGCACAGCAGGCGCGTGCTGACGGCAGGCACCACTAGGGTGACTGCGGACAAAAGATTCGCCGTTCTGCACGACTCAGGTAATTTGCCCCTTTTATTTATTTTTATTTTTTTTTTTTTTGGAGAAAGGAGCACTTTTACGATGTGTGTATGTCATGTGAAAGTGGGGGAGGTGTTTATATCTCTTCAAGGGTTATTTATCGGAAAAAGAATTGCTTCTAACCCGGCTCAACTGCCATGTTGGCGACCTGAAACGTTTTATGTTTAATTATACAGGGTATTCCACGTAAGGGGTTCATTAAAAGTTTATGATGTTCTATTATTTACTTATGTTTGAGGTTTTGACACAATTATCTGTTCGATTGAAACTATAAATGTAAAATACTTTAACCAAAATATCACTTCCGGTTGACCGGAAATGGACGTCAACTTTGTTATTTTAAATAGAATGATATAATTTTTTATTCATTTTTAGATTCTACGACCATAAATATGTGAGTTTTCATTAGCTATTCCTATAGCTACATGTTGAAGTTTTTGAGTTATTTAAGTTTCTATTTTTTTTTTTTTAGTCATAAATTAAAGCAAGGTGATTCGCGTTCCTAACGAAAAACGCACATACGGGGGATGATAGAAAAGCACCCGATTGCCCGTATAAATCCTCTAGTTGTTTTGACCGAGTAAGAAAAACACACCCATGTATAAAAACTACATGCACCCGTAAATCACGTGGAATATTACAATGCACAGCCTGTGGCACAGCGATGACGCATATATACATAACTTGTTTGTTTGACACGAACGACAACGCAGCTGTGTTTTCGCAATATTCCACGCATTTGCGGCGTCTTAAATGTAGCTGTTTATTTATATTTCTGCAACACCCAAATACCTCCGTTCAGGCTTTTATTGAAAAGTAAGAATTGCTAAAATAATTTATATTTTGAATACGTTTTAAATACTGTAACAAGATAAAATATATAATTGTATTACTTATTTAAATAGGTAATAGTGACATTTTTTTTATTTCTTGTATTTTATTTAAAAAAAAAAAAAACAAGCAGCCAGAAAGAGTAACTAACTATTTAAAATAATAAAACAAAAACTTGGTAAGTCTTTTTATCATTGATTAGAAATAATTTACATATTATTAATATCAAAACATTGTAATGTTCCACAACAATACATTTGAAAATGACGGTAAGTTTGTTTTATTTAGCGGCACGTTAAATTTAAACGATTATCAAAGAAAATGTATTAAATCTTAATAAATCCAATCAACGCCCCTATCTCAAGACTTCTATTCAAAATATTGATACAACTAGGCCAAAAACAGGGGAAGCTTTTTTCACTAAATTATGTTAATTATTGTTACTTTTCATTGTAATTGAATTAAATTAATGTAGTTTTTAAAACTTGTAACCACATAATACTTTCTAGATTTTCCTTTGTAAATATGAAGTTCTCTTACATGTGAATACATAACCTTAGATAATACTCTCTACTGACTTCGTAAAACTATGTAGGTACATATGTATGGAGATACATATGCAAATTCCTAGGCATAGACTGCTGTAGGCAACGCCACTGAGTTTTTCGCTTCCCCGCTTCTCCGAACGAGTTTGTCCTTCCTTTAGTCATAATCATTGTATTATTGAGAAATTAATATCTCGGTTGTATGTCATGAATGTAAATATAACTCTAAAAAATGGTATACACACTTCACATTCTATCATACAGGGTGTTCAAAACTGAGGAACAAAGTGACATATTTTCAAATGCAGAAAACTCAATTCTTTTAAATAGAACATCCTGTATTTTAATTCGAAATAAGAAAGTAAATAGCAGGCTCTATCATTTTATGTCAGCTTTCCCTATACCTATCTTTAATACATTTTGAGATATGAGCGACTTTTTGTTAAACAGACTAACTAACCCTATCTTTAAAATGTTTGTAGCCGGCTCTGAATGGGATTAATGTCAAATTCATTGACTAACCATAAGTGTTTATGTATATCACCGTAATTACACTTTCGTATGGTTCCTCAAAGAATTAACACATGAATTTAGAAATTGGCTATCATCACTGTTTTTGTTATCCAGCAATGTATACAAAAATGATTTAGGTAATCATACAAGGTGTTAACAAAAATATGAATTATTTGGTATACTTCCTTATTCTAATGAAGTAACCTGTATATTATCATTATGTGGCTGTATTGTACGCCGAAAATTAGCCTAAAATTACACCAGATCCTAACCGCGTGTATGTGATAGTTTTCGAGTTATGCACGTTTGAATGTTGGAGTAATTATCTGTGGCAACAGGCTTAAGGCAAAATAGGTCATATCACGCATTAAATGTAGTTAATTTTGGAGATTTAATTTGACTAGCGGACAATACGTCTCACTTGCAAATATTTTTATTTTATCCGGAGTAACGTGGCCTGAATAACTTGTCACAGACACCATTCTATGCAATATATATAAGAAGTCACTTTTGTTTCTTTTTTAAGTTTGTATGTATGTATATGTATATAAATGGAAGGGTGATGTTACACTGCGACCTAAAAGATCTGTTGTGTCCCCTATTCTTGCTGCTGTACAGATGGCCTTTGAGAGAAGATAGATAGGTGTTTCATCCTGTTCCCCACAAAATCTACATTCAGCTTCCTTTTCCAATCCAAGCTTACTCAGGTGCCCTTTCAGTCTACAATTGCCTGAAAGTGTTCCTGTTAATTTGCGAATATTGTTCTTACTCAGGTTGATGCATTCTGTAAATCTCTTCTGGTTATAAGTTCCCAGAAGAATTTTACTTTGCCTCATTCCCTGGAGATTTTCGCAGTAACTGGATTTTCTCTGCTCCATTGCCATTTTCAGTTTCTTCAGTATTGTACTGCTACTTAATCCGCAAAAGAGTTCAGGGCCTACAAAAGGCATTCCAGCCCCTTTTTTGCGAAATTATCCGTTATTTCGTTTCCTTCCACTCCTGTGTGACCCGGAACCCACACGAGGGTTACTTAGTTTCTTTTGCCTAGCTCATTTAATTTCCCTCGGTATTCTCAGACCATCTTGGAACTGATTTCATATGAGCTTAGCGCCTTGATAGCTGCTTGACTATCAGACATGATGATAATCTCCTTTTTTTAAGTTTAGTTCATATCGTATTGCAGTGTAGGCAGCTAAACATGGTTCATGTCAATCCAGCAGATATTATTCATGTGTCAATACTGTCATATTATAAGCAATGTCGTGCAACTGTGTGTGGTAGCTGATACAGAATGCACAATGCATACAATAGCTTTGCCTCCTACGTAGCTTAAGCTAGGACCAGGATGTTATTCTAAATTAGATCCATTTGCAACAGACTGCGATGTTTCCCACATTCTCTTCAATTTGAAGATTTTGTGGCTAACTTCTAATTTTTGTTTTACTGCATAAATACTTAGTTTGTTGTCTAAAAACGTCACACATCCTGTTCTTCAGTTCACATTTTTTTTTTAATAACTGAGCTAAAAACGATATTGCAATCCTTGTTGTGCATTAAACTGTGTATAAAGTCAACGATGCACCAAATCGTTTTAATAGAAGAACCCAGTTTTTAAAGCTTCTTACTTTGCACATTTGGGATGATATCTTAAGTGATTAGATGTCCATAAGTAGATTGCTGGTACTACAAAACAGCTGCATTGCAACAATTGATGTCAGGACAGATGCCAAAATCTACGTAAAAAATATAATTTATTCAGCTTAGATGAATTTCTAATCATCTTTTTTAGTTTTTGCTTTCTTTGGCAAAAAGTAACAATTCCTTTTGATTTTAAGAGTATCCTTATTCTATTGCGTTTCAATTATATATTTTTTTCTTCCATATTGACATGTATACTGACGTATGACGTTTTCTACACTGATATGTATTTTACGGATGTAAATACTATTAGGTATTATTAATTCTACTCAAATCAGAAGTTATATTAACAATTCCTTAATAATATTTTAATTTCAAACATTATTATACTTTGTTCTATCTATCTAATAAAAGCAAAAATGTAAAAACATTAAAATTTGTAAAGATTGCAAGTTTTTTACAGCATGAAATAATTAACGAATTAATATATACAGTTATTAACTGAAATACATTACTTCATTAAAATTGGTGTTTACATTTACTGCGTGAGGTGTCTGCTTCGAAATGTTATGTATTGATTTACATTGGGACATAAAGATATCCTACACCTGTCAATAGTGAATACTCGATAGTGGATATTGCCCTTACTGAAAAGGTAAGGCACCAAAAACTTGTTAGATCGTCAACATAGCAGTTACGACCCTACTTATGTTTGCTGAATAACTTCGAACAAAACGATATTTGACTTTAATTATAACTTTAACTTTCACACAAAATTAGGTTCAATATGAGAAGGAGTTTCCTATTCAAACTCTCCATTTTGAACATTGAGTAGGTGTTGTCGAAAGCTTTTGAAGTTCTGAAGTCTGAATTCGCCAACTGTTAAATTAATATTGCCCATGTCATAAGTAGATCTTGTTACAATTGTGCTTAATTGCTAGGAACTTTGGAGCTCATTAGGATTGACGACCTGTATAGTAGACGCAAATTACAAATTTGTCATGGCTCTTAAATAGCTGTCTTAGCTTCGTACCGTATTTATCTTAATCAGCAGGCTATCATGAAGTGGTAATATCGATTTCCTTGGATTAATATACAGAGTTAGCGAAAGTACTTCTTCAAGAATAGTTTAGATTAGGGTTGGGGTGGCCCACGGACCTATTTCACCGCGACCTTTTCAGATGTATATCAGAAAACGCTCTCTAATGTTGCCCTCTTAATTAGAGCTATCATACTTGAGAGCGGCTTCTTTGTATAGCTGCTAGCTAGCTGTTGGGTTCTCCACGCCAATTACTAGAAACCTTGTCCTCGCTAGACATCACATTGGCATAGCACATAAACTGATAATTCTTCCTCCTTTTGGCAGAATCTGTAAGTAGTATCATCCACCAGGCCTGTGTTGATTCATAGTAAATTCACGCCTCTACTCCTTTAGAAATCCTTTTGCCTGTCTTTGTCCCGGTGATTTTTGCCACCGTTCTCTGGACTGATTATGTATCCATTCATTGTTGATTTTGTTTTATTTGCAATTTTTCTGGTGCAACGCCTTTTGTCCGTAAAGGTTGAATAATTGCATTTGTGGTAGCTTTATTAAACGCCCTCTCAATAAAGTCGTCATGGCTACCTCTTTGTCTTTGTAATTAGCCTGTCGAGATCGTCTAATGCTATTTCCGTCTAATGCTATTTTCCCGGTTGATATGCATATTGTGTATCACTGAGTGGCTATTCTCTCAGCGCGGTAGCAAGTTGATGTGTTATATACCGATTTTAGCAGAGCATTTGACTCTATCGACCACAACATTCTTTTGACGAAAATAGATGGTTTTGGCTTCAGTCCGTCTTTTACCCAGTTGATGACATCTTATTTGTCAGAGAGAAAAGCATACGTGTTCTACAAGGGATATTCGTCAGAATTATTTCCTATGGACTCTGGTGTTCTCCAAGGCTCCAATCTGGGACCTCTACTATTTAATATATATATATATATATTAATGATCTCCTGCAGTCTCTTACATGTGAATGCTTAGGATATGCTGACGATTTGAAATATACAAGGTAATCAACACTGTTGAAGACTGCTATCAATTTGCCAGAAAATCTAGACAAGGTGGAAAATGGTGTATAGAGAACAAAATATCTTTAATGTCAATAAATGTGCCGTGGTGTCATTTTCGCAAAATGTAAATCCACTGTTTTACACGTATATTATCAATTCGGAGTCTATAATAAGACACACGCAGATGAAAGACTCGGTGTAATATTTGACTGCATCTGTCTTTTAACGGAACACATAGAGTCTATTTGTCTGTCTGCTTCTAGAAACTTAGAGCTTTCTGATAAGATCTTGCAGAAATTTCAACAATATCCGACTATAAAACATTATATTGCACGCTCGTCAGAAGCGTATTGAATATTGATCTATAGATATGGATATCCCCTACTACACTTTTCAACACTTAGGCTATTGAAAGAATACAAAAGCGCTTTCTGAAATAATTTGTCGTAGGAGATTACTGGAACATATCCTGAACGCAACTCCGATTATGCAACGCTACGTAGTAATTCATGGATTCAGTTCGTTATCTGACCGACGTACTTACTACAGTGCCAAGTTCTTATGAATATACTTTTGAAACAAGGTGGATTGCCCTCACTGCTTGCCTTGGTGACTTTAATGTGCCGTTTTTCACTACACGGATACCACACGTTGCGTGTTCCCGTGCGCGAACTAATGTGTCGGTAAATCCCCAATATCTCGTATGACGAGAAACTTCAATGAACTGTATGCGGACTGTGAGTGAGTGTTATTTTGTGTATGTAATTTGATTTGCACTTTCTCTATTATGATATGGATACTTAATATTTGAATGTAAGAATTATGTACCTTTTGTATTTTTAAAGTTAGTTTCAAATTTCATGTAAAACTTTGATTTGTTTGTTATACTAGGATGATCTTTATTTCTATATTATGTTACTGCAACGCCATCAATTACTAATTTTCGTCCTGTAATTGGCTTGTTTGCTGTTGGACGTAATAAAGTATTGTTATTATTATATATCTTACCTTTACAAGAGTTTTGAGTAGAAAAGAGAATAGGCTTATTGGTTTGTATGACTTCGGCGTTTGATCGAATATTTTACCTAGGTAGGTATATTATCCTCACTTTTTACCATGCGCTTCAAACATATGCTGCACTTGCTCTGAAGATTTTTGCGAGATGTGGTGTCAATACCTCCATCTCTTTCTGAAGTAAGGCAGGAAATATTCTATCCATGCCTGCAAATTTAAAACTTGAAAATCTGCTTAACGCCCGCTTGATTCTTATGGATCTCATTATTTCTGCGGCCATCCTCTTTTCGTTTTGGCCTGTCTGGCCCTCGATCTGTTACAGCCAGCTCAACAATTCCTCACTGCTCTCTTTGGGAGCACTTGTTTAAGTTCCATCGGTTCTTTTGATGAAGTCCACTTCAGTCGCAGCACTACCATCTTTGACTAGAACTTTATGGAGAACTTTCACCATGAGCCCTTCTCTCTTCAAGGATAAGTACAGGTCCTTTAATTTCTATTTGGAAATGTAAATTTGCTGTGTTGGATTTTTATTTTGATTTATTAATTATTATTGCCAATGAGCGGTGCAATATATAGTTAAAAAATAATTTAATATCTAGTTTCACTATACAGGGTGTATCAAATAAAAAAGTAAATTTTGCTTGGGTGTTAACTACACGATATATAAAGCACAAACCCATCGAAACCGGATTTCATCATTAAAGAATAAAAAAAAGTAAAATTTAGAGCCAAAATTCTTTAGTCCGGGCCTGATGCAAGGAAACGTCATGTTAAGCACCCGCTAAACGTGGTATTATGTATAAATACATTGCACTCATTTAGTATTATTCTTAATGGTATGCCGTGAGTGCATTTAACGTCATTCTGAATAAATAAGGCCTTGTAAAATAGCAAAACTGAGGCATTTAAATTTCTTCTTTTTATAAAATAAACATTCCTATTTTGTTAAGAGCATGCTACGTAAGTCTACAAAGTATTATTTTTAATATCCTGATAAGACGTTCGAATTTCACCGGATATGCGACTTCAGTAGCTACAAAAAACGTAAATATTTTTCTTTTGCTTTGTCGAATCGAGAGTTAGTTGTTAATAAGCGGTACCACATGAATCTGAGTAATTTATTTTGGATTTATTTAATCATATAACAAAATGAATTGAATCGAATTACACAGAAATAAATGTAGATACAGAAAATTTGCAAACACGCCTTTTTACTATGATGTCGCGCGAAAATGAATCTATACATTCCCGCGGTTTTGCCGATGCATCAAGCTTCGATTTTCTTTATATGAAACCATGGTGATCCTGAAAAGGATCGTTTTTTCGAGACGGGAAGAATTTAAATAAAATGTTCGAAGTGGCTTGCACTCCAAGCGGCGATCCACACAGAACTAACAGCGGTAATGGCTGAATGATAGTGGTATGTGGGGGTATACTCGGGACAGCATTTTGGTTGGGCATAGGTGCGGCTCTAGCCCAGGGCATTTACAAAATATTTTTTTTCTCGTTAATGCTTAGAGATAGACCCCCTGTGCATTAAGACTTTTTGATCGTATATGATTACAGCTGCTACATATTATTATATTTACCTCTATATCTGATACACCCTGTATATATCTCACTTCAATAGCAAATGAGTAGGCGAAAACAGAAATTCACCTGCATAATCCTGTATACAAGAGGATCTTCGAGCTCTACAAAACAAATATTCAAGACATCGGGGATCAAAACTATTAAGCTTCTGATCTCAGCAACTGGTTACATTTCCGTCCCCATATAAGAAGCGGAATTAGACCCAACAAACCCAGAAGTGTACGGAAAAACACAGAACTAAGCCGTTCTACCTCGTTCCGTAATGGCAAACTTTTCACATCTCTCTCTTTGCCAATTTCTATCTAATCTCTACTATATTGCCTCCGCAATACGAACCCGGGCGAAAGTTACATCTTCATCGCACGTGAGACAGTAATCACGAGGACTTATTAAATTTCAACGTGCCGAGGAGGAGAAGATACACCAGACGTAAAAATTGTTCGGAAAATTCAATATCTCCGGCCGTGTCCCAACTTTCCCTAATAAACGTCGGTCGCATCGCCTGTCGCGAATCAAATAACTTCCGCCAATTACCGAAAGATGACGCTGCCGCGGTGATATTTCGGAAAGTTCGTCCCCGCGAGACTCCCAGACCCGTCAGTTATGATTAGCGGGAACGCTAGTTAGTCGGTAATTAACTTTTACGGGGGACGGATAATCCCGGCGCCGCTTCGTCGAATACGATACCTCGTATCGTATTTGTTCGCTATACTGTCTGATGCTGTCGATTATCTATTTATTTATCTGCCAGTGTCTGGACATATAGTTTTTACCTTTTTCGTTCGGTCTTTTGTTTTATTTCGTGTCTGTTTCATTAAAACTTTTCGTCGTCAGTATCTAAGTGATATTAAAACACCGACAAAATAAGAGCCGAACAACAATAACCAAACCGAACCAAAATGGGCCCTGAAACATTGAAAAAATCTTTGATCACATGAAATAATAAAGATTTTATTAGATGACTAAGGAATTTATTGAGTAATAAATAGAGTGGTCAACTTTCATCTGCGCGCCAGGTCAGCAGTTTCATATATGTAACATTAACGTTTAACACACGTATACAGTACATTGTCGGGTAACAGCAAAATTATTTATTTATTAAATTATAAATTATAATATTATATATAGTGTAGTGGTGTGCAAAATTTTACAGGGAAAACTGAGGATGTAACTCAAAAATACTGCTTTGGATGTATACAGCGATAGTAAGAGCGATCATCATTTCTGGGTCAGTAACTTGGAGCAAAAGAACTAATCTGGCCACCGCGAGAATTAACCTTTCGAAAATACAAAGATTAGCGTACTGCTGTGTACTGATTGACTTAAATGAACTTGCAAAATGAAATTAACAAGGAAAAAGAAAATTAAATTAGCTAGCTCAACGGATAAAAATTTAAATGAACGCAAAAGAACTATTAACCTCAGAGTTACCCTCGCGAATTAAAACTTGAATCTAACCACGAAAAGTAAATTGTGAGTGAATGAAATCTGACTTTCTTAATTACCCGAAAAATTTAACAGGTTTTATATAAAATAAAAGAACAGAATTTTTAACCCAACGAAGATAATTAACAACCAAATTTTATTATACAAAAAGGGTTAAATTACAACTTGTGGAGAAAAAAAACGGTGAACTGAAGGTTCTGGCCTAAATTAAAAACTGCACTTGATTCTAAATTAAAATAGGACAATGCTATTTCCTATACAAAGCAAAAATTTAGTTTGTTCAGGAAGATATTCCTAAATATTTCAATATCAATCTACGTGGTTTCATATTAAAACAAATTAAATTAAGCGTGGACAATTTCTAGTAATTAACAAGAATGAGAAACTAAAATGCAAGCACAATGCTTCTACTTACCCAAACCGAGGTGATAGATAATTAAAAACGAATCAGAAAATAGAAAACGGAAAAATTAACTCTTTAACTATAATGAGAGAAATTAACTTAAAAAAAAAACTCTTCCTGCACAAAAATAATAAATGATCTTATATCTATAATGTGCACACATTAATATATTAATAATTATTACAAAATGAATTCCTTGATAGACTATATAAAATTCAATTTATGCGAAAATTTAGAATATCAAAATGAACTACAAAATGGCATCAATAATATACAAAAATGCGTCTACTCACGTTAACAGTGGAACAAGGAACTGCTGAACAAAATTCTACAACGCAGTCGTAAACAACAACGCAAACGCACAATTCACCGACAACATCTAGTAGAATAAGCATAAAACAGAACTAGCAAACGCTAGACAAATAATTGAATGGAATTAATTAAAAAAGACTTAACACTAAAAAAATAAATCAAACCATCAACCCTTTAACTAAATTTATACAAACTAAATCTAAACTTGTGAAAAATTCTCGGTAATATGATTAATGGCTGAACGGAGTAAACAAGACAAAAGCTGTGCAACTTAAAATACACTCACGTAAAACGGGATGCCTACCACAGCAGTACGTATTGCTGTGTTTTAATTGAAATAAATAAAAATATGTGTCTGCTACCCCAATTTTATAAAATTCCAAAAAAAGAACGCCAGCTGTGTTTTTGCCCCTTATCAACAAATTAGAAACTCCCACACCACAACAAGTATTAGAAAAATCTAAAATTATTTTAAAACGAAAAAGAAAAAATATTAGCTAGCTCAAAGGAAAAGATTTTAAATAAAACAAAAAAAAAACTATTAATCCCAGAGTTATCCTCGCGGATTAAAACTTTAATCTAACCGCGAAAAGTAAATTGTGAGTAAATGATGTCAGATTTTCTTAATAACACGAAAAATTGAAATAAAGGTTTAATATAAAATAAAAGAACAGAATTATATAATCCACGGACGCCATTAAACAATAAATTTATTTCAACAAGCGGGCTAAAATATACAATTGTGCAGCGAAAAACCCTGAACTGAAGTTTCTGGCCTAAAATAAAAACTGCACAAGACTCTAAATTAAAATAGGACAATGCTATTTACTATGCAAAGCCAAAAAAAAGGTTTTATTTGTTCAGGAAGATTATTCAATCTATAAAACCTTTGAATTTATATCCACGTGGTTTCACAAATTAAAATAATCTAAGCGTGGACAAATGCTGGAAATTTACTAAATATGAAAAAGCTAAATAACAGAAAAATGCTTCTACTCACCTAAACGAGGTGACAGAAAAAATAAAATGATACAGCAAAATAGATTAACAGAAAAATTAACTCTTACAAAATATAATTGAGCAAATAAACTAAAATAAATCTTCCTAAACAAAAGAAATAATAATTGATCTTATATCCACCACTTCAATACATTAACAATTATACAACAATGATTCCTTGATTGACTATAATACAGAAAAATGTTAAATTTTTCAACACAAGATAAATAACAAAATGGCAACAATTATTTAAGAAATACGTCTACTTACATCAATAGTCGAACAAGGAAGAGTTTTTTTAAAGCCCTACAATTCTTTTACCTACAAAAATCCCTCTCTCAAAATTCGTACAACATTACGATGACAATATTTAATAAAATACGCATAAAATCAGCACAAGCGAACAATAGACATTTGAATGACTAGATTAATTTAAAAAAAATCTTAACACTACATAATTAAAATCATACAATAAACTCTTAGGCCCGTTTTACATTACGCTTAAATTAGTATGAAATTTTGTGTAAAAATTTATTTTGAATTTATAAAGAAATTTACCTGCATGTCATACATAAAAAATTACATCTGAAAATTGGTACAAAATATTTGAATATGTCTGTTTGATATTTAAATTAAAAAATTTAGTATGAAAAAAGTTATGAAAAGGATTAATATTACCGTAAAATGGCTGAACAATAAGTATTGCTGTTATGGCTATCATCTTTAAATGTAACTATGATAGCTAGTCCCGTAAAATATTTATGTAAAAATTGGATAAGATGTGACCTGAAGGAAATGCATTCTAAATTTATTAAATTCGGGATTAAGAGATGACGGTCCATTGTCGAACGATTGATGAACTTTTGGCCATTTCCTCATTGTCTAGGTGATTTGACGGACGTGGATAGAACCGGATCTGATAGATTTTACTCTTTCAATTATTAAAGGCGCAAATAGTCTAGTAGTACTTAGACCTTCAGATGGTGATTATAAGCTTATTTCTAGTGTTCTACTAAAAACTTAAGCTACATCGATATAGATGAAGATGCAGAGAAAAATGTTGAAATTTTGGTAAGATGCAACGACCAAGTGGCAATGGATCTGCTAATTTTGCAAGGCAAGTTAGGGATGAAATATAATTCTAAAATAAATGCAATTTTTTGTATGTATCTATCTTTTTTATAGATATAAAACTGAGTATGTTCAACAAATTCTTATACAATCAACATCAATTTTAACTTTATCTAGGGAGTTCTGAATACTCAATCAACAATTCAACCTGCTGGATATGACCACGACATTATTCTAAAATGGCTGGTGATACAGCGATATAACGAATAGACAACAGAAACTTCTTATGCTTCGTACTCAACTACAAACAACATCGTGTATTTTTGCGTTGTCATATGTCAACTTAGATTGAGCGATCTGTATAGTACACACAACGCCGACCTTATCCCACTGGGATTAACCAACTATTCACATATTGCGCAACGCATATTTGTGTTTGTAAAATAATGAGTAAATAGAACAGGTTCTAATCTCTTAGTTACAATATTTTGTTACGAAATTTACAAATAAATCATACTGTCATGATACTCTGTACAAATATGTAATAGCAACATTATATCAAAGT
>RXPK01000070.1:711856-1146186 GCA_004143645.1 Protaetia brevitarsis
GGATTCTCAAGTTATGCGACAAACTATGCGCTGAGTTCCTGGGTGTTATTTTGCATCATGAAATCATAAGAAATATGTCCAAAATTCGCTGTAGTTCTAAGGTTGTTACAACTGTTTAAATATAGTAGTTAACATAATTATTTTTTTATTATACATTAACAAATATATTAGTAAAAACAAAACTTACCACGTATACTTAACTGTTCGCTTCACTGCAATAACAGCTATCTATCCTCCGTCGTATTGACTGCGAGTCTGTTCTAAATACCAGGGGTTTTCCGAAGTTTGAAAAACGCTCGAAAATACGTTTCCTCGCTTTCTCAGTTCCTCAACATTTTTCAATGGGAGTCGTATAAACTACATGATTTAAGGTGACCCCAGAGAAAAAGTCCAAGGAAATTTAAGTCTGGAGACCGAGGAGGCTACCGTTGGTGGACGCTCCCCTGTCCATCCAAGATCTGGATACGTATTGTCCAAAAACTAGCGAGCAACTAAAACTAAAATGCGCTGGGAGCATCCATCCATGCATTAAATACATTTCCTAACTTTAACTGCAACGGACTCTTCTTCCAGCATAGTGGTACTGCGGGCTTCAAGAAAATTGCGGTATACCTTCGCCATTTAACCGCATCGGTAAAACACATGTGACTTTATCAATGACGTCCCCAACAGATTCCCGGCCCACACATTGACAGAGAATTGATGTTGATTTGACGGGCATCCCACTAGTTTGTGCGGATTTTCTCTTCGACCCATATGTGATTATTTATGAAAATTACCTAATCGGCGTTTCTAGAAAAAGAGTATCGTCGGTGAAGAATATTGAGGCCAACCTAGTTCAGGATTTTGTGCGATTTTGTGTGCATTCCCTTGACAAAACCACCCTTTTGCGGAAATCTAGCGGCAAAGGAGGTTGCCAGAACCCGTTGAATGTGATATGATACCACAGTTGGATGTTTCAATTTCTCCAAACTGTGGCTTGACTAATTGTTAAGCAAACCAATTTTTTCTGTGCTGTATGATGATAGGCTGTTCATCAATTTATTTAGTACCATTTTTTTCAACTTTGTGGCGTTCCTCACTCACTAGTTTGGGGTGCTCATTATCATCGTGTCCGTTTTTTTACAATTTTCCGTTTCACTAAGACGGTTGGTGAGCGGCAAATATTCCGATGATGCGGGATGATACGTTCGGGTATCGTTCTTTCATAAAGACGGTCTAGCAGCACTGCGAATTCCATTGGCAAGACCGTACAAACGAATGATATCAGCAACTCGTCAGTATCGTGGTAAATTCATTTTTTAGAAACAGAAACTTGGCAATCCACGAATGGAATACTCCTCTGAAACTATTGACAAATATTTGGAAATGACAATAAACAATTCCTGTGGGATTACTAAGGGATTCCGCAAGAAGGGAGATCTGGAGCCTGGTTATAAAGAAAGAAAGTACAAGAAATGAGGTCGACTGAAGGTCAACTCTCAGTAACCAAAACGCTTGATAGGGATGGGGCTGGTAAGTCTCTCTGATAACCTAACTCAAGCTGCAGTAAGAAAGATAGTTAAAACCATTACTGGGTTGGTAACTGACACTGTCTCATGAAAAAGCATTATACAACACAGGCCCATGTAAGCGAACCGTGATGGGCAGCAGATGCGAACTATAGGAGGAAACGAAGTTTAACATTAACTGAACATGTGAGGAACTGAAGGTACTCCGATAGAAATATTTCGGGAGAGATCTATTGGAGCCTCGAAGGTCCTTCAAGTTCCGACTGGGCAAGATACTGGCTTTATAGAAGAACACCAAGGCTCAAACGTGCCGCGGACTCACGGTGCCCACCCTAGATTGAATGAATGATGAATGAATGAAACACATTCCATCTCAACATAACAGTTTTTGACAGAAACCAACTGTGATATTATATCGTGTTAGTATCTATTCATAATTTTATTATTAACCATTCAATAACATTGAATAACCCAACAGTTTGGACATATACTCATATGCCACTTTATGATCAAAATACCTCAGGAATTAGCTCTTAAGGTTTGTCGCAATATTGAGAATCAATCCTATATAAAAAGACGTATAAATTTTGAGTCCGAGATATACTTCCTAGCTGCAACACATTCTTTTATCTGCTGAAAATTAATAAAGACAGTGGAGCATCTGTTGCTAAACAATGCTCAACGCTAAAACCATTTCCCTAGAACAAAAATCAAAGTGCCGACGTAAGTGACGCTTTGTCTTACGTTGCCTGGTTGAAACATGATTTAGTTTAAAAGCAAAAAAAGTAGGAAATAACTTTTAAATACTTTAAATAGATAATTGAATGTACTAATGAATATAGCAGTACGCTCAATACAATTTGAAAGTTCCCAAACGCACATTAAAATTTATCACTAAAATTGTCTTAACGCATAAATTATTTCCACAACCTGCTATACCTTTCTCGCGCAGGGCAAACATTCCTTACAAATCAACAACTCCACCTCCCCCAGAATTATCCTTTGTACTTTCACCCTCTATTCTTCTCTGGCTTTCCACGGCTTTCTCGCCGACATACAACCGCATCCTTTCCGTCATTAGCACAGCCAAAAACGCACAAACGATACATTCGATTCCGCAGGAATCTCTCGCTCAGAACCACCGTCGCGTCGTGTATACTTTCCATCAAAGCGCGCAAATTAAGATAAACACCGGCGAATTATATTTTAAAGGGAAAGTGGGAACGTTGGGGGCATCGAGACAAGAGAAAAGCGGAGACGGCGAAAATCTTTTGTCTCGCGCAGGGGGACGCAGCCGACGTCACGATATTATTTAAATAGCGCATGTGGCAAACACGTCGAAAGATTTGCTAATTGAGCGCGGGGAACAAAGGGCGCCTCGACTCTGGGTTCTACGGAAAGCGCGCAGGTAACGGTGATGTTTAAATGTTCAGGTCTTTTGCTTGGGGAAAGGTGAATTTTTTATTGAAGAAAGACGAGTTTGCAATTAAAAATTATCAATTGCTCCTAAAGGAGGCGTTTTTCGTTAGTAGTTCATATGGGCTTTTTTGATCAGTTATTCATGCTGGATTCACCCCTGATGTTTCTGACATTATTTTGAATACACCCTGTATATACAGGATGTTCCTTAATATTCATGTAGGCTAAGGAAGGGGGTAATTAATTTGGTTTTATTTTGGTGCTAAATTTCATATAAACATAGGTCTGCGAACGCTTCGTTACCAATACTGCAGGGTGTTGAAATTTCAAGATTTTTTCACTTTTTACTGTTAAATAGAATCCTACAGTTTTTGAAGATATTTTTGACTCAAATTTGGAGGTAGGTTAACGCTATAGAGGCCTGCCATCATTAGCGCATGCAAATTATGATGTAAACTACAGGGAATAATTTTTTTCGGGGTCATACCTTTTCACCTGAATTTTTTGCGAGCGCCACTGCTAGATTCTAAAAATACGCAATAAATTTTCTGTCTTCTTTGAAACTTTTTGATCCTTGTATTTTTTTATTATCTCTGACCGTTTCGAGAAAAAAATAGAAAACAAATTTTCTGTAGTGCAGAGAAAATTAAATTTTTAAAATGGTCTGCAGCTCTGCTTATAGATAATCACTTGAGTTTATTAAATTTAAGATTAGGGTGCCACCCTGTTAAAAAATAAGATACCCGGTTCGTACATTGTTTTATTAAATACAAAGAACATAACTACTAACAATGAAACCCTAATTATAACAATGAAAGGAACTATGCTACAAAATTGTTGAAAGTGTCTCCTCCAACCTTAACAGCGTCGTCTTCATTATGGATGCTCGCACTCTCTAAATATCCTGAGTATTTCTTATCGTTTCAAATCCATGATTATCGATTCGTAGTCATCAACAGTATCAACAAGTGTTGTATACATAGAGATTGAGATGTCCCCACAAGAAAAAATCTATACTATTAAATCAGGGACCTCGGGGCCAGGCTGAGGTCACCTCGTCTATCCACTATTCTCATATCCCATTAAATAATCCGAGCCAAAAAGAAAAATGTGATGTGCGCCATCGTGCATATACCACATTGATTTCTAATAAAAGGGAGTTTCAAGTATAAAGGCATTCATTCGCAAAAACAGCCTGTATGACTGACTATAAGTCGCCAGGAAAAAAACAAGAGCAATCAAATTATCTCAATTATACCACCCATTACATTTAGAAACTGTTCTGAAAATGCGTTTGTACAATCTCATGTGATTTTCATCTGCCCACGTATGTTGTTGTGAAAATTATAATGAAGTCTTGAAAAATCGCTTCATCGTAAAAAGGATTTACAATTACAAATGCGTCTGCGTAGCTTATTAAGGTACCATTGCAAAATCAATCTTAAAGGGAGTCTCGGGGAAGAAAGCTGCACACCTTTGAATGTTGAGGGTATAGCAGGCAAACACTAATTTTTTCTGTGCTGGGCGAGGAGTCTGGCTATTTCATCAGAACAGCCTCTTCGATCTGGGTGTTCTAACATACGTGTTTACCTGCATCATTAGTTTCTTTTAAAAGTTCCAGTTCTCCAGACCTATGAATATTTGAAAATATTCGATACGGGTATCATTGCCTTTGGGATAGCGCTCCATGTACAGACGCCTGGCTTTCTGCATTTCATCGCAGCCGTAGATAAAATGCATGTCAGCCATTTAGAATTAGTGAAAAATTATAACGAGTAATTTAACACACTTTTACACCTTACAGTTTGAATTTAAACTTCACTTATCAGACACAAGTACATTTCTAATGTCAGTTTCAAATTAATAACTCAAGTATTATCTGAATAAAGCCAAACCTGCTAGCCATTTTAAAAAATTAATTTTCTTGCGAATTAAGAAAATGTTCTCTTTTTTTTTTCTCGATAACGGTCAGAGATAAGAAAAATACAAGAGATCAAAAAGTTCTAAACAGACAGAAATTTATTGCGTATTTTAGAATCTAACAGTGCGCATGCAAAAAAGTTCAGGGTGGGAAAAGAGGGATGACCCGAAAAATATACCCTTAATTAATTCATCATTGGAAGCAAATGACGCAGGCTTATAGCGTAACTAACTTCCAAATTTGAGCAAAAATCTCAAAACTGTAGGAGCTATACAGGAAAAGTGAAAATCTTGAAAATTCACACCCTGCAGTCGGTAACAAGCGTTTCAGACCTAATGTTTATATGAAATTTTAGCACAAAATAAACAAAATACCCCTTCCTTATGTACTGATATTTAGGAACACCTGTATATATACAGATTCATAATGGGAGGACATATTCGGCATTCGAATTGCTGATTAAAGAAAAACGATTTCCAAATACTTCTATTATTTATAAAAAGAAAAATTAGAAAAAAATCATTTGTTATATAAACATAATTAACATACATCTATAACGTAATCGAAGTACATTATACTAAAAATTAAACAAGAAGCGGTAATAGCTAACCCACGACACAGTTGAACGTGCGCCCATCTAATGACAATTGTTTCTACCGAAACAAAACGTGAATCGGTTTCCCTACAGCCGAGCCACCTCGTAATTGCGAAGATAGTATATTGATTTTTCCTACACGCGAGTTTGACGTTTAACCACTACCCTGAGGTGCCCCCGTCGTGTAGTATCCTCGTCGAAGAAAGCCGCCGCATGTCGGACGCTAGAAATTGTGTCGGTACAATCGTTGTGTGCGTGTTTTTTCGTCTTTTGTTGTGGCGAGAATTGAAAGCTGGGTGAGGGTCGCCTGTTTTTATAATTATACCTAGGTACATAAGTCGGTGTGGATCTAAAGAGAAACACGCCAAGGATACAATTGATTGAAAATATTTTTAGTTGATATCGTTAAAGATGTATCAATTTACTTCGAATTTTTATAAAAAAAAAAAAATTTTTCATTCTTAAATAGATCCGAGACACACATACACCCTCGCCTGAAAGAGAATTTGGATGATACAGAATATAGGCACAATCTGTCAAATGATATTTCAAACTGTCGAAATCTTCACTTGATTCAGCTTCCAATATTTCATTAAAATTTAATAATTAACAACATTATCTTAATCTGGATAATGATAGCTGCCATTCTGAAATTACGATAGCTGTCATATTGAAATACAGTAAAGATTCTACATACTTCCCTATACAACGATTTAAACATTCTGAAATTATGACAGTGGTCATTCGTAAACAGGTAAAAATCATACATACTCCAAATATTGCGATTTAAAAGTTCTCAAAGATAGGTTTCGATCAGACAAATTTTAGTATTCTATTCTAGCATTTAACTGTCAAATTTTGACAGTTTAAAATATTAGCATTTAACGCCATATTATTATATTATTATTAAGCAAATAAAAAGTCACAAATACTTCTAAGTGATGATTTAAAAGTATTAGAATATCAATCTGTCAAAACCTTGGATTGTTTTAGTTTGACGTTTTTTTTTTCAAACATCTTCAAAATCAAATGAAGCGACATCATCTTGATTGGCAGGTAACATTCTTAAGCACATATAAATCACACATACTCCTAAAATAGTGATCTAAAGGTTCTATAATATAAGTTCTTCTGTCAAATTTATAAATTGTAAATGGTTAACAGCTCTATAATATTTTCATTTTGACAGCTGTCATTTTTGAATGGACAAAACACATGCTTATTTATAAATAATGGTTTGAAATTTTAATATTTAGAATTGTCAAAATCGTCACCTACTTTAGCATGCTATATTTCATTAAAATCAAATGATACACAATTATCTCGATTCCGAAAATGACAGCCATCGTGCTTAAATAGATAAAAATCATCCATGCTCCTAAATTATCGATCTAAAAATTCAAAAATATAAGTCACAACGTGTCAAATTTATGCATTTCAAACAGTCAAAAGCTTCATAATATTTCCATCTTGCCAGATGTCACTTTTAAACGGATAAAACTTCTATAAGCATGTGTGAATAATAAGTGATGATTTAAAAACTCTAGAGTATCAATCTGTCAAATTTTGACATTTCTAACTGTCGAAATCTTCACCTCTTTTATTAAAATCAAATGATACGAAACTGAATCCCATATATACCTAAACTAGCGATTTAAAAGTTCTAAAATATAAGTCACAGTCTGTCAAATGCATACATGCATTCCAAACCGTCAAAAGTAATATTTTTATCTTGACAGTTGTCATTTTTAATGTGAATAAAAATCGCATATATTTATAAATAATGATTCAAAAGCTCGAGGGCATCAATCTGACAAATTTTGACATTTCCAACTGTCAAAAGTAATATTTTCATTTCGACAGCTGTCATTTTTATTATACAGATGAAACTCGTACATGTTCATAAATGGTGATTTAAAAGCTCTGGAGTCTCAACTTGACAAATTTTAACATTTTGAATTATCAAACTCTTAACCATTAAAATACACAATTATTTTAATTCAGAAAATGACAGCCGTCATCCTGAAATAGATAAAAATTACATATACAATCTAAATAAATTAGCGATCTGTAAATGTTCAAAAATATTTCGAACTGTCAAAATCTTTATCTATTTTAAGTTGCTATATTTTATGAAAATCAAATGATACAAAACTATTAAAAATCACACATATTCTTAAAATAGCGATGTAAAAGTTCTAAAATATAAGTCAAAGTCTGTCAAATTTATGTGTTCCAAACTGTCAAAAGTAACATTTTTGTCTTGACAGCTGTAAACAAATAAAATAAAATTCGTACATCTTTATAAAAGTGATGATTTATAAGTGCTAAAGTAGCAGTCTGTCAAATTTTGACATTTCGATGTGTCAAAATTTTCACCAGTTTTAGCTGGTATGTTTCATTAGAATCAAATGATGTACAATTATCTTGGTGGAAAACATCACATTTTCGATTTATGCATATTTGTAAACGACGATGTAAAAGTTCTAGAATACCAATATGCCGAATTTTGACATCGCAAACTGTCAAAATCTTCACTCGCTCCAGCTTCCAACGTGTTCCAGTTCCAAAATTCAATATTTAAATATTTAATTACCCCCAAATAAGCACCCACAACTTTTCCCGTCAGATAATACTTTGAAGTGTTAAGTTCTTCATCCTAAAAGTGCCTCAGACGCGCGATTTTTAAAGTAGGTAAACCACTTTGAGACCGCCCCGAATATCTATTTCCTAAAAGCGAGTCGCGAGCGGAATTCCTTATTTCTAAGCGCGACTCGGAGGTACTTCTTTCGCGTCTTCGCCGCATCCCCAGGGCGCGCCGAGCTCAATTTCAATTTGCATTATTAAAATTCTCCCTCCGGAACGCGGAGAAGTACCCTTTAAGAAGTTTTTAACAACTGACGAGCTGACTGTAAAGATGTATTCAACTGCGTCACTAAGAATTTTCAAACAACCTCCACGGTGAAAAATCGTCGACGATATTCAGTACACAGTGCGACATCTACAATCGAAATCGCGAACTATAGAACCAGCAGGTGAAAACAGCTGTTACTTCAAAACTCTGAATCCCACCTAACCGTTGCAACGTTTCCGCTCCAAACCAACTCATCTGCATCCCTAGTCCTTTAACGCCTACAACAGTTAATTTTGACCGTTGACCTTTTACCCGAGGCCTTCATATATTCATATTCGACCGAACACAGAGCCCACTCGGGTCGATCTATGCCCGTAAATTATTCAAACGGGAGCATCCGTAGCGACCCTTCTTGCCGTTTAAATATGCAGGCAAATTGAAAAATCTAAATTTAGCGACTGGCTGTTGTCGTGAATTAGTCATTTTCGGTTGTATAGTAGTATTTGGGATTGTTACGTGTAAAGGGCCGGAGGTCGGCTCATTATTACGGGTCGAAATCGTATCAAATATGCCAAAGTGAATACGTTAGTTGCTTGGGACGATTCAGACAAAAATGGAAGATATGAGGTAGATGTTTATTTTTGTCTTGATCGTTTTATTGTTTTAGTTCCACTTTCATTTGTATATACATATGTTAATTCTTCCATTTTTAGCGATTAATACAACAATGAATTAAGGGTAGGAAAATGTGATGGAGCTAATGCATTTCTAATTTCCTAAGATTCTTGAAAAATAAGGTTATTGCCATTTTATTTTATTTCTCTTAAAATATTTTGGTAATTTAATAATGAAAAAGCAATAGTAAAAGCATATGAGATTCAAAATGATTGTCGTAATAAAAAAACTGTTTTCCGGAAAAATTTATCTATACTTATTACCAATTTAATGAACGAAGTTAGCTACATACAAATTTCATACATTAAATGAATTTTCTTGACATTTAGCAACATTGACATTCGTGTTGTAGTATCTTTCGATTATTTATCTTATAATTTTTTTCAAACCGTGTATGTTTACATCTAATATCACCAACAATACTATTTTTGAATACTGTAAGAAAATAAGGGAATTTATCTGTGGTAATCAGCTCAACAAACAGGTAAAAAATCAATATTAACATTAAGTGAAATAGTTTATTACATTTTATAATTTATAGGCTTTATCATACACTTCAGCGCAACGAGCTGTCAAAAGAAAGTTACATTTTCATCCCTATATAAGTTTCTACGGTACAGGAATTATTACCATTAGATCACGATAAGCGATTGGAATATATTTATGGTGTTAATAAGAATTTAAGGGACGATGACTTGCTATAGAAATCATTTTTCTCGGATGAAGCCTGGTTTTATCTAACAGGCTATATCAATTCACAAAACTATCGTAACTGGTCTGCAGAAAATCCACACGAATTTCAAGAAACGCAATTACATCCCGTAAAAGTTGGAGTTTGGTTAGCTATGTCCAGGCAACGAATAATAGGGCCAATTTTCTTCGAGGAAACTGTAACAGCCCAACGTTACGATAATGCTCCAGCACATACAGCTCGACAAACCTGCCAATATCTTCAACAGTTTTTTTGCTGACAGGTTCGTTAGAGCACAAAGATAGTCACCAAGATCGCCTGATCTAACCCCATTAGATTACTTCATGTTTGGCTATCTAAAAAATAGGATCTATAGAAACCGCATGCATACCATAGAAGAATTGAGAGATGCAGTTTTGTCACTTCATAATTATACTAATTGTATGTTATAATTTAAAGTAATAAATAAATTTAGTTATGCACCAGTTAGTACTGAATTATAAAATCATAATTTAGTAAAGTTAAATTAATTACATTTCATTTTTACATTCAGAAACACCAATCCATAGTCGTTTATATAATGCGAGTTCAAATATAAGTTACGTTTTCCTTATTTATGACAGACCTGTTTATTTTCTTGTGTTCCAATTCCAACACTGATTTAGTTCAAACCTTCATTACAAACACGCGGCATATACCTACACCCTGTTACTATCTATAGGAGCGAAATTGACAATCTTTTTGAACCTCATAGAATGTTAATTCTTCCATCTTTGGCGATTAATACACCAATCAATTAAGGGTAGGCAAAAAGTAATGCAGGTAATGCATTTCTAATTTCCTAAGGTTCTTGAAAAATAAGGTTATTGCCATTTTATTTTATTTCTATTAAAAATTTTTGGTAATATAATAATGAAAAGGTAATAGTAAAAGCATATATATCAGGTATGTCACTCAGAGTATAGGTACCTTAATTGTTAGTATCTTTATTGTTAACTGTATATAATATCTAACGGCAATAAGAAAGTATTCATGATGTATTAAATCCTTTCTTATTTTCTTAATCTCTAAGACCAATATGGCACGGTAATAATGTTTGCATAAACGTGTTAAAAACAAGTTTCAAATCAACCAATAAATATTTGCTTTAGTAAAGTGTCTCTCTCGATTTATAACAAATTTTACAGCGACATTAACATTACATCTTATGAACCTTATGTGAATAAATGATACGGTGATGTAATTAAGCCAGCTAACCTATTCTATTTACAGCACTTGTACAATTAAAAAATGAAAAAGGAAAATCTACTGATCAATATCAAAAATATGGTTAAAGTTTAAAAACTATTTATTTACTACGATGAAAAAAAAAACACCTGACGTTACTAAATGATTTTTTATTTAATTTTATGATTATTTTTTAAATGAATGCAGTTTTATTATTTCTGAGTAGGATTTATAGCATCAACACTTAATAATTGTTTATGACTAATACTCACATTCTTAAAAAAAAAGAATTATCGATTCCTTATTAACTTTATTCGAGATTTGAAACCAAAATGGCGTCACTTTTTCTTTTGTATCCACTCTTCTCATAATATTATACAGGCACTCTATAGAAAACTGCTTGACGAACATCATCTATATTATAAGAAACTATACTAGGCAAAAAATGCTTTCATTGACAAATTATAGATGACACCACGAGTATTTTCTTTTGTTGCGTATTTGTGTTGGCCTAGTTTATATAAAGGCCGTTTTACACCTAGCTATTTATTGCGCAATTCATTGGCCAATTTAAAATTTTACGTTTATAACACGTATTTAATCCGTGTTATACACGTACAATTTTAAATTGGCCAATAAATGGCGCAATAAATAGCTAGGTGTAAAACGGCCTTAACATTAATTGGCAAGTAGAGTATATATACATATTTGGTAATAGATTTCCATAAGAGAATACTAGTTGTGCCATCTATAATTCGTCGAAGAAACTATCTTTTGACAATATATTAAGTATAAATCACTGTAAGTAAGGTGCGTATACAACTTGAGTTTATAGGGGGGGGGATGACTATCCATAAACTCATTATAATATAATTTTTTCAGAATTTTTGTGACACTGGAAACTGTAAAAAACGAGAAGTATATTGTTTGGGAGTGATTTTTTTATACTAACCCCCCTACCAAAAAAATATGTCTTACTTGTTCTTTGGTTAGCTACTATATATTATCAGCCTACATTTATGACAAAAAACAGATCTAATGTGCACAGTATTTCTACAATAAAGTTGATATCTATTTAAATCTTCATTTATAATGATACACTTTAGCTTTCCACTAGTTTTTCTGACATTTATTTTACAATTAACACATTTATTATCTTTACGACGTCCAATTGTTTTCTCCATTATTTCTTATCGCAAATGTTACAATGAAAAACAGGAACGCACTTATATTCGAAACTCCCGAAAAATACTCAACAACACAATTGAACTTTCACAATAAATAGCTAGGTGTAAAACAGCCTTAACATGTGGAAATAAATCGAAAATTACTTTAAAAGCTTTTGACAGTGCTGTTTACCTTGTAATAAAATCAACTGATCTTACTTTGATATATACAATATAGGTATTTTCTAAATGTTTTTAAAAATGATTCTTCGACCAAATATACCATAAATTAATAATATTTTAAATTCCTTTGATGTTTGCCTAACAAGAAATAATTTCTGCTAAGTGTGAAGGAGTAATCAAAGCAATTTCCTTTCTTTAATACAGTATATGGATGTGACAAAATGATCTTTGAAAGTATCATTATTAGTATCATCAAAAAATAATCAAAAATCTACATTCGACAAAATGTACTAATGTTATTGTTGTAAAACAAAAAGAAAATATTTGAGTGGTTTTATTACTTTAAGAATCTATGATTAACCCCACTCAATTTCAATCTTTATTGCCATCTATTCCTTTAATTTTCTTTAGAATCCATTATATATCCTAATGTCATTCTTTCGTGTTTTCAAACTGACTTCCTGTACTTTACGTAAGTAATTTATAAGTATGTAGGAAAAATTGCTACCAATTTCATAATAAATTGGGCAATGCTTAAGGATAATTATAATTTCATTTAATTTCCTTTTCATACGAAGAGATCGGCATTTTAAAAATAAAATTTGACAAAATTAACGGAGAAACGGTAAATAAAAAATGAATTAAATAAATACTTTCTCTAAATAGTAAACTGCTTACATAATACATAAAACGCATTTTGATTTTATACACTATTTTATTTTTTTTTTATATTACTATTATATCATATATTTTTTTTTTAACATTTTACATATTGTTATATCTTCCTGTTATACGTTATTCACGATACATAATAATACTGCTTGACGGTGGACACTGAGTTTATTTTTTTTTTTGTAGTTTTATAATTATTTTGTGACGTTGACATTTGACAGTTGACAGATATGACGCACAGTGTATAATTGACAGATACACAAATGCTCCCTCATCATTTCGACCTGAAACAACAAAAAGATTCTTAATAACTAATTTATCGGAATCAGGGTTAATATACCTACGTGATTTCTAATTAGTATTCTGCCAAACAATTGACACTCATGGCGGACATTGCGTCATCTTCCGTCATCTGCCTCATATTAATGGTGACTGAATTCTCGAAAGATCCGCTTGATACTAAACGCACTGAGGATGTTTCGCATAAGATCAACTCGGGGCGATAACCTGTTGAATAAATAATGAAATAAAATTCCAAACTTAAAATCTACATTATT
This sequence comes from Protaetia brevitarsis, assembly GCA_004143645.1. NCBI lineage: Eukaryota > Metazoa > Arthropoda > Insecta > Coleoptera > Scarabaeidae > Protaetia > Protaetia brevitarsis. Next base: position 725,328 of record RXPK01000070.1, read on the forward strand.
TTATAAACTATTGTTTATTAGATAGACTACGCAATATGATGCTTTTGGAGTAAATAGGGATATATTATACCCGCTGTTATGTACTTATGAGCTTGTTTGACATTATCAATAATCAATTCTGGTTAGATTTATAACCTTAAACTTATCGTGACGTAATCAAATACCCACCTAGCCAAATTTAAATTTCCAGCAATTATTCTTAGTAACTTCAACTTTCAAACATAAAATTATCTACTATTTTGCACAATATTAATAGTTATTTTAACGGATTTATGTTTAAATCACTAAAAATAGTGGCGGGAAATTTAAATTTGGCTATTAGGATAAAGTAGAACGTATAGGTTTTAATTTTATGATTATAAATTTCACTTTGAAAACGTTTTCTGTTTTACAGTATTCATAATTTATTGTAACCATAACTACTGTAGACTTAAAACGGGGTTTCCAACAGAATTTATTTTCAAGGTCAGATTTACAACTATAAAATTAATTATTTATCTTCTATATGCGTTCGCATAATGGATTATTTTATGGTTATTGGTTATAATGAGAGAGATAGAGAGAGCCCCCCCCCCCTTCCGCCCCTCCTCAAGGGAAGAACCTATCTCTTCAGTTTTTATATGCAAATTCATTATAAAATTCAAATGGACAAACATTTTTTTTTTAACTATGGGTAAAGATTACGAATTTTATTTCGTCTGCCGCATTTTTCGCATTAAAGCTAAAAAAGGACTTTTAATAAAATTGGCAATAATTTTTTAAGCATTTCCGTAAAAATTAAATTTAAAATACATATGACATAAATAAACCCGTACTATTGATAATACAAAAATAAGAAACACTCCATCGGGCATCACCAAAGAATTCTGGCAGACCTACTCAATCGGTTACGTTAGCAGTGCAAAAATGGTGCACAACATTAAACAAAACATAATCTTCTGACCCAACCTAATAAGGGAACAGCTAGCACCAATAATCACTGGTAAACAAAATTGTAACTTTGTCGTGCCACATGGATTTACTTTAATAGGTGGTTGGCAATAAAAGCAAACATTAAAAAAATCTGTTAGCCAAGAATTTTATTCTCTTAAGTAATTTAAAATATTTCAAGAAACAATGACCTCCTGAACCAAAAATGTGAAAAAGTTTTATTATGAAGTTACGATCTAAGAGAGAGATCTAAAAGAATCCAGGTGTGAGTCTCAAAAATGAATCTTGAGTGACTTATTGCAACCCAATGCTTGATAATCCAACAATATCTCGCTAACCAAGTATCTGTAGCTCTCGCTCTTATGGACACCCAAAAAATTTGCAACAACATTCTTAAAATATTTCCATGCTGGTTGTTCTGAATCTTTTATTGAGTCCCTGATTTGAGGTCCTACGAAAATACTCTCTTTTACCTTTGCATCACCTATTTTAGGGAATTTTTCTTTTAGATACAAAAATCCACACCCATTGCGATCCATTGCATTTACAAAATTTTTGATCAAGCCTAATTTGATATGCAATGGTGGAAGTATTTTGAATGGCTCTGCAAGCGGTAAACACTTCACATTTTTTTGTCCAGGAATTAAGGATGCACGTATAGGTCATATTTTTTTTATGATAGTAGTTTGTTCTATCTTGACTGTCCCATTCACATAAAAAGCAGCACAATTTAGTATAACCCAGCTGAAGTCCGAGTAATAGGGCAACAACATTTAAATCGCCACAGATTTTGAAAAAATATTTACTGTATTTGATTTTTTCAAGTAATAACCTCATGTTTTCATAAGTTCCTTTCATATTAGCAGCATGGGCCAGAGATACAGAAGGAAGTATATTTCCGTTAAGCAGTAACACAGCTTTTAGATTTGTTTTAGAAGAGTCAATGAATAAATGCCACAGTGGAAAGGATCAAAATCGATTTCCAAAATCCTCATAATCCGATTTATATCATTACAATAGATCAAGTCCCCGTTTTGAGAAAAGTACGATCTGAAGTGTTGAGCTCGATTTCGAAAATAGGTGATTTTATAGATTTTAGATTATTGTTTTAGCGGGATGTAAATAAACCCACTTCTTTTACTGCTAAATACGTATGTAAAATGCTGCAGTACGCTCAAAACATCCTTGTAAATATTCACCGTCCTTTGCATAAGTATGATTAAAATATTGATTTAGAAACATATGTAATAATGTTAATAAATATTGAAGTAAAATATTTTCTTTGTAGTATTTTTTCCAATCATTTTACCTCTATAAGTAAAAAATATGAATGTAAATGAAAATAAATTCTACAGAAGAAATAAATGCGTTTTAAATATATATTTTTGAATAAACAGGTGTTCTCGAAGATTGGATCTTTCATTATAGCTCCATTTTTGGTTTAGGAGAAAATCTTCTCTATAAAAGTTTCATAGAATTCAATGCTGCATAACCTGAAAATATTTTTGAATATACAGGGTGTTCCCGAAGATTGGGTCTTTGAGTATAGCTCTATTTTTGATTTTAGGAAAAAGAGTCTTTTCTACAAACGTTTTACAGAGTTTAATGCTGCATAACCTAAAAATATTTTTGACTGTACAGGGTGTTCCCGAAGGCTGGGTCTTTGATTATAGCTCTATTTTTGCTTTTAGGAAAAAATCTTTTCTACAAAAGTTGTACAGAATTCAATGCTGCATAACCTAAAAATATTTTTGACTATACATGGTGTTCCAAAAGTAGGAACAAAAGAAAACTACTTAAAGCGTCATGCATATTCTAAAAGTTGAAACCAACTTCAAAAAACCAGCTTCCTCAAGGACCACAATCTAGGAGAATGTCCGGCTTCTAGTAATGTTAATAAATATTGAAGTAAAATATTTTCTTTGTAGTATTTTTTCCTATCATTTTACCTCTATAAGTTAAAAAAAATTTAAAACTTTGAAAATAAATTCTACAGAAGAAATAACTACGTTTTAAATATTTTTGAATATACAGGCTATTCTCGAAGGTTGGGTCTTTCATTATAGCTCATTTTTGATTTTAGGAAAAAAATGTTCTTCATAAAAGTTTCATAGAATTCAATGCTGCATAACCTGAAAATATTTTTGAATATACAGGGTGTTCCCGAAGATTGGGTCTTTCATTATAGCTCCATTTTTGAATTTAGGAAAAAATCTCCATAAAAGTTTCATAGAATTCAATGCTGCATAACCTGAAAATATTTTCGAATATACAGGGTGTTCCCGAAGATTGGGTCTTTGAGTGCAGCTCTATTTTTGATTTTAGGAAAAGAATCTTTTCTACAAAAGTTTTGCAGACGTTTAATGCTGCATAACCTAAAAATATTTTCGACTGCACAGGGTGTTCCCGAAGACTAGGTTTTTTTATTATAGCTCTATTTTTGCTTTTAGGAAAAAATCTTTTCTACAAAAGTTGTACAGAATTCAATGCTGCATAACCTAAAAATATTTTTGACTAAACAGGCTGTTCCAAAAGTAGGAACAAAAGAAAACTACTTAAAGCGTACTGCACATTCTAGAAGTTGAATGGAACGATTTCAAAAAACCACCTTCTCAAGGACCACAATCTAGGAGAATGTCCGGGTTCTAGTAATGTTAATAAATATTGAAGTAAAATATTTTCTTTGTAGTATTTTTTCCTATCATTTTACCTCTATAAGTAAAAAAATGACAACCTATAGCAGCGGTAAATTTAAAACTTTGAAAATAAATTCTACAGAAGTAATAAATGCGTTTTAAATTGCTGTATTTTCAAATTAACCCCAATAATACTTTTTACGTAAAAAAGTACCGAACGTTAATTAACAAGATGTATATCTAATCATGTATATCAAACATTATTCCTCTACAAATCGTTTCTCTTTTTAATTTTAAACCCCCATTAAGCTTTATAATGAAATTACAGCTTGCGTGCTAGCCAGAACAATCCCCTTACCCGCCCACCCTCGCTTCCAATTGCGCTGGTAAGGGTTCGAATTGTCCAAGCTCTCTGTACAGTTTCGCCAGTGCACGCTTCTATATAGTAAGTTCGACCGTTGCATGTCGACGAATTAAACACCTGTCTAACATAAAACATGTACGCCAAATCGGGGGAAAAAAAATAATTCAACCCTCGGCCCTACCGTTGGCCCACAAAACCCCTCGCCCCAAGGCAAACTTACTTCAAACTGGAGTAAGGTTGAGTTCCATTCTGGTATCTGGCAGTTTAATTTTTTCGATTTCGCAAAGGGTGATATATGTTGCTGGGGCACGCTACGTACTAAGGGTGGTTCAGGAAGTGGTGGTACGTGCAAATTGGTGCGGTAAGATTATAATTGGGAGTCGTCCATCATCGTCAAAATTTAGTAAGAGAGACTTTGGTTGCTAAAATTTTGGCTGAGATTGGCTAAAATTTACTCACTATATCTAAATGTTATGATTTTCTTGTAAAATTATCAATAATAATACGTATACAACTTGTAGGAAGATCTTTTCTAGATGCAGAAATGGTTTTGGGGGAATTTAAACAAAAAATTTAAGAAAGAAAAATTTTTCCAGCCGCAAAAAAAGCATGTTTGTGACACTAAATTTTTTTCGGTCGACATATTCAAAGTTTTATTTTTATTTATCGATAGCATCCAGGTAATATTGTTAATTTATTGAATTAGAGGGAATAAGCTTGAAATAATCTACTAGGTACCCAAAAATTTAAACAAAAGTTTCAGCTTCAAGAATGTCATTATCCTCTCAAAAGAATTTCAGAAATTAGACATCACAGGCAATAATACAATTATTATGCAAATAATGTTAGGATCAATATGTGTAAAATGCCAAATAAATTAGAAACGTCAAATTTCCCAAAAGAGCAATTAAAAAAAAATTAATTAACCTACAAACATCAAGGCAACAATCGGCTTACCGATTCGTTATCAGTGAATCAATTCAACTCAACTCATTGACGTAAACAAACCCAAATACATCACACTTGGCAGGACAAATAATCAAATCAAGTCAACTCCAATTGAATGCATATTCATGAATCAAGTGGATTGCTGTCAGAGATAAGGTACACCTTGAGATTGTTGCAGACCTTTGATTTGAATCGATAAAAAATGAGACATCTGCCATCCCAAGTTTTGATGGTAGGATATATTTTTAAAACATCTACGTAAACAAAAACAAAACATGATAGTGAGGACAGCAAATCATTTATATAAAGGATAAATAAAAGTGGACCCAAGTTAGATCCTGGTGGTACACCAGAGAGAGGTGAGAAACTACAGGACTCAAAACCATTATAGTGGACATAGCTGTAATAAGACTGCAGTAAACAGAGAAGTGTTGGACTGAATCCGTAGGAAGAACTTTGCGCAACAATATTCCATGAACAATACATTTTATCAAATGCGTTGCTTAAGTGCGTATAAATAACGTCTTCTTGTCCCTGAAGATCCAACTGTACCACGTACAAAACCATGTTGATACAAGGAGATACAAGCCCGATTTAGTATTGTGATAAATGCAGAGAAAATAACGTTTTCGAATATACCTTTGCAAAATTAGAAACAATCGAGATCGGCCTATAATTATCCACTAACTCCTTTTCACTTTTTTTTGTAAACTGCACTAATTCGCGTCAAACGATTTAAAGCAAAGGTATTACCTTCTATTTCTGACCTTTATCGACTTTTGTCAAATAAAATACTAAAAAATATCAATCGGAAAGATGCAATTGATGAGCAAACAATAAAGTGTTTGATAAATAAATCATAATAGTTTTGTATCTTTCATAATGAATATTAAGAACAATAAAGTATAATGAAATGCATCCATTATTTAGAACATCTATAAATCAATATAAAAATTATTATAGACTGGGTCTTTGATTATAACTCTATTTTTGATTTTAGGAAAAAAGTCTTTTCTACAAAGGTTTTGTAAAATTCAATGTTGCATAACCTACAAATATGTTTAATTATACAGGGTGTTCCCGAAGGATTATAGCTCTATTTTCGATTTTAGGAAAAAAGTCTTTTCTACAAAGTTCTTATAGAATTTAATGCTGTATAACCAGAAAATATTTTCGACTACACAGGGTGTTCCCGAAGACTGGGTCTTTGATTATAGCTCTATTTTCGATTTTAGGAAAAAATCTTTTCTACAAAAGTCTTATAGAATTAAATGCTGCATAACCTAAAAATATTTTTCATTATACAGGGATTCCCGAAGACAGAGTCTTTGATTATAGCTTTATTTTTGATTTTAGGAAAAAATCTTTTCTACAAAAGTTATACAGAATTCAATGCTGGATAACCTAAAGATATTTTCGACTATACAGGGTGTTCCAAAAGTAGGAACAAAAGAAAACTACTTAAAGCGCACTACTGCACATTCTAAAAGTGAAAACTTCTCTCGAATGGACCGACTTCAAAAAACTATCTTCCTCAAGGATTACATTCTAGGAGAATGTTCGGCTTTTAGTTATTATTAAAAAATATCAAAGAAATTTCAAAAACGAACTGATCCTCACCACCAGTTAAAAATACTTTATTTATTCTATACATATTGATATATGAAGACAATTCCACATTCTACTTCCATTTCCTGCTAAGGTATTAATTAATATTGAATATGTATTAAAAACAACAAAGGACTCAAGCTACATTCATGTGGAACGTCAAGTGACATATTCAGAAATTATAATGAAATCCATTCAATGGCAGAAAAAAGCTGTGTTGTTGGAATAGTTTATTTCAGAAGTTAAAATTAATAATGATTATTCATACATAAAGGTCATCTGGATTCGAGGTGTTTTAAATGTATTCACTATTGCAGTTTATATCCAACGGCGAGCAATTATAAACATGTCAATTTTCATTTACGCGTTTCTAGAAATGCAACAGCTAAAAAAAAATGTGACTTCAGCATTGGAAAAAGACTCAACAGAACAGAAAATAACCGAAAACTAATCATTAAAATCCATTTCAGCACCTTATATGTAATTTATAAGTTGACACTTTAATTATTCTATACACCTCCGTCATAATTACACGGAAAAATAACTTTATTACCTAGTTTCCTCAACGGAAACGTCCATTCAGCTCGATACACCTAACGGAATTATACCGAATTCGGATTAAAATCCAATAATGATGACCACAGACCCTCTTCCTATATATAACCGCGTGTAATAAAATCGCCGGTCAAGGGCGAGCGGAAAGCGGAAACGACTCTACGGCGTCGTGCCGGGCAACACCATCACCCAAGGGAACCCGAAAAAAAGCTCACCGATCGCACGGTCTCCAGTAAATCCCCACTAGATGGGGTCACAAACACTGTTTCAGTGTAAATAAAACCGGGTAAAAGCTGTCAATTTTTTGTCCACGACCTTCTCGTGATTTTCCACTTACTCGGTTTCGAAGATATACCGCAGACGGCATCGGCTAATTCCAATCGGGAATTGTCCAGACCCTGGGAGCCGCCGATTTCCACGTAGTCTTCTAAACCTCTTTTGTTGCACTGAAAAATAAATAAAAATCTCTATACATTTACGTGTGTAAATACAAATGGGAAGTGGAAATACATTTTGTTTAAGTTTGCTTTAAAAAAGAAATATTTTTTACTATGTAATTCTAAATTATTAACGGAATTAAAACAAAATTTTAAATAAAATTTATAATATATACGCTGCCACCTATATTAGAGTAGTTCAACTGAAAGCCAATAAACATAACATTACAGTTTTCTACTATATTGAATGTTTTGGAAATTGCATCACAGATGGCGCTCAAGGATTATATATTTTAAAATAAGGTATAAAATTGTATATATAGGTAATGTAATTAAAATATATTGAGAAAATAATTAATAAATAAAAAACACGTGTTTATAATTTCTATTTGATAATAAATCTTGAAATTCGTACCAATAGAATTGTTATTTCAGTGTTCTACAGTTTTTGTTTCGTAAAATACATCAGAGATTGCGCTCTGGCATCAAGATTTTAAAGTTAATAAAAATAATTTTGATTTGAAGTTAAAAAATTTCTCATTTTTTTATTGTTTACTAGGAAATAGATATATCAAATCATGAATTAAAATTGATGCTTATATTCTTTACACAGCGATTTTTCAAATTTATTATACATATTAAGAAAACTGATACTACAGGGTTCTACACTTCTTATTTCGAGAAATGTATAACAGATAGCACGTTTAAATCGGTATATTTTAAAATTAATAAAAGTTAATTTAAATACAAAAATGAAAGCCATGTTCGTTTTAAAATTTAACTGTAAAATTTTTAAATTTAGATCTATGTGTACACATATATTAAACAATATTCATGACATTCATTGTGTTAACAAATCTAACATTACAGATTTCTACATTTATTATTACATGTATTATTTTAAATTTGACCATCATGTGTATATTTAAATCAAACCTTTTAAATTAGTATTTTATTCGATGTTAGGAGAAAATCAACTACATCACCTGCTTTGAAAGGAATGGAATTTGAAAGCAAAGCTTGAAAAAGTTACAAAACATGCAGCGAAACGTAGCAATCTATATGAAAAATCTAATGTAAAAGGCAGTGTATTTGATTTTCTCCTAACATCGACCAAAATATCAATTTAAAAGGTTTGATTTAAATTTATTGTTACAGAAAGTAAATCAAAGATAACATCAAGTATTAATAGATATGTAAGTCATTAGTGTTTCAGAATTAATAAAAATGCTTCTTAATTTCATATATGGTAATTAATGTCATTTTATCTATGAAATATACTTAAAATTTAAATTTATTTTTTTTAATTGTTTTCTATGTTATTGATTGAACTAGATAAAAATTTATTTCATACCGGAAATCTGACATTACAGTGCTCTATATTCATTCTTTCAGGAAACGAAACGCAGATGGCGCTTTAGCATTATAGAACAGAATTAATTTGAAATAAGCCAATAATAAGTGGTATCGTATTCACAACATTTCTAAAATAAATATTTGCATAACTTTCGCATTTAAATAGATGTTTATAAATATTAGATGATAATTTTTAAGATATACCAATATTTAAAACGAACAAATACAACGTATTGCTGTGGTTTATACAACCCATTTATCGCTGAGTGTATTTTAAGTTGCATATTTTATGGTTGTTGTGATTTGTAGATTGTTTGAACAGCTGATTTTCAATTTAGCGAGAATTTTCACAATTTTGTTTTATTTTGAATAATTTTAGTTTAAGAGTTTATTGTATCATTTTATTTATGTAGTGTTAATTTTTTTTTTAATTAATACACAGCGTATTTATTTGGCTTTGCCAACGTGGGGCATGTTTTTTTTTTTTATAATTGTAATCAGTAAAATTAAAATCCTATATTTCGAATTTGTGAAAATTTCTCGTTACATTGAAAAAGCTAATACAAGTTTTTTATTTGACTCAAAATATTTTATTTTTTTTATTTTAAAATCAGTTTAGTATTTTTTATTTACTTCAATTAATACATAGCAGTATATAGGTGCAGTTTTAAGAGTTCCATAGAAAATTTTTAAAATCATATTTAATTAACCTTAATCCAATTCATTTTTAATAATTATAACATCTAACGGCTTGTAAGCAATTTAATTGAGAAATTATAAGTAAATATTATTTTATTTGCTTTCACTATTATTTTAAATTAATAAAATGATCTTTTACATCAAAACCTTTTCCGATTATTAATATTCAAAGAGAAAATTAGATTGAATGAACGCTCTTTCATTCAGTGAAACCTATTCACCCTTATAATATTCATTGTATACTTTATCCACATACAACAAAGTAATCCAATATTTTGTCATCCACCACTTGACAGGTAAGAAAATATTTGGACTAACCAATTAATATTAATGTAGATAATGCATCACCGATAATCCAATAAACAATATTAAACTCATCTACCTAGCGTTTTCACGTCGCCAACTTCGATAGTCACTTACTTGTTCTATGTTCTAGTAAGAATTAATTTCTTCTTTGTATCGACACGGAGAATTCGAGGAGATAAGGTTATCGATTTTCACTGTTGGTATTGGATTACTCGTTTTCCGCCTCCAGAAACACGCTATTAATTTCGTCATGAACTTCATTGTAATGAAACGAAGGTCGCAAGTTTGTATCGCTCACACCGGAAGTAAAGGAAAACTTTGAACTTGAACACCCTCGGCAGGGTGCTGATTCGTATAATAGCTGTATAGAGCAATACCCTTTTCGTATGAGTATATTGTTGTAATCTACGAGTTCGAACAGCTAGTAATAGTAAATAAGTTTCAAGTTTGAAATGTTGGGTACTGTTTCGGTGAGTATATAGTTCGAATTGTGTAGTAAAACATTTACGATAATCCAGAATTGTAAGGTTACTTTTTAAAGATATCCAGAGTATTTCAACTGAAACAGCCCACTAAACGAGAGAGACGTATATGAAATATTCTTAGGCGTAAAATTTGCAACATATACCTTGTAACTTATATGAAACGCTTTTTTTAATATTTCTTGATAACCCAGTAAACAAGAAACGTAAATGAAACATAACAAAAAATTTCTTAGGAGTAAAATTTGAAACATATGTTTGTAACTTACATGAAGTAGGCTATGAAATTGGACACCAATATGAAATAAAATAACACTGTAAAATAACGAAAAAGATTTTTGAATTTGATATTAGAGATTAATTATTTTTTTTTGTCAATATCTCCGCTAAAAATAAATAATTTTCAGCTGTGTTATACATCGTTTAAAAGCTCTTTTTAAAGACTATCTAATCGACCAAAATTCAATATGGCCGCCACGTAAAACACAAAAAAAAATAGCCCTGATAGCTTGAAAACAAATGACAATCGAGGGTTTTCCCTTACATCAAAAAAATTGTCTTCAAAAAGTGTCTGATAATGTAAAGCTTTAGAAGTGATCACATTAAGACGAATCTGGACGTCCAAGTGTGCGACAGAGATAAATATATCGGAAAAGTATTCCGCACTTTTTGGGAAAACGGTACTACCGATTTTGAAATTTTAAATTGTATTTGTCTTAAAATAATGTTTGAAATTGCGCCAACGTTTTAATTTTTTTATTTTCCATGTATTTAAATTTTTAAATGTTGTAAGTTTGTTATTAAAAACAATTTCTAAAATCGGCTCAACGGTGCATGTGAAGACCAATGTCTTAATGACAAAACTTTTTTAATTTTTGAATTTTGACTAATAATAACGCCCGAAACAGAAATATTCATTTTTATTTTTTCCATCAAATGCCGACAGGCCGCCGGCTTCTATCGTAACCTAACGCACAGACCGATATTTGTTTTGAGGATGTAGCGACGTACAGATGATCTGCTATGGCATCACGTAAGGCATAAATATAAGGATATTCAATTCTGCTTTCAGTACTGTCTTTTTGTGTATTTTACACAACCCAACCTACTTCCTACATATGTTTTAAATAAGTGGGAAATTCTTAAAATGTGTAAATGTTAATAATAGATAATGTATCTACTTTTTATTGACGAGTCATAATTATAAATACTAAACCACTTCAATAATTTCCTTGATGCCAATGGTATTACGAAACAGAACATCAATAAAATGCAAATAAAAAAATGCACACAGCCATTTTTTTGACTGGGTAAAATGTAACTATAAATTACAATTTCTTTTATATGTGCTTAGATTACATACCTTGTATCATAGTCATTTACATTGACCGCCCTAGAATTATTTTTGGATTTTGGCGCACTGAAATACGCAATGACAAAGTAATAAAATGTCTAGGTAAGTAGATATGGAACTTACATTTTGTACAATAGAATATTAAATCTTTTCTTTTCGCGCTGATACGAAGATGCTTTCGCCTTTTGACGAGTATCTTTTATCCATTTTTAGATAATGCGGTTTGCTACTTGTAAGAAAGTAAATATTCTTCATACAATAACTGCAGTGCTAAGTCAGTTCCAGAGAAAAAACTTTAGAGGTACTTGACTACAGGTGTGGGATGTCTGTGTGTGTGTTGAGTGAGGTTTGTATGTTTGTGACAGCGTGTGGCACCCTGACTCATTTATCACAAGTTACCCCATAGGAAGTTGTATTGTAAAATCATAGGTACAGGTATAGAATAACACTCAATGAAACGTAGCGAATACTCTAGACAATCCTTAGCAATTGATTTTGGGCACATGTAATATAGAAGGCAAACAATTCATACCATTCAAAAAGACAAGAGGTATCTTTCTTTTCGATCTGACTATCGCTTGAGGTTTATTCCTACAATCACGTGTTCTACAAATGCTCTTCACATTTGTGCATACCTCGAGATAATTCAGTTTTCGGAAAACAGCAGTTACTTAATTTAAAAATAAGTCACTGATTCTACTGATTCATGGTACGGATTATATTATACAGTGCTATAATTGTGTATTTCGGAATTAATAGTATTCTTTGTAGTCTAGTAAATCAAATAAAATTACTGATAGTATCTTATTAATTTGCATTTCAATTTTGATTTTTCTAAAAAAACCATATGAAATAGTGTTACCCTATACATTCAAGTTCATATGACAGACTAACTAATATTTTGAAAAGATCTGATTACTCGAACCAGTATCATTTCTGTAGCGCACTCAATTCGACGAGTGTGCTACCGTCCTAGTTATGGTTGTTCCGGCGGACGAGATTAAAGAGAAAGCGCATTTTCCTCTCTCGGACGCTATTTGCTATCAGAAAGAAATGAAAAAAAACGTTTTAGTATTAGTAAGGACCGCTGAACCGTCGCCCTTGTCCACTTTTTTATATTTCCTTTTTGCAAAGCAAATAGAACCAAACAAAAAATTAAAAAAAGAAGATTTAAAAAAATAAAACGTTGGCGCAATTTTAAATACTGTTTTCAAAACAATCTCTTTATCAAATTTAAAGTATTTTGATTGGTATGTCTAAAAACAGCGGAAAAAGATCCGCGCCATCTCCTGGAAGAGAATCTCATTAAAAGGCCGTCCAGATTCGCCTTAAGGATTATCGAATTATGGAAAGAAAATTTAAATCGAAAAATGTTGGTTTTTTCAAAATATCTTAAAATTTAAAAAAGTTAGGCTAAATTTAAATCGGGATTTCTCAGGATTATTGAATTCTGCAACACATTCCCCGTTTAACCGTTCTTTATATGTCTTCTAATAACCGAGATACCAATAGTGAGCATCGGAGTGTGGACACACTGTATACAGGTTTTCCCTGACAATTTCGAAGGTAATTTTACAGGGAATTTGCTGACAATATCGAAAGTATAGGTTCCATTTAAAAAAAAATCGAAATTTTTTTTGAGTTTTGATAAATGTAACACTACGTATTTAACACCCTGTATATTATTTTTACGTTGCATTACTTAGAAACATATAAAGTATTAGCCCCCCAACTGATAACAAAAGAATAACGTGCGACGATACATTAGTTTCTGGGATAAAGCTTAAAATCTCAGAAGCTGTAATCGTAAAAATTTTGCAATATGTCCAAAACTAATTGTCGGAAGTGCATATACCCATATCATTACAAAGATATTTTAGATGTCTATCAAAATATCTAATTTAAAATAAAAAAGTTGACGGTGGCTGCAGGAATTTGCAACACCCTGTATATTTGTAAATAATTTTATATGACGCCCAGTATTATACTATATATGTGTAAAAAAATTTCTTTTACTATTTTGCCTCTCCCTGCATACTTTGTTGAATGCCTTTTCCAGATCAGTGAAAGTTAGGTAACAATTCATACTTTCTTCTTTCTCATTATTTTCTTTTCAACTGAAATACCCTGTATTTATGGCGTGTGTATAAATTGTCACAAAAGCTACACGCAGCTTTGTTCGATTCTGTATCGAAAATCTTAATGTTACAATCATTATAACCTTAATTATATGTTTGCCCCACGGTGGGCGCCAAATGTGTTAGTTGCAAACCGATTGCCATTTGTCATGTTGTCATATTACTTCGTAAAATTAAAAAAAAATCCAAATTGATTACACCGTATAACATCTTACCTTATGTACGGTACCAGTCTCGATTTCAACTCCCCTACCGACGCTAGGAACTACGCCAACGCTTAAAGCTTCGACTCTTATAGCGGCGGGAAATAGAGCAGCTATACTGCAGTTGGACCTGTTCCCATAATTCCTCAGGGTGAACACGGATTCCGTGTTTTGCAGGAGGACGTTGCAGGCTGAAAATAGTTAATAAAACTTCAGGAGGGCCCCTTTCCTGTGTGTGGCAATTTCTTTGTTTCTATGGAAAAGTACGGCATTAGATCGAACTGTTGGGAAAAGCTAGATGGAATTGATAAAAGTTTTGTGTCGTATTATTATTATTATTATAAGTTTTTACATCTATACAGAGTGTGTAGACGAATATATGGATGCCATTAAAGGATGAATTTGTTTACCATTCATCTTCAAAAAAAGTCTTTATAAAAGTTTTTTGTTTGTTCTAAAACCCACTAAAATTCAAAATTTTTAAAATAAAATTTAAACTGAAGTGTAAGATCGACAGTTTTTGTATACATATTTTATGAATATTGTTAAGGGGCAAATACAGACATAACTGTGCATATTGAAAGAGTGTCTTGCTATAAGAACAACACACTTTTTTTTAGCTGCTGATTCACCCCACTTCAAGACACAATTTTCCACAAAGATTTGCACATTTTGATTATATTTTTTTTTTGTAAATATCTTGGAAACTGTAACAGATACTTCATTTTCTATTTTTTAGAAGATAATATAAAATATTGTTTAATCACTAAAACGACGTAGATATTTTTTTTTTAGGAAATTAATCAATTCTCAATGCTTGATGTTTTTTTATTATTTATCGATAAAAAAATGTTTTACAACTATTAGATATAAGTACTCGTCCTTTTTCGACTCTTGGAAAATCGGAATGCAGCACAAATTGCCACTCCTGAAGCGAATAAACACGAGTTTACCTAACGCCGACTAGATATTCAGGCCTATTACATGGAGTGGGAGCAGGTAGCGTCCGGGGGTTACCACATGAAATATGAAAAGACTTTCAGTACTGATTTGTTCGCATTGTATCTTCGAAACAAAGAGATTTTTCAAAAATCATCATAGGACAAAATATTCTTAGAATAAAAGCCAAGGAATAACCCCTTGAATTTTTGCCGCATGTTCACTTAACACCCTGTACATCTAAATAGTTATGTCGAAACTATTAACATTAAATAGGATTCTAGTAAAAGCGAAAAAAAGCTACAAAAATTTAAGTCTTCTTAGTTATTTTCATTTATTTATTTTCATATACACGCTCTTCTTCTACAAGATCTGTCGTTATCAATTTCCATTAAACGCAGTTAACAAACAAACACCTACAAAACCGTGTAGAAATGTAGGTGCCCATAATCATTTTTATGATCTATATGCTGTTGTGCCTGGCTAGAAATTGGTGGGGGCATACCAATTTCTAGTTCTCGGAGTATCCCCCACTTTAAGCCCTAGGCCTGTTATCTAGTCGACCTTGCTAAGTCTAATCATTGCAAAAGGAGATTCAATTCCCCTATACACACAGAGAAGTAATTTCTAAAAGCAAGTGAGAATTTCTTAACCGAAATACCTCTCGTTCTTCTTATATATAAGCAAATAAATAATTTCTTGGGCGAAGAAAATTAGTTTCTCAATATCCCAAGAAATTAATTTCTCGGGCGAAGAAATGTTATGTCCTTAAGTATTGAAAAGTCAGTTATGTACTTGTTTTAAGATAGAAAACATTTGTGACAAATAAATTTTGCTTTGAAATTAGTGGAATTTTAAGAAAATAATTTATTGTATTTAAGTACATCTATTTACTTGAATCTAATAAATTCTCTAAAATAAAGAAAATACTATCTTACATTTAGTAAATTTTTTTAAGAACATAGATGTATTTGGAATAGAAAACGTTCTTTCTGTGTGTATCTTGCCCAACGCTAGTGTCAAATATTCTAATTCTGTTTGAGTAATAGTATCAAATCAAAATAAGAAAAATGTATAAAATATTGAGCATATACCATGTGATTCAAAATGATTGTCGTAAGAAAAAAACTGTTTTCCGGAAAAATGTATCTATACTTATTACCAATTTAATGAGCGAAGTTAGCTACATACAAATTTCATACATTAAATGAATTTTCTTGACATTTAGCGACATTGGCGTGCGTGTTGTAGCATCTTTCGATTATTTATCTTATAATTTTCTTCAAATCGTTTATATTTACATCTAATATCACCAACAATAGTATTTCTGAATACTGTAAGAAAATAAGGGAATTTATCTGTGGTAATTAGCTCAACAAACAGGTAAAAAATCAATATTAACATTAAGTGAAATAGTTTACTACATTTTATAATTTTATAGGCTTATCATACACTTCAGCGCAATGAGCTGTCAAAAGAAAGTTACATTTTCATCCCTATAAAGTTCCTACGGTACAGGAATTATTGCCATTAGATCACGATAGGCGATTGGAATATTGTCATTGGTTTAATAACAATTTAAGGGAGGATGACTTGCTAAACAAATCATTTTTCTCGGATGAAGCCTGGTTTTATCTAGCAGACTATATCAATTTACAAAACTATTGTATTTGGTCTGCAGAAAATCCACACGAATTTCGAGAAACGCAATTGCATCCCGTAAAAGTTAGAGTTCGGTTAGCTATGTCCAGGCAACGAATAATAGGGCCAATTTTCTTCGAGGAAACTGTAACAGCCCAACGTTACCAACAGATGTTGGAATTGGTTTATTGCAGAGTTACAAGAAAATGAGCTTGAAGCAGGTTATTTTCTGCACGATAATGCTCCAGCATATACTGCTCGACAAACCTGCCAATATCTTCAACAGTTTTTTGCTGACAGGTTCGTTAGAGCACAAAGATGGCCACCAAGATCGCCTGATCTAACCCCATTAGATTACTTCATGTTCGGCTATCTAAAAAATAGAAACCGCATGCATACCATAGAGTCCATAGAAGAACTGAGAGATGCAGTTTTGTCACTTAATAATTATACTAAGGTAAAGTCAGGTAAGTGTGTATTAAAAATTGCATAGTGCGAAGAAAATGTAACACTGTTCACATAATAAGACATTTTGATAAATTTTACACATAGAAGTACGTAATGTATGCTCAGTTGAAAGCCTTCAATAGATACACCTTTTATAATTATCAATGGTTTACTGGAAAAAAAAAGAAATTTTAAACACTGTCAATACTACACACTTACCCAGCAAAATGGGGCAAGTGTGTAATCGTTCCTCATTTTATATATTAATAGCATTATCCTTTAGTTCGGCCAAGAGTGTAATACTAAACTGATACCTGTTTAATAAGGTATAATATACTTACAAGATACTTATTTATTATAAGTTATTACACGTTAGGAGATGCGAACTTTTGTTTGTAAAACTAGTATGAAGTTTAGTACATTAGTATTATAACAAGAGGACGTCCGTATTTCAATTTTAAAAATAAATATAAACAAACTACACACTTGCTCTGGTTACACACTTACCTGACTTTACCTTAATTGTATGTTATAATTTAAAGTAATAAATAAATTTAGTTAAACACCAGTTAGTACTGAATTGTAAAATCATAATTTAGTAAAGTTAAATTAATTACATTTCATTTTTACAAGCAGAAACACCAATCCCATAGTCGTTTATATAATGCGAGTTCAAATATAGGTTACGTTTTCCTTATTTATGACAGATCCGCTTACTTTCTTGTGTTCCAACACTGACTTAGTTCAAACCTTCATTACAAACACGCGGCATATACCTACACCCTGTTACTATCTATATAGGAGCGGAATTGACAATCATTTTGAATCTCTGTGTATGTATTAATATTTCTCAGTAATAAATACAAAGAAAAATATATATTAAGACTTTTATGTAACGCAATCTATACATATTTATCATTTAAATCCCTACAGAAATTCCCATTAATATTTATAGATCCCAATCTTCTGAATATATTTAACTTTGGGTAAATTCGTAGGTACCAAAATTAGCATTACAAATGCCCTTGTTTGTATATTCAAACACCTTCTTGCATTTTCTTTAATAATCCACCATTTACCTAACCCCAAAAACAAACTGAGCTCATTCGAGTAAAGCAATTAAATTGTAAAACGATGTTAGAATAATTTTAATACCCCAATTCTCCGGGGTACATGTTGGCACCCTTGACCCGATTTCTCCGCTTACATTCCTCTTAGATTTTATTACCTCGCTCACACGGCGACCAACACGGAAGACTGCTAAGGGTCAAGGGTGCCAAAACAACGAGAATAAAAAGAAAAAACTTACGTCTCGGGTTTTTCACATATCGGACGCTGAAACTGAATCCGGCTTCTGTCTCCGGCATCCTATACAGGAGCATGGCGGCGTTCTGTGAACTACGGAAGGTCTCCTTCATCTTCCGGTGGCCGCAGAATTCGTACGTCCTTGCAGACATTGGCTTCGGGTGATCCTCAGGCGTAGGGAATACTTGTCGGTTCAATTCCCAACCGTCTAAGAACTGAGTTTAATACGATTTATTTTTAGTTGGAGCGGTTTGAAATTGTGACTGATGATGAATATCTAATTATATCGTGGTGAGAGTAAAATACGATTGACAGGTTGGAAAAAAGAGCAATCTTTAAAATACCACAGTACACTCTAAAAAATGATGGTAAATTTACCTCACTGGTATGTGAAAAAACATATGAAATATAAGGTAAAATTACACCAAAAAGAGGGTAAACATCAGATTACCACAAATTAGGTGTAATTTTGCTTGGTAAACCGACTTCGATGGAAAAATACTTCAATAAATAAAGTAATTTTCCCCCACTTGAGGAAATTTGCTTAGGAGCAAGGAAAAATAACGTATTTCGTGGAATATTACCCCTTATGTTGGTAAAAATACAATATGGACAATACAAGGTACATAAAATTCTGATTATATATATTATATAAATGCATCTGTTATTTGATTGGAACACAAAATGTTTTTTTTTTAACATTGCATTATATTGTGTCGTTTGATCAAAAATTAAACCCGTTACGAGAATGCATTACATAGCCGTCGACTATACAACGCGCAAGCGTTTGAGGTACGCAGTTTGAATACAAGTGCGGCATCTACACTGATGGCTTCAACGCATAAATGTAAATGGTGTGTTTTTCATTTTGTCTTGCAAATAAAGATTGAGGTAAGTTCATTTTGCATTAATTATGTATTGAGATGATTACCATGTACTTAGCTATGACAGCACACATAAATAATAGACATACACCTGCGTATGGATATCTAGTATGATATACTGGGAACTTAACCTCAATAGCATTTGGCGATATTGTTGCTACAAGATATGATACATTTATTTAAAGTTTTCAACGTGCAAGTGACACGCAGGAAACTACCATATCAAACTTTTCAATTTAAACAATAGAAAGTCTTCCTTTTGAAGGAGTCAATTCTTTTTTTTTTCTCTTTCATTGAACATTTGGAAATATAAAACGACTAGTGTCTTGCCGTTATTGGAGGCTATGTTTTCGTTGTTAAGTGATGATACAAGTAAAGTAAGGAAGAGACTATTTTGGTTTTACTCTAGGATTTAATGACAAAAGTAAAGTAGGTATTAAGCACTTATACCATGTGCAAATGTGCAAGACCACAGGACGGCAAATTTGAGTTCAACAGTTAATCACAACATTATTTATGTATATACTAGTATTGCGGGAATCGCCAGATATCAAAAATCGGTTAATCGATTTTTGGTAAAAATCGGTTTTTAAAATTCAGTTTTTAAAATCGATTTTCAAAACCAGTTTCAAACTAAAAACAATACGTATTACTTTTTTAAAAGTGCTATGTATTTTAAATTCGAAAACCCTATTTAAGGCGCATTATCTGCTTTTAAAAACCGGTTTTGATTTTGAAAACTGGTTTTACCGGTTACAATTTTTAAAGACGATTAATCACTGCATCTAAACCCCGGTTTCACATAAAGAGGCTTCGATTCGCAGCACTATTAACTACATACAATATATTTTTAAATGCTAAATTTATTAAAAAATTTCAGGATAAATCTAAACTTGAAGAAATTGAGGTGAATACACCGTTGTTAATATGCTTGGAAGAAGGTATTAATAAAAATATATTTATTTCATATGTTTTTTACATTTATTTTTCTTTTCTAGGAAATGTGAAGTCGCATTCTTTAATGGTAGAAAGACAGTTATTAGACCCAACAGATTCATTTCGTTCTGCATTACAACAAATGATGGCGGCATATTTTAATTTTCATTTGCAGTACGCAAAAGAGGCTTCTAACACATTAGAAGTTCTGCAGAGGTGTTTTTTTTAAAATATACCCTGAACAGGGCAACAAAAATAAAAAAGCTCCAAATCCAAACTCAAATTGATAAGATTTTTTAATGTATTTTGTTAGTCAAAATTTATTTTATGGTTACATTCAACTAGATCTTTGTATTATGAATACAACCAATTCTTAGTAACTATTGGCTTTTCTTATCGACCTTTCTCCCAAAATGTTTACTCTTTAAAACATTGCTTATTGAATTTAAAAATTTATTGAAATTATTGTAAACTCTCTGTAATCCAACTAATTAATATATCTTTCAGAAATTATTAAAATTAAATGGTATATTTTGAATATTTAAGTGGAGAATCTGCATTAAGTTCTAAATGACATAAACATGTTATTAGATAACTGAAACTTAATATTTCTGGATGATAAAACAACCTAATAATCAATTATTTCTAATTTCTTTGTTGTTACACTAATCTATACATTAAAAAAAAAAATTTGGTAAAATTACCCCAAAAATAGGTGGCAACTGGGCTACCGCCTATTTTTGGGGTAAATTTACACCTATAGGGGATTTTTCACATAATGGTGGAATATTCCTTGAAGGTGTGGTAAATCTACCTGAAATTATTCCATTCCATTAGGGAATATTACTTTAGAGGTGTAAATTTACAAGGGAAAATTACTACACTTTCAAGGAATATTCCACAAGCATGTGAAAAATCCCCTATAGGTGTAAATTTATCCCAAAAATAGGCGGTAGCCCAGTTGCCATCTATTTTTGGGGTAATTTTACCACATTTTTTTTAGGGTGTACATTTAATCAAAATTTAATATATTCATAAAAAGCAAAAAAAAAACTACATTGAAACTAGATATTAAATATAAAAATATGTTCGCTGGATAATACGAAGCCAAAGATACATTTCATCGACCGAATACCTTGAGAAATATTTTCCATAATTGAATTTTTTTTTTTGCTAACCTCCCACTGGAAAGACGACCCATATTTCATTTCCTTAATGCTTCTACCGCGATCCTTTTTTCATTCACAAATACGGGAGAATTAAAGTATATAACGTTGGTAATTCAAGAGCGTATTACTTACGATAATCCGTCCTTCTTTCTCGCAAGAGACGTCCATAAAATTCACGTGTATCTCGATGTATTCGTCCGGTTCACTGAAGACGTATACTCCGCATGTGTCGTTCACGAAGCCGGCCCTGTGAAAGAAGTCTCCGTCGTCTGAAGTCATATACATGCATTCTACGGCAGAAGAAAGTGATTAATTAGACAAGGTAAAATCATAAAGAATCCGTTATAATAGTTTTGAGGTTATGTTTTGTATGTGTTTCGTTATATTTACCAGATATTTATACCTTGATATACAGGGTGATTCTCAATATATGCGACAAACTTTAAGCGCTGATTCCTGGGGTTATATTGATCATAAAAGTTCATAAGAACATATATCCAAAATCGCTTATTTCCAAAGTTGCACAATGTTTAATAGTAAGTTAACATAATTAATGTTTTTATTATAAATTAACAAAATAATTAGTAAAACAAAATTAACTTATACTAACTGTTGAAAATGACCGCCCCCAACTGCAATACAAGCTTCTATCCTCCGTCGTATTGACTGGCGAGTCCGTTCTAAAATACCAGGTGTATTTCGAATTGTTTGAAAAGCTGCGATAATACGATTTCTCAGTTTAAGCGCTGATTCCTGGGGTTATATTGATCATAAAAGTTCATAAGAACATATATCCAAAATCGCTTATTTCCAAAGTTGCACAATGTTTAATAGTAAGATAACATAATTAATGTTTTTATTATAAATTAACAAAATAATTAGTAAAACAAAATTAACTTATACTAACTGTTGAAAATGACCGCCCCCCAACTGCAATACAAGCTTCTATCCTCCGTCGTATTGACTGGCGAGTCCGTTCTAAAATACCAGGTGTATTTCGAATTGTTTGAAAAGCTGCGATAATACGATTTCTCAGTTCATCAACATTTTCAATGGGAGTCGTATAAACTAATGATTTAAGGTGACCCCAGAGAAAAAAGTCCAAAGAATTTAAGTCTGGAGATCGAGGAGGCCACGGTTGTGGACCTCCCCATCTTATCCACCGATCTGGATACGTATTGTCCAAAAACTCGCGAGCAACTAAACTAAAATGCGCTGGAGCACCGTCATGCATAAAATACATTTGTAATCTTAATTGGAACGGAACTTCTTCCAGCAGTAGTGGTAGCTCCTCTTCAAGAAAATTGCGGTATACTTTGCCATTTAACCGCATCGGTAAAAAATGTAGACCCATCAAGTGATCTCCAACAATTTCGGCCCACACATTGACAGAGAATTGATGTTGATGACGGGCATTCACTAGTTCGTGCGGATTTTCTTCGACCCATATGTGATTATTGTGAAAATTAATAATCGCGTTTCTAAATAGAGAAAGTAGCCTCGTCGGTGAAGAATATTTGAGTCAAATAGTCAGGATTTTGTGTTGCATCCATTGACAAAAAGCCACTCTTTGCGGAAAATCTGCCGGCAAAAGTGCCTGTACCCGTTGAATGTGATATGGATACAACAGTTGTTCTTTCAATATTCTCCAAACTGTGGCCTGACTAATGTTGTTTTAAGCAAACGCAATTTTTCTGGTGCTTGTAGTAGGATGTTCCTCAATTTCATTTAGTACCATTTCTTCAACTTGTGGAGTTCTCACTGTAGATGGGTGCCCGTTATCAGTCGTCCGTTTTTCTAAACTTTCCCGTTTCCCTAGGACGTTGGTGAAGACGGGCAAATATTGAATGATGCGGGATGATACGGTTCGGGTATCGTTCTTCATAAAGACGTCTAGCAGCACGCGAATTTCCATTGGCAAGACCGTAAACGAAATGCATATCACACATCTCAGCATTCGTGTAATTCATTTTAGAAAAACAGAACTGGCAATAAAGTGAATGACAACTATTGACAAATAAACAATTCCCTCACAACACAATAGTTTTTGAGGAACCAACTGTGATATTATATCGTGTTAGTTATAGTTCATAATTTATTATTAAACATTCAATAACTTTAAAACCAAACCGTTTTGGACATATACTCATATGAACTTTTATGATCAAAATAACCTCAGGAATCAGCTCTTAAAGTTTGCCGTATATATTAAGAATCACCCTGTATATTCGTAAGTTGATACCCAGAAACAGGTTTGTGACAGATGTTAGGCAAGTTTCAATTGAGTTATGACGAAAATTCGATATGTTCCAAGCGGCGATTTCATTCAAATCACGTTGCATGTAAATTCCTAATGTATTTCCCTTCTATAGTAGTAATGTGGGTGGAATTTTGAATTATTCTATTCGCCAAATGCGTCCAACAAAGGATTTCCTCGACAGAGGGACGAATGCAATTTGAAACGTGCAAAATTAATTTTGTAATAACCATATTTTTAATGTTTTTCTTTTAATCTAAAGCTATGAAGATTAAAATATAAACACTCTAACTGTATTTGAGGATGTGGGTGTATAATTGTATTAAGAATACTTAATTAACATAAAAAAGGTTATCCTGCGGTACTAACAGGAACAATATACCATTCTCGACGCAAAAAAAAGATAATTTAAACCACTTTGGAAGTATAAGCCCTTTAGAAATTAAAAGTAAACCTTGAAATTTGATTTTCTCGTAAAAAGAATTGTCGATTTTAATTTCGCAATGTAAAATTCTCTTAAATATTGTTCTAACATCGATCTCATCATTATAAATTTCTCGTTAAAATTTTATGACGATCTATTCAATTATTTTACTAAACGAAGACATTACATTATTAATAATATTCTCTAATGTTTGTATTTGAATTTGAAGGTATGTAAAACAGTTTATTCAAATATTTTGCATTATAAATAATTGTAACTGTTAGCGATTTTGTTTAATCAAATGCTTTGTATATGTATATGACTTTTATATAATTATATTTAGATTAATTTTATTTAATATATATGGAAAAAATGAACGGAATGCCGTATCCCCAGTTAACGTCTTGCATTAGTTGCGACTGCATCGTTTTCAACGCGTACCGCGCATGTGTGGTTTCAAAGGCTTGAAGTGACGTTTATTATTAATGATGGAAGTTAATTGAGTGCAAAATCTTAAAAAAAAACCCGCTCTCATTTGAGGAAAAACTTTTAATTAAAGATAAAGGAAGGCCTATTCCTGATCTTCCAATAAACTACACTTCCACAAGTAAAACTCGAACTTACAATAGAGTATTTAATAAAAATAGGAGTGGATGTGCGGATGTTCACTAACAAATAAACTTTTTTGTTTTATCTGCTTAATTTTTAAGAAAGAGGTCAGTGCGTGGAATAAATAAGGGTTGAATGATTTAAAGCATATCGCAGAGAGGGCAAAGAAACACGAAAATTCCGTTTCTCACATGAATGCATGTGTGAATTTTAATGTTCTAGGCAAAGTGGACATACGTGAATAGTTAACACAGTGCTTATTTGCGGCATAAAATTAAGTACAACGAAGATGTGGAAAAAAATCGTCATATTTTGCGTCGGTTAATTATGTGTATAAAAAGAAATGTGAAATCTTATCCTATGTTGGACAGCGTAAAATTAAAAAGTGAACTTTCAGTAATTTATGAGCGTGAGGACATGTGTGACGTAGATGTAGGTGGTGTTTTACCGCTTTTAGTGTTCCTAACACACAACAACTTAAAAAAAACAAGTTTTGACGGAAACATATAAACTGTTGGATATTATTTGTACAACCCCCATGTCGACAGCAGTATGTGAACGATGTTTTTCCACCCTCAAACGCATTAAACACTTTTCTGAGAAGCACAATGTCAGAAGATCGATCGGCTGAACGCATTTTTACAACAAAGTCATAGATGTCTTTTCCAGCATGAAAAATAGGAGAATGGATTTTATGTACAAAAAATAGACAAGTTCTTATATTGTGCTCATGCACCCTCTTTCATAACTCACGAGCCGCCACTGGGATTTTCAGTGTAGTAATTTAAATTTGTGAAATTAGAAAGTCAAGAACTCATCTCGATGTGACATCATATGTATATTAAAACTGATATTGATTAAATCAATTATACATAACCAAATCCTCAACTAATTAATCCACGTGTACACCTAAATGACATTGATCTGAACATCCACAAGCATCCCAAATTGCACACATCATTATGACTGTATAGGTACTAGGTATTAAAACGTAAGCCTTGCATTTAGCTAAAATAGGTGCACATCAAAGGGCTCTACGCATAATAGATTACACGTCTGAATTAGTAATAACTGATACAACCGTTATTCTATGCTTTAATCCAGTGGCGGCTGGTACTAAAGGGCACAAGGGCACGTGCCCCACTCAACCACCAGATAACACAGAAAGAAATTCGCATGTAATTCAGTGCATTATTTTATTTTATTATTTTTACGTATTTTTATAGCGATGGTATCAAAGTTTCCTTCCGCACCACAGACGCTAGCGTATATGCGAAGCGAACTATGTTCCGGGGCACTCTTTCCGATGTACCTATTTGGAGTATGAATCGGACGGCCCCGTTTATCTTCGCTATATGCGTTTATAGGATCGCTTCGGGGCACGCAATGCCGTATCCCCAGTTAACGTTTTGCATTCGTTGCGACTGCATCGTTTTCGACGCGTACGGCGCATGTGTGATTTCAAAGGCTTGAAGTGACGTTTATTATTAATGATGGAAGTTAATTGAGTGCAAAATCTTAAAAAGAAAACCCGCTCTCATTTAAGGAAAAACTTTTAATTAAAGAGAAAAGAAGGCCTATTCCTGATCTTCAAATAAACTATACTTCCACAAGTAAAACTCGAACTTACAATAGAGTATTCAATAAAAATATGAGTGGATGTGCGGATGTTCACTAACAAATAAACTATTTTGTTTTATCTGCTTAATTTTTACGGAAGAGCTCAGTGCGTGGAATAAACAAGGGTTGAATGATTTAAAGCATATCGCAGAGAGGGCAAAGAAACACGAAAATTCCGTTTCTCACATGAATGCACGCGTGGATTTTAATGTTCTAAGCAGAGCAGCGGACATACATGAATGGTTAGACAGTGCTTATTTGCAATATAAAATTAAGTACAACGAAGATGTGGAAAAAAAATCGTCATATTTTGCGTCTGTTAATTATGTGTACAAAAAAAAATGTGAAATCTTATCCTATGTTGGATAGCGTCAAATTGAAAAGTGAACTAAGAAGTGAAGAAAAGTGACGTAGATGTAGGTGGTGTTTTGCCGCTTTTAGTGTTCATGACACACAACAATTTAAAACATTTTTTGACGGAAACATATAAACTGTTGGATATACCCCATATGTCGACAGCAGTATGTGCACGATGTTTTTCCACCCTCAAACACATTAAAACTTTTCTGAGAAGCACAATGTCAGAAGATCGATCGACTGAACGTATTTTTACAACAAAGTCATAGACGTCTTTTCCAGCATGAAAAATAGGAGAATAGATTTTGTGTACAAAAAATAGTTCTATAAAAAGTTCTTATATTGTGCCCACCCTCTTTTATAACTCACGAGCCGCCACTGGGTTTTTCAGTGTAGTAATTTAAATTTGTGGAAATAGAAAGTCAAGGACTCAACTCGATGTGACATTATATGTATATTAAAACTGATATTGATCAAATCAATTATACGTAACCAAATCCTCAACTAATTAATACACGTGTACACCTAAATGACATTGATCTGAACATCCACAAGCATCCCAAATTGAACACATCATTATGACTGTATAGGTACTAGGTATTAAAACGTAAGCCTTGCATTTAGCCAAAATAGGTGCACATCAAAGGGCTCTACGCATAATAGATTACACGTCTGAATTGGTAATGACTGATGCAACCGTTATTCTATGCTTTAATCCCACATAGAACGCGTACTACCAACCATATTTTCACTGTACGTTTATTTACCTGTCACTAAATGTTCGCTTGATCTCTTTATCCGGTTCTGCTGGTGAGTAGACAAGCTGAATTGGCGATGCTGTTGATGTGCCGATCCGGCTCGTTTGAAACTAATCTGAAACAAGACACACAAAAATAGTAGATACATTTTAAATGCCTTCTCTAATTAATTACACAAGTATGATATATCTTCGACATCAGTAACAGAGACACTAGACTTAAATTATCTCCGGTTAAGGTTGGCTGGTGTCGTATTACAAATTCATCTAGGGTGTTATGTTGTCGGTATAATACATATTTGAGGTGGGCAGATTGTGAACGGCGGCCCAGATGTTATTTTGCGCTAATGAAAATGAAATCTCAGGAGCCCAGGTGCGGAGTGCGTCGCTGAAATTCCAATTTAGGTTCGTTGTGTAATTAAATCGTCGATGCCTTTCGCGGAGGAATTTTCGGAATTTGCGATTTTTTGACTGTGTGTGAGGGAAATTCTGTATACGATTGGGTGGAAAATAATTAATCGAGAGGAATCGATTTAGGAGGCGTTTTGAATGAGGAATGCAATGAAGTTTTCCCGCAGATGTATGTGAAAAGGGTTTAAAAAAAAATGTTTAATGGTATTAACACACAAATAATGGAATGGACAGTATTGTAATTGTATAAAAGCTACATTTAAATTAAACTTTAAGAATCTAAATTAACTTTACACATTCAAAAATTTTTGGTAAAATTCCTGTGGGATTTTGAGGCAATTTAGTGCTCCTAAAACCGTACAGGTATCTTACTTTTAGAAGTAATTTTTTTGTCATGTAAAATGAGAGAGATTAAGAATTAATAATCCAAATGGGGATCGGACAATGTGTAAGTATTCACAGCTTGTCATGTACTGAATAAAGTACGGTTTAGTATCGTTGAATAGCATTCCAATTGCGAATAAATAAATGTATCGAAGTGAAGGGGCACAGTTTCGAACACATGGCTTTTTGAAATTAAAGTAAATTAAAAAGTTGTCGTTCGTTATTGATATTGATTGAGGTTATGATTTGATCGCGTAAGATATCAAATAATGCACTGAAAATACTAGTGTACAGCTGATTCAATGACCATCATATACAGGGTATTTCACGTAACTGGTTCATTAAAAGTTTATGATGCTCTGTTATTTACTTATATTTGAGATTTTGGCACCAGTATCTGTTCGATTGGAACTATAAACGCAAAATACCTTAACCTATCACTTCCGGTTGACCGGAAATGGATGTCAACTTTCTTATTTTAAATAGAATGATATAATTTTTTATTCATTTTTGGATTCTACAACTATAAATACGTCAGTTTTCATAAGCTATTCCTATAGCTACATCAAGTTGCCGTTTTTGAGTTATTGAAGATTTTCTTTTTTTTTTTAGTCATAATCATTGCATATCATTGATTTTTAATATCTCGGTTAATACTACAAGTAGAGACTCCAAATTTGCTATGTTATGAATGTAGATATTACTCTAAGAAACGGTAAGCACACTGTACATTCTAACATACAGGGTGTTCAAAACTGAGGAACAAAGTGACATATTTTCAAATGCAGAAAACTCAATTTTTTTAAATAGAACACCCAGTATTTTAATTCGGAATTAGGAAGTAAATATCATCCCCTATCACTTTATATGAGCATTCCCTATACCTATCTTTAATAGATTTTGAGATATGAGCGACTCTTTGTTAAACAGACTAAGTGGCCCTATCTTTAAATGTTTGTAGCTGGCTCTGAAATGGATTCACGTCAAATTCATGTATTATTTTTGAATAACCATACAAGAATGTCTGTTCGAATAGTCATTTCTATTAATATTGCGTTGTACAAAGGTGTAATTACAATGATGTACATAAACACTTTTGGTTAGTCAATGAATTTGACATTAATCCCATTCAGAGCCAGCTACAAACACGCAAAGATAGGGCTACTTAGTCTGTTTAACAAAAAGTCGTTCATATCTCAAAATCTATTAAAGATAGGTATAGGAATGCTGATATAAAAGTGATAGGGATGATATTTACTTCTTAATTCCGAATTAAAATACAGAGTGTTCTATTTAAAAAAAAATACTTAGTCTGTTTAACAAAAACTCGCTCATATCTCAAAATCTATTAAAGAAAAGGTATAGGGAATGCTCATATAAAGCGATAGGGGATGATATTTGCTTCCTAATTCCGAATTAAAATACAGGGTGTTCTATTTAAAAAAAATGAGTTTTCTGCATTTGAAAATATGTCACTTTGTTCCTCAGTTTTGAACACCTGTATGTTAGAATGTAAAGTGTGTTTACCGTTTCTTAGAGTAATATCTACATTCATAACATAGCAAATTTGGAGTCTCTACTTGCAGTTTTAACCGAGATATTAATTTCTCAATGATGCAATGATTATGACTAAAAAAAAAGAAAAACTTAAATAACTCAAAAACGGCAACATGTAACTATAGGAATAGCTAATGAAAACTGACGTATTTATGGTCGTAGAATCCAAAAATGAATAAAAAATTATATCATTCTATTTAAAATAAGAAAGTTGACATCCAAGTGATATTTTGGTTAAGGTATTTTACATTTATAGTTCTAATCGAACAGATACTGGTGCCAAAATCTCAAATATAAGTAAATAATAGAACATCATAAACTTTTAATGAACCTGTTACGTGGAATACCCTGTATATACCTCATAAAGTACCTTTGTCATAGCTTTGGCTGCTTAATTTCGACACATCACGTACTACCTTTAATAACGACATTGTTATTTACCCCTTTGCCAAAAATGGCCTCGATGCAGGTCTAAACTAAATTACATAATCGCTTATAGTAAATTCCTTTGCTACTCCGTTGAGTTCGAAATTCATGCAAATGGAAACATCCACGTCTCAGCTTAATTTAATTTCAATGCCATCTTTAAGCGGCAGCCGTAACTAAATTAGATATACGCGAAAGGACTTTTAATTATGATGTTAGGAGTACTCTAGGATAAATATTAAACCTGAATGGTGGAGGAAATCTTTTGGGAAAATATAATAAAGTGATAGGTGTTATTATGCCACTCAAAAATCTTCTTCTATATGTGGTTCCTTAGGCTCATATTTCTTTTCATACGAATTATTTTAAATCTCGAAACTCATTTACGTTAACTACGATGAAAACGACCTTGGATCCTTCACAAATCGTTCACCAGAATCGATCACAATTCCTCTTCTAATACTTTTGTTATCTTCTCATCTGTGGCCACAACCTTGTCGATATTATGTAAATGCCATCCGCCCTTTTCGCAGGTACATAAATTACCTACAATTACGGTAGCTTTGAAAGTTGAAAGATAAGGTCTATGAATACGTAGTATGGCGTGCGTAGGGCAATGTATGTTTACACATGTCTCTGAATATCTGTCCGAATGTCGGCCGATAAAACGAATGATAGGGCGTTAATGGAAAATAAATATTTGGAACACGCATTTGCATGCCGTCCGCGCCCGGTGACAGGTACAAGATGACCTCTTCAAAAAATAACCGTTGTGTTAGAGTATATCCGAAATAACCATGAGCAGAAGTATTCCATCCTTACGCTACCTTCTTAAACTCTCAATAATAACTAATCTAGATAATAAAGCTAATGAACTTTTCCAAGGCGTAATTTACTGTTATTATGATCTTTTACCGCTAGAGGGAGATAGCCTTTTTAACGTACCAGCAAATACAATATAAATATATATATACGGACAAAGAATAGTTCCGCTGGCGTACTATAGATGTCCCAGCTAGGCTGATTTTAGAAAAGTATACGACCAAACAAATATTAAACGTGATTAAACGTAAGTGGAATTTTCCGTTGCACAAACGCGTAAAAATATAAGATAACCGAAGAGTCGATGCGAGACGAATGAAAGTGGTTTAACTGCGCGCGCAACGAAGTGGTAGAGCATTCATTGAATGAATTGTCATTTCGCAAAATTATTATGAAATGAATATTAAAGGGGTCAAAACAAGTAACAGTTTAGTAAATAAAACAAAAACCAAAACCCACATATGGGCTCAATGGATTAATATTCGTTTTATAATGAAATTAAAACATATTTTCGTGTTAAAGTGAAACTACACACGGAATATTTGCTTTTATTTATTTCGTCAAAAGCCTATTAACTTTTTCATAGCACATATAATATCTTATTTACCACTGTGGATTTATTTGCGGTAATAAAATATTTTTGCTTTTTTTAGTGGATTAGTGGACATTTAAAATAATCTTTGTTTCTTGATATATAAACTTAGGTTTTTTTTTTGCTAATTCTTGTCAATATATCTGCAGTTAACAGCGAAAGAATATTATCTTGCTAAAAACTGTAATAAAACTTCAGAAAATATCAGAAAACATTAAAAAAGTGTATCTATAAAATTATAAATTTTTCCTTTTTTTTCAGAAATACCATGATGTTTGAAAAACATAAGCTCATATTTGTTTCCAAAATCATTGTTTACTTTTTTCATAGGATAGTCGATGGCGTATCGAACAAGATTTTTTTTTTATCATTTTGCTTAAAATGTAACTTAAAAGTTTCACTCGCAGCCCAGTAAACAAAATTCAAATTTTCCGCAATTATGTTTCGTAACTTCGAAAACCTATTACCCACTAAAAAATCGTAGGTAACTTCATGCTTTAATGTTGAAGTTACTCAAAATAACTGCGCGAAATTTGAATTTGGTTACTGGGAAGGGTCTTTACAAAAAAAAATATGCAACATTATTATTATCTGGTTGCACTGTTAAGGTATTTTCCACAATTTTGTTTTTATCAAAGTGTACACGTACAAGTACGCTAGCATCAGACATAAGCTTTTGTCGCTCTTGAACTTTTTCTGTTTCATTGTTTGTAGAATCAATATGGAAAATATGATTGTTGGACATTATATTATTGTACATATTTTATAATGGTTAAAATTGTCAAACTATATATTTGTAACAAAAAAAAATGATAAAAAGTAGAAAAAAGGAGAGAATTAGCAGAATTCAAATTTCCCGCATTTATTTCTAGGAAAGATTTTAATTTTTTTTTTGTTCGCTGCTTTTAGGAAATCTCAGATTGCTTTTGAAAACGAGACATAATACTAGAAAATTTTATAGGTATGCAACCAAGTGCAAATGCAGACTTTTTATAATAAATCATAAAATTGGAATTTTTATAAAACATCAATAAAAATCATCGATTAT
Organism: Protaetia brevitarsis; assembly: GCA_004143645.1. NCBI lineage: Eukaryota > Metazoa > Arthropoda > Insecta > Coleoptera > Scarabaeidae > Protaetia > Protaetia brevitarsis. Next base: position 757,929 of record RXPK01000070.1, read on the forward strand.
AGTGTATATCTGTTTAGTACGTTAAGTATAATAGATGGGTTCATAGAAGAACAACTCTCCAAACATACATTGATTCTGTAAAATAACTTGGGTAAATATAAACCGCAGAACTAACACCTATCATCCGATCCTCAGACCATCCATTTATTTATATGCCAGGGGGTAGAATTCATATTTGCCGCCATTATTTATAGCTACTGGTCAAGATTGTATTGTAATACAAAAAATAGTTGGTAATTCAGACTTGAATGTTTTAAGTTACAGAAAATTATGGTGGGAAATTTGAATTTTGCCAATAGGAATAGATTTCTGAATTACCCACAGCTGTAATACTCAAGTGCTTCCATATCAAGTTCGCTTGGTCCACTGCTTATTTTCGTACGTCTCTTGCCCCGCCGCTTTTTAACTGCCACCGCGAAGAAACTACAGTGGCGCCGCTCTATAATACGTCAGCGGAACTATACCATGTGATTCAAAATGATTGTCGTAAGAAAAAAACTGTTTTCCGGAAAAATTTATCTATACTTATTACCAATTTAATGAGCGAATTTAGCTACATACAAATTTCATACATTAAATGAATTTTCTTGACATTTAGCGACATTGGCGTACGTGTTGTAGTATCTTTCGATTATTTATCTTATAATTTTTTTCAAATCGTTTATATTTACATCTAATATCACCAACAATAGTATTTCTGAATACTGTAAGAAAATAAGGGAATTTATCTGTGGTAATAGCTCAACAAACAGGTAAAAAATTAAGTGAAATAGTTTATTACATTTATAATTTTATAGGCTTACCATACACTTCAGCGCAATGAGCTGTCAAAAGAAAGTTACATTTTCATCCCTATAAAGTTTCTACGGTACAGGAATTATTACCATTAGATCACGATAGGCAATTGGAATATTGACCTTGGTTTAATAACAATTTAAGGGACGATGACTTGCTAAACAAATCATTTTTCTCGGATGAAGCCTGGTTTTATCCAACAGACTATATCAATTTACAAAACTATTGTATCTGGTCTGCAGAAAATCCCCATGAATTTCGAGAAACGCAATTGCATCCCGTAAAACTTGGAGTTTGGTTAGCTATGTCCAGGCAACGAATAATAGGGCCAATTTTCTTCGAGGAAACTGTAACAGCCCAACGTTACCAACAGATGTTGGAATTGTTTATTGCAGAGTTACAAGAAAAATGAGCTTGAAGCAGGTTATTTTCAGCACGATAATGCTCCAGCACATACTGCTCGACAAACCTGTCAATATCTTCAACAGTTTTTGCTGACAGGTTCGTTAGAGCACAAAGATGGCCACCAAGATCCCCTGATCTAACCCATTAGATTACTTCATGTTCGGCTATCTAAAAAATAGGATCTATAGAAACCGCATGCATACCATAGAAGAACTGAGAGATGCATTTTTTGTCACTTAATAATTATCTAATTGTATGTATAATTTAAGTAATAAATAATTTAGTTAAACACCAGTTAGTACTGAATTCTAAAATCATGATTTAGTAAAGTTAATAATTACATTCATTTTACAAGCAGAAATACCAATCCATAGTCGTTTATATAATGCGAGTTCAAATATAGGTTACGTTTTCCGTATTTATGACAGATCCGTTTACTTTCTTATGTTCCAACACTGACTTAGTTCAAACCTTCATTACAAGCACGCGGCATATACCTACACCCTGTTACTATCTATAGGAGCGGAATTTGACAATCATTTTGAATCTCTGTGTACGTCTTTGACCATATGTATACTAGTATTATATTTGGTAACAGTTAATGACGTTTTGAAGGATTAAAATTAAACCCTTTGAATTATAGCAGCTGTAAAAAGGGTTTATTTTCGTGGATGGATAGGGAGTATTAAGGCTGATCCTAATGAAATGCTTTTTGGACTTCCCGTTGTTCAATATTTACCTCTCGTTAACAGAAAAATTTACATATTCTGGTACGCATTAGAACAAATCGACGATACACTAACCAGCACTCTGAAATAATGCAAATCACTGCCTAACCTAGATTATTGTTTACGACTTCCTGAAACCTAATATCATTCAAAATATCCTAAACCACATCTCTAACCTACTTATAAATCACCCCATTCCGTCATCCTTTCACCCCGTCCTTCAGAGGGGATCCAAAATCGCATGATTAACTACTTGCCTAGAGTCGAAATCTATGCCGACGTCGATGATCCACGACGTAAACAAACACAGACCCCGCATTACCATGTCACACACGCGGTCTAAGTTTCGGAAAACATCCTATTTTCGACCCTCGTCTATTTCTCCGCATCTGGCGAAAATTTCACCACGACGGAACGTCAAATAATGTACGAGGTGTCCCTTGTAACATTTACATATTACTCGCCGGACGTCCTACTATGCTATAGCGCCTTTTGCTGTGTGATCTAACCTACAAATCGTACGGAATAAATGAATAAGGGATAAGGTGGAAGGATGCCGTAAAATACGTTTGGCTACTAGAGATTTTTTCGGAATGGCGCGCTGTGGTGATTCCGATGAGGGTAATATTTCCTGTGAAGTGTGAAAATCGGAATTTATAAAGCATATGTTAGTAAGTTAGATATGGGATTTGTAATGTATATGCATATCGCGGCAAGGAACATGTCCCATTGAGTCCAAAATATCTTGACAGATCTAACGTATAGTGGTTCTATATTTACATTATTTGCTGAAGGATTAATTAAGGAATTTTGTAATAGTCCAAGTTCTAAATTAATATTTGATAATGTAAATTATGTTAATATTGCCTGATAATAAAAAAAATTACTAATTCTTAAATAAATAATTATATGGTTATGTGATATGTTTTACTGTTTCCAATAAATTTTAATAAAACTGTAATTTCAGAATTTTGACATAACTTTGGAACGTGCCGTGCAACAACAAACTGTTCAAGAAGAAGCAATACTTAATAATAATAATAATAATAATGGAAGTTTAATCGCTGTATCAACATACAGAGAACGTCAAATATGTATGTATAATAATCTTAATGTAGAAAACATGTTTCAATACTTTTCACATATACAACAAGCAACAAATACAGGGTTTTCCACGGAACTGGCTGGTTAGAAGTTTTCCGGCTTAACGAAATTCCTCAGTTTTAAAAAATTGCGGTTTGCAACAATTCAGCACTTACTTTCTTTCTAAAATATTTTCACCTTTTTTGCACTTCCGGTTAACCGGAAATCGCCACGAACTTTGTTATTTTAAATGGAACACCCTATATATTATTATATTTTTGAATTTATCATAAAATTCTATGACGATTACCATTAGGGTATCTTATACCTATCTTCAACTGTTTCTAAGATATTACGATTTTTGTTAAAATTTTGACATTTACATTGTTATATGTAATTGATTAATTCTCACTTGATTTAAGTGTCAGAAATCTCCGACTTTGAAATCAACAAGTACTACATTGTTTTACCAAAACGTAGAAAAAAAATTCAGTGAATTATACAGGGTGTTTAAAAATTAGTGACATATCCAATAATTTTGAATGTTGCAAAACTTAATTTTTTTAAATAGAACAACCTGTACATTTTTCTGTTTTTGGATGTAGAATTAAATTCTATACCAATTTGCTGTAGTATTCCCTATACCCATCTTCAGTAGTTTTCTTTTAAATTACTCGTTTTGTTTATTACCGTTCAAATGGCCAAATAATTTCTATCTGGTGGGCCATGACATTAACATTACAACAATTTATTATTATTAGTAAGTATTATTGTTATAATCATTGTTTGTTACACGTCGCGTGTTCAGATCGATGAATATTATTGTGGAACTTATGAATTAGATAATGAAAAATATTGGAGGAGCTTATTCTAACCTAGATACTATAAATTTATTTAGATTCACTGAGAATGCAGGAAGAACTTATAGAGAATTCAATGTAATTAAAGGAATTTATTGGTTGTTAATATATCTAACGGAATCCAGAAAATTTTGAAATGATTTTTCTTAATAACTTGGTTTCAAATTAAGGGAAATGGCATAAACGATAACGACGACAACATAACAAAAATTGTTTCACTAAAAGTAGTGTGCTTGTCAGACAAATGTTTTAAAGTTTTTGATATATTAAAGTATTTTCAAATTATAAAGGTTTTTATGAAGATATTTAGATACATGAATATTTAACAAATGCAATTTACCAAGCAGCATAAACTTGAACCATGACATAGAGCATCAAAAAAAAATGCTCAATGTGAATTCCGTTTACGTCGAAGCATTTTATTATTCGACGTCTAATGTGTCGCCTTATACTTTCTTCTCACTTCAACTGGGTTCTAATTCATCAAACGTTCTCGACACACGAATCATTAAATCTTGCTTGGTAGTACCGAAAGTTGCGTACAGTGTGTAATCTGTGTAATGTATTATTTCAAAGTTTTCTGAATTTTATTAGATATATTAGCCGAAAAAATTCCTATAATTACCGTAATTCTCTTATAAGTTCTTCCTGCATTCTCAGTGACTGTAAAATAAATTTAAAGTATCCAGGTTAAAATAAGCTTCTCCAATGTTTTTCATTATCTAATTCATAAGTTCCATAATAATATGCATTTATCTGAACATGCGACGTGTAACAAACAATGATTATAACAATAATACTTACTAATAATAATAAATTGTTGTGATGTTAATGTCATGGCCCACCAGATAGAAATTATTCGGCCATTTGAAAGCGGTAATAAACAAAACGAGTAATTTAAAAGAAAACCACTGAAGATGGGTATAGGGAATACTACAGCAAATTGGTATAGAATTTAATTCTACATCCAAAACAGAAAATGTACAGGGTGTTCTATTTAAAAAAATTAGGTTTTGCAACATCAAAATTCTTGGATATGTCACTAATTTTTAAACACCCTGTATAATGTCACTGAATTTTTTTCTACGTTTTGGTAAAACAATGTTAGTACTTGTTGATTTCAAAGTCGGATATTTCTGACACTTAAATCAAGTGAGAATTAATCAATTACATACAACAATGTAAATGTCAAAATTTTAACAAAAATCGTAATATCTTAGAAACAGTTGAGATAAGATACCCTAATGGTAATCGTCATAGAATTTTATGATAAATTCAAAAATATAATAATATATAGGGTGTTCCATTTAAAATAACAAAGTTCGTGGCGACTTCCGGTTAACCGGAAGTGCAAAAAAGGTGAAAATATTTTAGAAAGAAAGTAAGTGCTAAATTGTTGCAAACCCCAATTTTTTAAAACTGAGGAATTTCGTTAAGCCGGAAAACTTCTAACCAGCCAGTTCCGTGGAAAACCCTGTATAATAACATTTTAAAATTTAAAAATATCACAGTCAAAATATTTATCCACACTATACATTGCCGTTTTCAGTTATGACTTTTTTATTTCCTTATCAAACTTTGTTACTTTGTTCACTTAGAGGCTTAATCTTAAAATTATCCGGTACCACATTATAGACTTCGAACCCCAATAGGCTATAAATTGTTGCGTTGACGAGAGTCGGTGAAAAGATGTTTCCAACGTTTCCTTATGCCTGGTGTTATACTCGTGCCTCCTGGAGGTTGGAAGTACCTACCAGGTGCGTCCCCGAGGTGGTGGATAGGTGGAAAGGCCATTTTGTAGACGATTTTGCTTTGATTTCATGTGAAAGGTACGTCATCTCAGACTTTGCTTTCGCTGTTGCCTCTCAGCATAATCGATGTATCGTCCGCATATAGTGTGGCTCCACAATATTCAACGTTAGGCAATAAATCGTTGATATATATTATAGATAATATAGGTCCCAGAACTGAACCCTGCGGCACTCCTGTGGTAATATTCTCGACTTCCGACTCCCGATTCATCCAACTTACTAACAGCTTCCTGTCTGAAAGGTATGAATAAAGTAGTTTTTGCGGCACAGCCCTTACTCCATAGTAAAATAATTTATCAGATAGCATCCCCCGATCTACAGTGTCAAATGCCTTAGTCAAACCTATGCAAACCAGTTCCACAATATCGTGATTGTCCCATGCTAACCCTACTAATATTAAGATCTCCCAGACTGCCGTTATTACCGATTTGCCTTCTCTATAGCCATGGTGATGTTGGGTGAAAAAGCTATTTGTTTCAAAGTAGTCCACAATCCGTTTTTTAATTACAATTTCCAGCACTTTATGTGATTGACGGTGAACCTGCTACTAGTGTCCGAAGAATAGCCAACAGACTTAATGTACGCCGCATGAGAGTATGGAGAACTTTACACAATTTCGGTTTGTACCCGTACCATATCTTACCTGTACAAACTTTAAAACCTACCGACTACGTAGCAAGACTTGAATTTAGTCGCTGATTAATGAGGGATCGAAAAGGCTTTGTCGGAAAATATTGTTTAGTAATGAAGCCTTCTTCACCCGAAACGACATCAATAACAGCAGAGATTCACATTGTTGGGCACTTGAAAATCCACGGAAAACTAAAGAATCCCATTTTCTACATAGATTATCGGTGAATGTTTCGTGTGAAATTATTGATGACTGTCTCATTGGTCCGTTTATAATCGAAGAACGTCTCACGGCCGCCCATTATTTACAAAATGACCTTCCAACATTACTGGATGACCTATGTTCCTCTTAATGTAAGACGAGGTGGTTGGTGGTTGGTGTACACAAGTAACAGACTTTTTTAATCATAATTATACGAACCACTGGATTGGAAGAGGTGCAACAGTTGTTTGGCCTGTCAGATCACCAGATCTAAATCATCTGGATTATTTCTTATGGGGCGGCAGGCTGAAAAGTATTGTTTATGCAGAATTATCTGAAACTAGAGAACAACTTGTTGCGAAAATTATGGATGCCGCAGAAATTATTCGTGCTGAACAGGAGACTATTAGCAGAGCTACGTAACCAATTTTAACCCTAGTCCTACCAACGTTTTATCGTAATGTGTCCTACCAAGGTGTGCCTCACAGGCACACATCTATTTGTACACATTGTTGATGTAAATAATAGCAAAATATGCATTATTTATTTCATGTAGTAGGTTATACAGTAAATTAAAACATATAGAAAGAATAATGTGTGTCAGAAGATTATAATTTAAAAATAGTACAAGATAGTAAAATATTTGAAAGTTATTTATGTAGTTTGCAATTTGTGCACGTGAGTATTTTCTCTGAATGTTCACCACAAACCGTTTACTTACACTTATCACATAACTGTATTGACATTCTGCTTTTCTTTGATGGGCAAATATAGCACCGTTTTCGTTTTCTTACTTCTCGAGCCGAAGACTCCCCTGTGGTTGGTACTTGATTCAACGTAGTTTGTATCAATGAAGTATGACTTTTATGCAAGCCACTCAAACTACGACGTCTAATTTGCCCCAGTACTAATTCTGTTGTAATTTCTCGTAAGAAAATTTTGCAAAGTCTTCGTTTTTTGGAAATATGCCAGTCAGGATGGATATTTCTCCAAATGACAAATGAAGCTACTCCACACACATCAATTATATTGAAAAATAGACCAAAGGCGACCTATTAGTTTTGCGTTTCACTGAATATGTATGTACCATCTGATCAAGTGTAATCCACCCTCCTTTCGTGGAATTATAGTACTTATTGATTTCAGATTTATTTTATTTTTCCTCAATCATGGTGGAGTCGTTGTGCATTGTAGATAATAATATGACACAGCGATTTTTCTAGTACATAAGATACCAAAGTCATTGTCATCTGAAAACAAACAAGTTGCTTCAATATTCCCGCTTCGCCTGTGAGGTAAAAATTTGGTGGTAATGCAGCCCTATTTTTTCTGAGCGTTCCTACACAAGTTAGGCCTTTGGTAAGCAAACTGGATGCAAGCTCGTAGCTTGTTGAAGAAGTTGTCGAACGTAATATTCCTTTTAGTTCTCAGAAAAGGTTACAAAGGTCTTCAACCACCTTTTGCGCTAAGTTTTCTGCTCTGTTGAGACCTTCTTTTCCTAAGTACGGTATACCACGTAACGGATAACTAGTTCTCTATCGCATATTCACCAAATTTTCATACCGTACTTATCTGGCTTGCTTAGCAGGTACTGTCGGAAAGATACACGACCTCTAAAAGGCACCAGTTGTTCATCGATGGTTAGATTACTGCCAGAAGATAATATTTCAGCAAGTTTGTATTAACACGGTCCCACAGGTCTCTAATTGGTGCCAACTTGTCCTTTTGCTTTCGGAGGGTTTTGGTCGCTTTTTCGTCAAAACGAATAAATCTTAGTAATTGAGTAAATTCTATTTCGTGACATACACGCTCGATAAACAGATTTTCCATATAAAGGATTCCATAGCTCATTATAGTCCACCATTCCTTGTTTATTTCTTCCAGCAGTAATCAAAGGCCCAAGGAAAGCACGGATTTCAACGTCGTCAACTGGTTCCACAAATCGCCAAGAATACGAACAGCCTCCTTATTAGTGAAAGTAACCACAATACCAATAACCGTATCATCAAAAAACAAATTGAATGCGTCACAAGGAGTATCAACATGCACTCCAGGTGGAAATTTCACTTTGTTCAAAGCTGTTGTAATTATGTTGTGTGCACGGTTTTTCCCTTGGCAATCGGCGTTGGCATTCCACTCGTACCATCTTTTCCAATAAAAGTTTGCGAATGGCCGGCCGGTTCATCATTAGCATCACTATCGTCACTTCCTTCTTGTTCATCACTTTCTTCATTGCCAGAGTCTTGATAATCCGCTTCACTAGAAGAGGTTTCGTCATTTGGCTCTTCTTCATCTTCACCATCATTTACATTCCTTCCCAAATCCTCATCACTTTCGTACAATGCATCGAGCAACTCCTTTTCAGTTACTGGCCGGCGTCGACCAGTCAACCAATCGGTCATACTTTCTGCATATAATTTCAAAACCAAATAAGCATAAAACAACAAATCTTATTTTACTGGGGTCAATCAAACTTATTTTGCTTACCTGGTCTATACTATACTCTCCACCTCTAGGTAAAGAAATAAATTAACCATAGACACCTAAAACGGCCAATGCGTTCGTTAGGAAAGTTACAATACACTGATAGCAATGCAGTTTGTAAGCTGACTATTTTAGCAAAACCGCATTTAGGGAATTCCCCTTCATATGCAACTGGAAGTTCTTACATACAAAGGGAAAGTCCCGAATATAAGCATATCTTATTACGGGGATTACCACATACCTAGTTTTTAAATAACGTAGCAATGCTTTTTATAGTATAATAACAGTATGTGCCTCAAAGACACACCTTGGTAGGACGTGTCGGTAAATTATGTTTAATTTTTTTAGTAAATAGGAAAAATATTTTAAAATTTTTATGTCATTTGTGTTAAATAGTTTATTTTTTTGAGATACAAAACCTCCAGTCTGTGGGCAGTTAACTTACAAAGTTCCAGCGATTTCAAAATCAATTGTGCCTCTAAAGCACACCTTGGTAGGTTTAGGGTTAAAGAGCTCGAATATGTATGCGGCAATTGGGCGGACATTTCGAACAATTCATTCAATAAAGCAACTTCTTTTTAAATGAATTTTAATTTTTTTTGTCTATAGAGTTACCTACCTAAAACTTCAAGTGCTTGTACCTCAGTTACAAAAGAGTTTTGAGAATATGTTCTTTTGACATTTTTGTCTTGAAATTGCTCCACCAAACACATCCTTAAACACTCTGGCAGTCACGTCATGGGGCAACCTGTATATAAATTTCCTGCACTAAGAGATTTGACAACTAACTACCAGCATCTCCTATAAGCTCCGTAATGTCAAAGTTAAGAGAAACGTAAGCATCCACATTAAAATTCTATAACACGACAAACTTAATTTTTATGAATCTCTATTCAGACTTGATTCACATTACCTTGGATTATTTTTTTTAGAAAAAAAGAATATCTGGATCATTAAACCGTAATTAATTGTAGGTGGTTAAAAAAATACCCGCTTAAAAGCTACACAATGGAGTAATTTAAACGATTTCAATTACACACAGGCTATGAGAAACGAAACAAAAATACTAGTGTAGTGGACGTTCAAAGGTTTTAATATTTTTTTTTCCTTCGATTTCCTTTGTAGTCCTCCAAAAACGCTATTCTATTATCCATTGTTATTCCACGTTTTATCCTACAAAATTTCACGTGTGGTTTCGGGATAAATACTGTTTTTCTATTTCGTTTCTATAACAAAAAATACTCAACGTTTATTCCGCAGTAGTGATAGAAGGAGGTAAAAATAATATTACAACTGCCAATTAATCAACTTCAAATAGCTTTAGATTGCAATATTTACTTAGAAAAATACCAGCAATTTATTGACCACGGAAGATATTTTATTTTGAATCTGAAATGAATAAAATCTCGATTCACTGAGTTTACAAAATACAAAGAGAATGGAGATGCGAAATATATTCCGAAAAAGCCATTGAAATCGAGAAAAATCGACTTTTGAAGAGCCGTATAATTCCCACATGTGTGCTCATATTTTCCCGAAATGGCACGACTGATCATATTTTCACCAGACAAAGGGAGAATTGGCCCAGTCGATGTTTTGCGTCGCCAATAGGGCGCTGCCTCTATTCGAAGAAACAGCGATAGGAAATTGCCAGGGAATAACTTAATTTTTCCCGCTACGCGTAGTGTATCGATATAGCTGTTCGTTCTGTATGGAAACGTGATAAAATTTGCTGATAGAATATTTATTAACTTGTGTGATGATAAGAATGATATGTAAAGTACAGTTCCTACCAAAAAAAAATGACACGAACATATCTTAGTGGCGCACTCTGGTGTCATATAATCAATTTTGAAACTACTGACACTACTGCAAGCTGCTCAAAATCGACATGGAACCTTACTTTTTTTTTGAATCGTTGTCAAACTTCATTTAAAGGAAAAAATCGTGAAACGTATTATAATATACAGGGTGTTTTGAAACATCGTTTAAAGATTTTAAGGGCATGTAGTACGATCGAAAATAAGGTTAAAAGTCATAATAAACATATGTTCACAAATCAACCGTTTACGAGATAACAGCGAGTGTTCCTAGTAGTACATGGATATAACATATCCCAGTAAACAGGTGCTTATCAGCTATTTTGTTTTATGACAGTTTAATTTGACGTTTTGTGCAATTTGTAGCAATTACAATGGTTGCGTATTCTAATGCTGAAATGAGCGATATAGTGTTCATGCACGGTCGTGCTAATGGGAATTCTTTACAAGCACGTCGCTTCTATGCTGAAACGTTTCCTGATCGCCAACTACCTTCGCATGGGATGTTTCAGACGCTGTTTCAACCACTAAGAGAAACTGGTTCGTTTGAGAAGCGATCTTGTGATACTGGACGGCAGAAAATAGCATGTACTCCACAGATAGAAGATCGAATTTTGAATATTATTGATGAAATCCCGAAACTAGTTTAGAAGAATTTCGACTCAAGTGGGTGTAAGCAGCAATCTGTTTGGAGAACTCTTCATGAGCAACTCCTATACCCCTACCATATCCAACGGGTACAAGCCCTTACTGCTCCGATATCAAGCGAGAAGGGCTTTCTGTGAGTGGTTTTGCGAACAGCTGCTGATCGGCCAGATTCGCTGATAACATCCTTTCACTGATGAAGCTGGTTTTACTAAAAATGGAAATATTTAATTTCCACAACAATCACGTGTGGTGTGACGCGAATCCTCATGCTACCGTTGAAGCCAGGCACCAGCAACGTTTCTCTCTAAACATCTGGTTAGGCATGATAAGGGGAACGGTTGTTAGAACCGATTGTTTTGCCACAACGCTTAACAGGTCCTGCATAGCTCGAGTTCTTGGAAAATACTTTACCTGAACTTTTGGAAGATTTACTTATAAATCTAAGACTGAACGTCTGGTTATGCAAGATGGAGCTCGACCGCGCTTTACGCGTGCTGTTAGGGAACATCTTAACAATGAATTTCCTGGGAGATGGATAGGGCGAGCAGATCCCATTGCTTGGCCTCCAAGGTTTAGATCGGGAGCTAAATCCGTTGGACTTTAGTATCTGGGGTTATTTGAAAAGTTTAGTGTACGCAACACCGGTAAACGATCTTCCAGAGTTAGGCCAACGAATAGAACACTGTTGCCAGATAATACGAGAAAAACCCATGTTTTTTGAAAGAGTGCGCGCTTCCTTTGAAAGCAGATGTAGATCCTGTGTCGAAATGGAAGGACGTCATTTTGAACATCTTCTTTAGTTATAATCTATTTATGTTAAAATGCAAATAACATCTAATAAAAACCGCTAAAGCAAACTTATTCTGCAATTGCGATAAAACCGCTGTTATCTCGTAAACAGTTAATTTGTGGACATATGTTTATTATGACTTTTAACTTTATTTTCGATCGTACTACATGTCCTTAAAATCTTTAAACGATGTTTCAAAACACCCTGTGCATAACTTTTAACTAATAATCAAAAATCAAGGATTAGTAAATCTACTGGTTTAATTGAAACACAAAAATTGATTTATCGACGCTTCGAAATTGATTGTCTCTTTCAAGAATTTTTTAAAATGTGAAAGTACAATATGTTTTAAATGTACCCTCTAGCAAGCTTGTAGCCATTTAATCACCTAATGGATAGCTATCCTCAACCAAAGTTTCATTAAAATCGTGCTAATAATAACAAAGCTGCAATATGGGAGTCATGAAAAGTGAAACAGCCTGTATATACAGCTAATATTTGGTCTATTTATCATTCATTGTTAAGATTTAGTGCTGTATATGTATTGGAATTTTCTCACTGCCTTCATGAACATACATTTGTTAATAAACATCCCCAACTAAGTTAATTTACTTGTAGTCGACAAAAATCGATTATTTTTTTACGTAGGTATGTGAGTATAAAAAATATCTGAAGCTTTGCAATTGAGTGACAAATTTGGATGTAAATATTAATATTACTAAGATTTCAAATCACTTTTGGCGACATCTTAAAATATTTCACGTACTTTTCCCGCCGCCTCCACCAAAAATACACGTATTCTGCGTTACCTTGCCTTTTTTCCAATTTTCTCTCCATTTTTATTAAGCAAATAAATCGTTTTTGAACGCTGCTTCGCATAGCATATCTAGTGAAGGCGTTACTTCTGATGTTACCGGCTGATATTACTTTTTTTTTCATGCAACAGCTTGTGTCGTTCGCAGCTTTAACATACGCAATCTAGGCTAGTATTAACCTTTTGACGCTTTTTCAAAAAGAAGCTACAAAATAGCAATTACTGCGGACGATATTGACATTGGGATTGGTGCATCTATTTAAACTAGATGCTTTTTTTTTCATTTGGAAATACTTGGTCTCTTTTTTATGAAACAGAATTACTGGAACTCAATGACTTCGGTTAAAAAAAAAAATAGTCCCCACACTTGTTTCTTAAATGTCAAGTTAATAAAATTAATTGATTTTTAAGTGTGGATATACATTAACATTTCAAAATATAAGACTAGTTGTGAAGTTAAAAAAATTTAATAAATAATAATTTATAATAATAATTTATTTTTATTAATAATTTATTTTTATAATCTTAAAAAAATCGCCCGCAAAAGTACTCGTTTGAAAATTTGCAACATAAAATTGCTAACTCAAAAAGATTCTATATTATGATCTTAAACTAAAGTCGAAAAAAAATCTCAAAAATGGTACCATTTCAAATTTTAAAATCGACTGTTTTTTACACTACATTTATTTTCATCATTGATAATTTAAAAGAATTTAATTTTATAATGTGATGAATAAAAATCGTCCCTAAAAAGAAGTTTTAAAAAATGGCAACGCAAATTTTAAAAATGTAAAATGTTTTTTTTGCATTCGAATTATGTTCAAATCGAGAAAAGTTTTATTATATATTTCAAAACGAGTTCTTTTTTCTATAATGTGAAATAAAAATCATGCATGGAAAGACTTTTCCAAAAATGACAACACCGCAAAAATTCTAAAATTACTTTTAGAATAATTTTCACATCAGGCACCATTTTGTGTGCCTTTTTGTAGTCTTAAACAAAAAAAATCCCTCAAAAATAGTAATTCAAAATTTCATCACATTAAGATTATATCCATATCAATATGGAATAAAAAAATTAAAAAAAAATATGAATTTTTTGAAAGAGCCACTTCGCAAGTTTTTTTTACATTAAAAATCTTACCCAGAAAATATTTTTCGAAAATGGCAACATCGCATATTTTAAACATTAGTCTTTTGCAGTGGAATTGTTTTTTTTATCCAAAAGGGTTTTAATTAAAGGTATTTCAATGTAAGGTTTTTTTGTAACCTGAAGTAAAAAATCATCCTCAAGTAATTTTTAGAAAATGACAATATCGCAAATTCTAACTGCTTCAAAATAATTTTCACATAAAAGGCAGTTTTAGATGGAATAAAAATGAGTTTTTCATTTTACGCCCTCAAAACGACTTTTTTTTTCAAAAGTAGCAACACCGCAAATTTACCGCAAAACTAAACTTCTACAGATTAAGATTATTTTAATATCAATCCGAAAAAATGATTGTGGAGTTAAATAATTCAAAATTACGCCTTAAACAATTTTTTTTTCTAAATAATGCAACATTGCAATTTTTAAAATTAATTTTTTTACACTCAAACTGTTTCCATATTAAAAATGGTTTTATTGGGTATTATAAAATGGAGTATTTTTTGTAAGCTTAAATAAGAATTATTCCTGAAAGAAGTTTTCCAAGAAAATCAGCTTTTTTTTGCTTTTAGAATTTGGAATATAAATTGAATTCTTTTTTTCTAATTTTAAATGAAAAGCGCCCTGGAAAAAAGCATTCTTCGAACATGACAACGTCGCAAGTTTTTAAAACTAAATTTCTTCACGTTAAATATGTCTAACGTAAACGAAAAAAAAAATTATCACTTAGTAAATTTGAAGAATGTTAAATTAAAATCACTTCAAACAAAATTTTTGAAAATAGCTAACATTGTAAATTTTAAGAATGAATGTCTCTTAGATTCGATTTTTAGAATAATTTTCATATCATAGAGGTTGGAATATAGATTGAGTATTTTTTGTAAAAAAAATAAATGGAAAACGTCATAAAAGGATTTTTCAAAAAATGGCAACGTTGCAAATTTTTAAACTAATGTTCTTCACATTGAATAATTCTAGCGTAAACAAAAAACGTTGGAGTGAAGCTGAGAATCCTAAATTCAAATCATCTTAAACAATTCTTTTGTGAAAAAGGCAACACCGCAAATTATAAAAATGAATCTTTTTGATTCGAAATTTAGAATAATTTTCATATCGTTTGAATTAAAATATATATTAAATATTTTTTTTTTGTAAATTTAAATGAAAAACGTCCTTAAAAAAGAATTTTCAAAAATGACAACGTCGCAAATTTTAAAACTAATTTTCTTCACATTAAATAATTCTAATGTAAACAAAAAACATTGGAGCCAAGCTAAGGAATCCTAAATTCAAATCATCTTAAACAATTCTTTTGTTAAAAAGGTAACACCGCAAATTATAAAAATGAATCCTTTTCACTCGAATTTTAGAATAATTTTCATATCGTTTGGATTAAAATACAAATTAAGTATTTTTTTTTGTAAATTTAACTGAAAAACGGCCTTAAAAAAGAATTTTTCAAAAATGACAACGTCGCAAATTTTGAAACTAATTTTCTGCACATTGAATAATCCTAATGTAAACAAAAAAACATTGGAGCGACGCTAAAGAATCCTAAATTCAAATCATCTTAAACAATTCTTTTGTTAAACAGGCAACATCGCAAATTATAAAAATGAATCTTTTTGATTCGAAATTTAGAATAAGTTTCATATCGTTTGAATTAAAATATATATTGAGTATTTTTTTGTAAATTTAAATGAAAAACGTCCTTAAAAAAGAATTTTTCAAAAATGACAACGTCGCAAATTTTGAAACTAATTTTCTGCACATTGAATAATCCTAATGTAAACCAAAAAACATTGGAGCGACGCTAAAGAATCCTAAATTCAAATCATCTTAAACAATTCTTTTGTTAAAAAGGCAACATCGCAAATTATAAAAATGAATCTTTTTGATTCGAATTTTAGAATAATTTTCATATCGTTTGGATTAAAATACAAATTCAGGTATTTTTTTTTGTAAATTTAACTGAAAAACGGCCTTAAAAAAGCATTTTTCAAAAATGGCAACGTCGCAAATTTTGAAACCAATTTCCTTCACATTGAATAATTCTAATGTAAACAAAAAACGTTGGAGTGAAGCTAAGGAATCCTAAATTCAAATCATCTTAAACAATTCTTTTGTTAAAAAGGCAACACCGCAAATTATAAAAATGAATCTTTTTGATTCGAATTTTAGAATAATTTTCATATCGTTTGGATTAAAATACAAATTAAGTATTTTTTTTTTGTAAATTTAACTGAAAAACGCCCTTAAAAACGTTGGAGTGAAGCTAAGGAATCCTAAATTCAAATCACTTTAAACAATTTTTTTATTAAATAGGCAACATCGCAAATTTTAAAAATGAATTTTTTTGATTAAAATTTTAGAATAATTTTCATATAGTTTGGGTTAGAATTGAATTGAGCCTTTTTTACAATAAAATGAAATTTAAAAGAGAATTTTAAAAAAGTGTGAGGTTGCCATTTTTGAAAAAATAAAAATTTTAAATTTTAAAAATTTTCAAAAATGGCAACCTCGCATTTTTGAAAAATTTTAAATTTAATATTTTCATTTTTGTAATTATAATTTTATACAAAAAAAAATGTTTTATCGGTGCGCTACAAGCTCCTTTAATAGTCCACATTCAACATTTTAAATTCAGCCACAATCCCCAAAAACTTCAAAATACACTCACCTTATCCAACAGCACAGAAGTTGAATGCGCCTCGACAGCGGCGAACACCAGGCAAGAGACCGCCACGACGGTCCGTAAGAGCATCGTAGTGACCGACGCTTCACGCTTGAGGTTGGTAAGTGGCGTCTGTTCCGCTCCTATTAACAGGTGGGTACTGAGGACGCGTCGCCTTCGATATGCTGCACGTATGGCCTCCAGTTGCGTCTACAGCTTCTATCCGTTCCGTATAACCGATGGGGTAGGGACTACGACGCGATATGAACTTGCACTGGGCGACGCGCCGTTCTTAAATAGCGTCCCGACGCCTGCAGATGCGCCGCCTTCGACGGCAGAAGCAGTGGCAATCTTCTCCGTCGACGGCCATCGTGGCCCAAAGAGGCAAGCGAACACTTAACTTATTTTTTGCAGGAGTATACTGACGTTACGTGTTTCGAAAATGG
Source organism: Protaetia brevitarsis (assembly GCA_004143645.1). Classification (NCBI taxonomy): domain Eukaryota; kingdom Metazoa; phylum Arthropoda; class Insecta; order Coleoptera; family Scarabaeidae; genus Protaetia; species Protaetia brevitarsis. Next base: position 775,266 of record RXPK01000070.1, read on the forward strand.
TAGGGAGAACTATCTCAATTATCCAGTCAACGTTCAAGACAATTAAAGATAGTTAAAAGCGGTAAAATCCACCAGGAGAGGTTAAAACTGCTACTTGCACCACCTGAAAATGGAAATAAATGTCCCTAGTGACTAACTATATTTATTTCATATTTTATAAATATTTAAAAAATATTAAATCTTTCTTGAATATTAGTTACATATATTAATATAATATGCATAAAATATATTATAGAAAATATATTAGGAAAACATTTAAAAAATATATATGTTATGTAGCATTAATAATATTTTATTGCAAATGTTTTCTCAATATATTTTTCATAACTCTGCAAGAATATTTTGCTTTGGTATTTCTGTAAATATTTATTTCATATAAAAAAAAAAGATTGAATTTTGCTTTTGTACATTTGGTGCGTGGGACGAATAATATAAAATGGGTAAAATATGCATACATATTAAGTAGGTATGTACCTATTTAAATGATTGTTTAAAGATTAAATTAGATAATATATATCTAATATGATTTAATTAGTATCTAAGTTGAGCGCTGTAACTTTTCTAATAATATATCTGCGTTTTGTATTATATTATTTGTAATATTTGTAAGTTGCGAACGTCAACACAACACTCCATTCATTACGGTGCGGTGTTATATGATTTAGTATTGTTTATGCGCCTATGGATTAGGTACAAAGAATGCATACGCGCACGTGCGTATCATCAACGTTTTCATTCGTTTGTCCGTTACATGTATAGTTTATAATAGTATACGATTAGGGCAGATTAGGGTTAACTGTGTAATTAATTGTGCGGGGGTGTGTTTTAGTTTTTGTGGTGACTACGAAGTAAGCAAAACTTTGAACATGTCATGGCATTTATAAGATAATTGGAATGCTCAATATCGCTATGTACAAAAATCGTTTAATAATATAATTGTAGGAATTTTATGCATCATATATGTACTGCATCTACCAGATAAATTGCTAGTTGATTGCTTAAGAGATTCATCTCGGTAGATAAGCGTCATAACCTCAAATAGAGGTTAGAATACGTTGTATTGTTTTATTGTTTGTACGTAGAATGTTTTCAAATATTATGAAATAAAGTAAAAATAAGTATCGTAAGTATTAGAATGTAGCTACCACTCCAATTATTGTAAATGCTCCAATGTATAGTAGGTGTTGATAATGTTGTACGATGTTTTATTCATGGTATGATCTAATACAATTGGCATTGTTTTAGAGGCCACAAGGAAACGCCATGAGAGCGCCACTACCGAAGATATGAAAAAAGTCATAGAGTTGTACCTGGCACCATCCAAGGGTAGACTTAAAAATGAATATTTTTCATTTTTATTGGCTTATTCAAATAAAATGATAATAAATACGTTTGTTTTTTATTTAGAACACTTCAATTAAAAAATAGTGATTAATTTGATAAACCTTCAGTATACCTTAAAAGATGCCAGAATTATCGATTATTAACTTGTATGGTGAGTGTGAAAAAACAAGTTCTTGTCTTTTAGACAAATCTATGTATGTTTCAACTTTTCGTTATTGACGTTGTACATTCTAAATAACCAAGAACAATTTTAGTTCATTTTGATAAATTAAACAGATTGCATAAAAAATCTCAATTTTCATATAAATATTTTACAAATATTTTAGAAAAAATATAGCGCTTACATTAATTTTAAAATATGGAATAAATATTTTAATTGAATCTATATTTAGAAAAAAATATGAAAAATATATTCAAAAACCTCTCACGAAAAATATTTATAAAATATATTTTTAAAAACATCTATGTAATATTTCTGGCTGTTAGGGGTGATAAGGGAATGGTAATATCTCAAATTAAAAGATTATTATCTATGAAATGAATGATTATGTAATAAAATTCGTGTATATACGAGTTAAAATGCATCTAAGGGATTCCACGAGGTTCTACATTGTGCCCTATACTATTTTTATTATGCACATACTGTCCTAGTTATGCCCGCAGATAATATTATGCTACTGATGTTTAACTGCGAAATTAATAATTGTGTAATAAAATTCATGTGTATGGGACACCCATAATGCATTTGAGGAGTTCCACAAGGTTGTAGATTAACTCTCAAAACGATCTCCAAACTGAAATGCACAATACCCTAACCTAACAAAAATAATAATAGGAGAACAACAATAAACAGCAATGCAACTAAAAATAGTTTAAGTATTTTTAGATAAACAATCTTAGTGCATCGATATTCTGCACTAAACAAATATCGACTGCACTCTAATGCGGCTCTTATACAACTGATGAAGTGATGATGCAATGGCGCATTTCAACCTCTAAGAGACATTTCACGCAACGAAAAATCTGCGTAATATTTCCCTAGAGATGTCCGACAACAGCGCCTTGCAAACTCAAAGATTAAGTGCCTGATTAAGGATTGATTAAAGACGTACTGAATTAGTGGCAGCCACTTGTATTTTAAATGCTGACAAAAAATTTCTTACATTCAAGAAAATAAATTTTACCTTAAACAGTCAGATAAATTTTATTTTGAATATTTCCATTTTCGTTTGAAAGAATAATCTTTTTTTCTTATATTATAAAAACAATACTTTCCAATATTGCCTTGGATAACAGATATGCACTTAAAAACATTGATTTTTGTTTAATCTAATAATCGCTTTTTAATAGACGATTCGCTGTTACAATAAACATAAACTTTACTGTGGCATTCATAGAACCATAAAAGTCTGAAGAAGCGGCCTAAGTGTATGGGATGCCATTAGATTCGATATTAGGACCCTTACGATTTCTGCTTTATAAATATCAAGCATTTTAAATTATTTTTACAGTTCAAGACTTGATTATTGGTTGGTGCTACACCTGATTTCATGACGTAGTGTAAAATTACGTCACCAGAAGGTGGAATGTATCATTTGGTGCAAATACCAACGAACGACATTGTTGCCTTCATGCAAATGTAGAGCGTAGTTCATCATTTATTATCTGCTTGATGTTCTTGTTCCCTTTGTCCTGTACTGGAGAGCCTTTAAATTTATTCATGAAACCATCGATTATACTTTATCACTGTCTAATTAATGTATTAAACAGAGATACACTTCTAATCTATGAATTCCTCAACGAATTAAAAGCTCTCCATATTTATTCGTAAAGTGGGATTACACTGTAATTCCTTTTCTGGCTTCATAAGAATAAGTATCATTTTCCTGACATTTCTGATTCAAATTTGTCTGATATTTGCGTCGAAACAGAATAAAGAAATGTTAAAATATGCAAGACAAAGTGAAGGAAACAGGAGTTCATTCTCGGCTACGCCATTTTAGAATTACACTCTCTATTAGGATTCTAAACTTGAGGAGCTTTTAAAATTAAAAATTCTCTTTATGTAAGTCTAAGGAAGCCATATCGCGACCTTTTCGGTGAAAAGACTGCTAATTATCTTGCAATTTTCAGCGTCGTCGCAGCTGCTGTGTTATTTTATCGAATTTTGTGGACTTAGACGGTGCAATATACAGGGTGTTAGGTAAACATGCGGTAAAAATTCAAGGAGTTATTCCTTGACCTATTCTAAGAATATTTTGTCCTATGATGATTTTTGAAAAACTCCTTTGTTTCGAAGATACAGGGCGAACAAGATTTGCGACAGTAACAACATTTTATTATCAAGAAGTACATGTAAAGTTGCTCAATCAACAATAAATGTTCGAAATGGCTTCCTCCAGCCTACATACAAGCATTCAATCTTCTCGTCATTGACTGTCGAACCCTTTCAAACACACCAGGGTCGTTTGTAATTGAGTTACACCCAGCAATTATCTGATTTCGCAAATCATCCAAATTCTCCACTGGAGTAGCGTAAACTATTGACTTCAGAGATCACCAGAAGAAATAACCTAGGGGGTTTAAGTCTGGTGATCGAGCAGGCCATGCGTGTGGCTTACCTCGACCAATCCAGCGATTTCGGTATGAATTTTTGCCGCATGTTTACCTAACACCCTGTATATTATTGTAATATGAAGATATGTACGTTTTAATTAAATATCTTAATTGAAAATATTGCTGATCAGAAAGTGTTGCTAATAATTACCACGTTATAAAAGTTCGTTTGTACATCAAATAAATAATAGTAAATATTCTACTAAAAGTGTTATTTCGAGGGTACCACCAGGACCTTAGCTAGGGCCTCTTTTATTTAGAATATTCCTTCATGATATTGATTATTGACGATATAATAATAGATAACGGGTAGGTTTTGACATGTTGAAGCAAATAATAATAAATCATTGATTGAAAGCATTATTTAAAATGTATACCACAAGTACTATGCTTGTTATTTTTTACACTCATTTAAGTGACTATGAGAAAAAATAAATAAAGAGATTTGTTTGCAAAAACAACCTGCAGTATGACTAAAAATAGGCATTCCAGCCTTTAGTATTTATAGACAAAGAATCTATTCCCGCATGCATCAAATGCCATAGTTAGAAATATAATACAGTGACCGGCATAAATATTGCAACATATGGGATTTTTTTTTTATTGTTAAAATATACTAAAAACTTTTTTGGGGGATAAGTTGTGCATGTCTAGAAACGCCAAAATTTATTTTGACACACGTCACGTGACCACTAGTATGGCGGTAAATTTAAAAAATATGCCGTGAATCTGCAAAAATTGAGGTTAGATGACATGATATCCAAAAAAGTTATTTAAAAAAATTGCTTAGAATTCAATTTTGAGGCCGTATGCAAATTTTTGTAAACATATTTTAAAAAAAATAAAAATCACATTTTTTTTCAAATATTATTTCATTCAATTACATATTTCTATTTTTTTCGCCTTTAATAGCTCAACTGCAGTACTATTTCCAAATGTGGTTGGTACACAAACAGTTTTGTCAATTTTTGCATAATTAACTTAGCGAAAACTGAAAAATACGATTTCAGTTGTCACAATTATTGTTGCAAGGGACTGTATCTAGTAGTAATAAATAAAATTTTGCAAACATTTTCTCTCTAAACCACTTAGCAGACATTACTTTTATTGGAAATTATTATATTTCTTGTTTGTTTTCGGCATCAAAATGGAAACCGTTAGTCAAAAAACTGATAATATAACATGCACGCACCGAAGGTTTAAAAGTAAATTTTGAAATTGGAGAACAACGAATAATAAATAGTAGATAAAAGAAAAATGATAGTTATTACTTATTTGCCAGAAAATTAAAATAGTTTACTACATTATTTTGTTGTTTATAATTTCGAAGCCTACTTTACTTATCAGAAACAGAACGATATGTATCTAACAAGTATGCATTTTTAGAGTTTAATTTCTTAGTTGTTCATTACTACTAGTTATTGTTTAAATGTTTTTTGCTTATTAAGTATTCCTATCATTAGCTAAAAATATTGGTTATTTATTTCTACTGAGTTTTGTAATTTCGAAACCTACATAAATACCTTCGGTGGGTGCAATAACATTGTCAGGGCTTAGATGTTAAGTGTTATCAGTTCTGGACTACCGATTTCACTTTAACGCAGAAAACAAGAAAAAAAAATGATAATTTTCAATGAAAGTAATGTTTGCTAAGTGGTTTAGAGAGAAAATGTTTGTAAAATTTTATTTATTGCTACTAGATACAGTCCCTTGCAACAACAATTGTCACACTGAAAACGTACTTTTCAATTTTCGCTATGGAAAAATTGACAAAACTGTTTGAGTATCTACCAAATTTAGAAATAGGACTGCAGTTGAAACGCTAAAAACGAAAAAAATGGAAATATGTAATTCAATAAAACAATATTTGGAAAAATTGTGATTTTTTTTTTTTTTTAAATATGTTTACAAAAATTTGCATGCGGCTTCAGAATTGAATTCTAAGCAACTTTTTCAAATAACTGTTTTGCATATCATGTCATCTAACTTCACTTTTTGCAGATTCACGGCATATTTTTTAAATTTACCGCCATACTAGAGGTCACGTGACGTCTGTCAAAATAAATTTTGGCGTTTCTAGACATGCAAAACCTATTCCCCAAAAAAAGTTTTAGTATATTTTAAAGATAAAAAAAAAAATCCCATATGTTGCAATATTTATGCCGTTCAATGTATAATGTTACATTAAAAGAATATCACTCTAATAAGATACAATAATCTGTATCTTGGGACTATAATGATAATTAGGAAGGATATTTAGCTCTGCAGGAGTGCCTGATAAGCAAAAAAAAAAATTGGTTAAGCTTTATATATCCCGATAAGAAAATGGAATTAAAATTGTCAAGACATAATGCCATCAACAGCTGATGTATATTTTACCATTTCTTTTTTATTGCATTGTATTGTTATCTGTTGGCATTATGCCTATATTATTTAGTCACATTTCATTATTGACTTTACTTTATAATTCTGAAATTTCGATTTTGACGTTTTTAAGATCTGAGGATGACGTTCCATAGCCGAAACCTGTTGTTTTAAAATATATTAAATACTTTTTATGCACGTAGGGACGTCTACTTTATATACACTTTCACTAACCACATTCAAAGGATTTCAACATACACTCTGTATAAAATTTTGAGCAGTGTACATTTAATATCATAACATCCAAACAAATATTTTTGACTATCAAGATAATTTCTTTGCGAGAAAGAATACTTTTTTTTTCTTAGTGCATGAAGTTGTTTTTTTTCTATAAAGGAGAAATTGTAAAACTTCTTTGATCGCCAAACTGTAATTAATGTTAATCGCTGCCTTACGAGGATCTTGCCAAAACTTCGCCCTCTTTCATCTCCGGCATAATTCCATCACAGAAACCGGATCTTTAACCTCGAAATTGCGCACACCTAACGCCATATTATCATAACGGAGTGACAGATCACTTCCTCCATGCTAAACTCGAACCGGCACAGTCGCTTTAACTTCGAAATTAGATTTAAAACGCCTCGGGAACTTTAAACGATGCTCAGGTACTTGCCTTGAATATCTTGAAGGGTGGTGTCGCTGTGAAAGACACAGCGCCTTATTGCTTTACCGAACTGGTAAGTATTCTATCCGGTTAAGGTAAGCAGACACAATGTCATCCGTGTTACGAGGAGAGTAAATAAACAGTGAAATTATGGCGGATGGGCCACGGAGAAAGTTTAATGGCTTAAATATGGCGGGAACTATTATATACTCTAACAATAAGTTTGGATGATGGAGATGTAGGTAAAATTGAAACGTTAATGAAATTCGGGCTAAAAACATATCTTAAACTAAATTATATGGTTGCTGACAGTTGCCGACAATTTTATTCTTTGTTGTAGAAATGGGGTGTAAAGTTCTTACAGTCTTTAACTTCCCTAACAACAAGAAATATTACATAGATATTTTTAAAAATATATTTTAAAAATTTTCAATTTTTTTTTGTAAATATAGATAAAATATTCAATTAAAATATTTATTCCATATTTTAAAATTAATGTAAGCGCTATATTATTTTCTATTTTTTAATTGAAGTGTTGTAAATAAAAAACAAACCTATTTATTATCATTTTATTTGAATAAGCCAATAAAAATGAAAAATACTCATTTTTAAGTCTAGCCCTCTCTGGTACCAGGTACAACCCTATGGCTTTTCTCATATCTTAGGTAGTAGCGCTCTCATGGCGTTTCCTTGTGGCCTTTAAAACAATGCCAATTGTATTAGATCATACCATGAATAAAACATCGTACAACATTATCAACACCTACTAATACATTTGGAGCATTTACAATAATTGGAGTGGTAGCTACATTCTAATACTTACGATACTTATTTTTACTTTATTTCATAATATTTGAAAACATTTTACGTACAAACAATAAACAACACAACGTATTCTAACCTCTATTTGAGGTTATGACGCTTATCTAACGAGATGAATCTCTTAAGAAAATCAACTAGCAATTTATCTGGTAGATGCAGTACATATATGATGCATAAAATTCCAACAATTATATTATTAAACGATTTCTGTACATTGATACATATATTGAGCATTCCAATTATCTTATAAATGCCATGACATGTTTAAAGTTTTGCTTACCTCGTAGTCACCACAAAAACTAAACACACCCCGCAACAATTAATTACACAGTTAACCCTAATCTGCCGTAATCGTATACTATTATAACAATAACATGTAACGGACAAACGAATGAAACGTTGATGATACGCACGTGCGCGTATGCATTCTATGTACCTAATCCATAGACGCATAAACAATACTAAATCATATAACACCGGCACCGTAATGAATAGAAGTGTTGTGTTGACGTTCGCAACTTACAAATAGATAATATAATACAAAACGCAGATATATTAATAGAAAAGTTACAGCGCTCAATTTAGATACTAATTAAATCTTTAAACTATCATTTTAAATAGGTAAATATCTACTTAATATGTATGCATATTTTACCCATTTTATATTATTCGTCCTATGCACCAAACGTACAAAAGCAAAATTCAATCTTTTTTTATATGAATAAATATTACAGAAATACAAAGCAAAATAATTCTTGCAGAGTTATGAAAATATATTGAGAAAACATTTGCAACAAAAATATTATTAATGCTACATAACATATATATTTTTAAATGTTTCCTAATATATTTTCTATAATATATTTTATGCATATTATATTAATATAACTAATATTCAAGAAAGATTTAATATTGTTTAAATATTTATAAAATATGAAATAAATATAGTTGGTCACTGGGGGTATATCGAACGAAGCTTAATAAGGCTCTAATCTTCTTTTAAGGAGACGATAAATATGAAAGCCTATATAAGATTCAACCCCTCAATCTCAACGTTAGAAAAGCCCTCTCGCTTATATATGGCACTATTAAGATCTTAATAAAGGCGTAGTGCCAACATTCAAGTCGATTCCTAACACCTAATTGGTCGTGATACTTCTTATATTGAACGGCTTATATCTCGAGATTATTACGTATTGTATATCTATAGTTCGGTGCTTACTTACCTATAGTTAATTAAGCGAAAAATATTGGAACGAAATCACTAGCCGGATTTTGTCGTTAACAACGAAAGAATTTCCTTTATATTGATTATAAATACTATTAAATATGGGGAGGTATAAAGCTGAAGTAAACATACTTAAATAGATTTTATAACCTATCTAAATAGTTGATAGTTCACCAGTTATGTTAGCTTATATACTCCCACGTCTTGTGAAATGTTGTTTGTGTAATATAATTAGTATTATGCAATATGCATTACGTTAATGGATTTAATATGACAAAATCTAAGGTGGTGGAAAATTAAACAGTCAGAATAGTTCATTTAATTTGTAATTCTTTATAATATACAAATAACATACTTTACAAATTCACTACACAAAGCTTGGTGTTAAATATTTTCTTACCAAATAAGTATTATTAAACAAATTCATAGTTATCCATTGCGACCAATATACTGAGAAGGTTTCCAGTAAGCGTGGCAAATGTAAATATTCAAAAGTTAATTCAAGGTAAGTAGGTTAATAATTTTATATCGCTGATTTGAACCCTGACAACGTCCTGAGAGCTCGTTAAAAAAATTAAGCAAAGGTAACGTTTTATTTCTTTACAAAAAAAAACTCATTCATATATGATCTATATATAAAATATTGAAAAAAATGTCGTTTATGAAATATAAAAAAAAGTATTTCATTTGTATGTTTTAATTATGTATTATTTTCAAATTATTTGGCCCTGTACACCATATGTTTTTTTCGCCTTTTCTCTACGACTCTAACCTTTTACAATCCAGTTTATTTGCATATCTACATACCTACAAGCTTTGCAAGCGCTTAATACAAATAATACACTTAATTTGTGCATATAACAACCGTATTCTAAATAAATATTGACTATGGGATTAGCTGATATACAACTTGTGCAAACGAATGTGGTTAGTTGGTTATTTAGTATTTATCTTCAAGACCACTATATTTGGACGGTGATTTTTGTATCGAAACTTGAAAGCTGTACAATATATGATTTGGCCGATTAAATATTTGCCCCTTTCTTATTATACGGTGCAAAAACAAAAATAGATTTCTTTAGATCTTCAGTGAAAATCGGTTTAATTACATCTTGCATGTTAAATTCCTAAATCCTTTAGGAATAATATTTTATGATCTAAATAAAATCCATGGCAATTTCAGTGGTAGTTAATTCTAGCAGATATTTGAGAAACTCATTTTCAAATGTCGTACATTCGTTTTAGCTGATTAGAGAATTTAATTGTTATATCTGTGTAGAAGCTCTTAACAATCGAATAAAACAGGTTCTTTTATTAGCGTTTTTCCAATTATTACATGCATTTAGGTACAATGCCATATTAGGTGCTCACATTCAGCGCAATAAATGGAAAGCCTTCGCACTTACAGAATTGACGTTTTCATGATCAATTTTAATGTTTGACGTACAGACAATATTAGCTGGGAATAATTTATTTATGTAAATCGGCTAGACATTGCCTGCTTCTCAGGCGCTCAGTAATAGACTCGTTCTGCAAGTAAATTTGATTGCTGACAATCCCGTGTTAAATAATTAGAAATGCAGTATCTGGAGGTAGGAATATTTTATACAACAATTCCAGTTGGAATTTAGAATTGAATTTAAATAGGAAATGTGAATTTCTTGTTCGTTGTTATATGAAATAAAATTTATATAAGAAAGCTAAAAAACTGATGTGATTTTAGCAATCACGTCACGTATTTAAAAACTCCATTTTCCACTAAGCAAAAGATGCCCAGGTGATCACGTGTTGTTAAACAATAACGAAATAAATTATATAGTGTGGAAGAAAAGTTTAGAAAAGCACAAATTTCTCTCAAATAGGAAGTCGACTTGGGATATGTTAATACAATATAATCAATTAAATTTACTCTTTCGAATGAAGTTAGTTAATAAAACACAGTAACGTGCGATCATTGTACGGTTTTTGTCTAATTGTGCGTATGCAACTTAATATACACTAATGTCAACCCGGACAACAAGCGTAGTGCACCAAAATTGCATCTATGTATAAGGTATGAGTCATTCAAATAACTTCCGCGCAAAAATAACGTAATAAACATTTTTCAAAACAGTATATTTCTGATAACAAACACAACCAGGTTTAGTTAAAGGTATGGAAGGTTTAAACAATATATATTCTTCATAATTTATACGAGGTAGTGAATGGACAATAATGGATGGATGCTTTTCATAGCCAGACGCTCTACAACAAAAATGTAATATAAATTAAAAAAATTGGAACATGTTTCTTTAACATACCTGCACTGCTTACATGCTGTAAAAGTGAGAACCACCATTATTTATGCAAGCATCTACCCTCTTCTTCATGTTTTCCGAAATATTTATTAATTGCTCATGTGTAATATTCTCTATTTCATTTCTTATTGCTTCTTTCAATTGATCCATATTATGTGTACTTGATTATATGGTATATAAATATTATATATACTTATATATTAAATGACAAATATTTGTATATTTATATGATTTCCTTACAACACATAATTTAAACTAATTTAGTTGATTTAACATTCATTTCAAAACAGTTTCAAAGCAGAGAAAAGAAGTAATTGGAAGTTTGTCCACAAATCGCATGCACGCCTGGTTGCATAAGCTGTGTCAAATATAAATTATTATTTAGCATCATTATGTCATGATCATGATACGGTTGAAATTTTAACGGAATCTGACATGTTATCTGTGCATGTTATCTAAAAAAATGTCGAAAATGTTGATTTTTTAAGAATGGTTTCGCTGTTAATATTTTAGGATAGTGATCTGAAACTTTCTACATATTGACGATTTCATTTATGAGATATATGCTGTTTATCTGCGAATATAAAATTACTTTTCCTTCTGAATTTGGCTACGAAAATAAACTGATTTGATAGTCCAAAACACCAGAGAATGACACGATAACAAACGTAATCATGGACGTGCTTAGTAGGTTGTCGAAGTAATCTCTTTTCGGAGTGGAACACAAGGTCAGAAGGAATTAAATATATCTGCAGATTCTCTTTTCATTTCCCACTATTTTGGAGCTGCAGATAAAAACAAATTAGGTATTATCAGGAACTGTTTAATCCTACAATACGTCTAAATTTTCCCGTCCTATAATTCTAATTTGCATATCAAACTCATCAGGTCAATTATATTTTTTTTTTTTGGTATGTATGTGTGTGCCTACTAATAAAATATATTCGATTATCTAAACAATAATGAAACAGATGTATTGTTCAATATTATGTATCAGAAAATATAGAAAAATTACACAAGCTCACTGAATAAAATTTTAGCATTTTGCGGGATATAATCATAATTTTGAAACTAAACATGGTAAAAAGATTTGGTTTCTAGTTATGACTTCACCCCAGTGACCAACTATATTTATTTCATATTTTATAAATGTTTAAAAAATATTAAATCTTTCTTGAATATTAGTTATATTAATATAATATGCATAAAATATATTAGGAAAACATTTAAAAAATATATATGTTATGTAGCATTAATAATATTTTATTGCAAATGTTTTCTCAATATATTTTTTATAACTCTGCAAGAATATTTTGCTTTGTATTTCTGTAAATATTTATTTCATATAAAAAAAAGATTGAATTTTTGCTTTTGTACGTTTGGTGCATAGGACGAATAATATAAAATGGGTAAAATATGCATACATATTAAGTAGGTATTTACCTATTTAAAATGATAGTTTAAAGATTTAATTAGTATCTAAATTGAGCGCTGTAACTTTTCTATTAATATATCTGCGTTTTGTATTATATTATCTATTTGTAAGTTGCGAACGTCAACACAACACCTCTATTCATTACGGTGCCGGTGTTATATGATTTAGTATTGTTTATGCGTCTATGGATTAGGTACATAGAATGCATACGCGCACGTACGTATCATCAACGTTTTCATTCGTTTGTCCGTTACATGTTATTGTTTATAATAGTATACGATTACGGCAGATTAGGGTTAACTGTGTAATTAATTGTTGCGGGGTGTGTTTTAGTTTTTGTCGTGACTACCAGGTAAGCAAAACTTCAAACATGTCATGGCATTTATAAGATAATTGGAATGCTCAATATATGTATCAATGTACAGAAATCGTTTAATAATATATAATTGTTGGAATTTTATGCATCATATATGTACTGCATCTACCAGATAAATTGCTAGTTGATTTGCTTAAGAGATTCATTTCGGTAGATAAGCGTCATAACCTCAAATAGAGGTTAGAATACGTTGTGTTGTTTTATAGTTTGTTGAAAAAATATTGCGCTTACATTAATTTTAAAATATGGAATACATATTTTAATTGAATATTTTATCTATATTTAGAAAAAAATATGAAAAATATATTCAAAAACCTCCCACGAAAAATATTTATAAAATATATTTTTAAAAATATCTATGTAATATTTCTGGTTGTTAGGGTATAGTTTTTATATTTTATTCATTTCTATAGAATAATCGATCACCCTATATGCGTATATTGTGCTTAAAATCTGCAATGAATTAAACGCTAAGCAATATTACTTTATCAGTATGAATATAACAGCGAAAAAATAAATTTTCTTTTTCTTTTCTCAACTCTTTTGTTATGTGTAAAAGGTATATTCAATACAATACGCGCGTAGTTCAACATATTTGCGTCAAATATAAACAGTATTCAAATCTACATAATTCAGTCGTTCAACATTTAACTAATTTGACAATAGCATATAGCTATTAATTCAGCAGCGAACTGTCATGGACATCACAAACCGTAACGTCCCGCAAACACAATAACCATTCGAGTTCTGCCCACGAATGCTGTTACTCTTTATAACGCCTCTGACGTATAACGGGTGTTCTTCACCCCTTTTGCGGTCTATTGCGTTCATTTTGGGCGCGTTAATGTCCGGCCACTATCCCTCGTGATAGTAAAGAACATTAACTATACTGTATTTGAAGATAGCTGTTGGCAACAGTCAACCTGGCACCTAGAGAAAATACGGAGTAACAGAAAAGTATTCTATGATACGGTACATTAACCAACTTTGCGACCTCTAATGTATTTGGTGGCTGAAAACGGCCACTCTCATATGTCAGTCGTTCAGGGGAATCGTGCGCTTTTGTCTGTAGGTGGAGGTTAGAAGTAATTCCTTTAGTGCATTCTGTAATTTGCCGTTTGCGATGAGTGTTGTTATGATTTCAGTGCGCGAGAGGGGTAAAATACGTTCACTTTGGTTTTACATGACAATGGACAATAGATATATCAAAAATAAAACAAAAAAACCTCTATCGAAGCGAAACAGAAAAAGCATAAAGATGCTATTTTAATACTATTAAAAACAGATAAACACAAAAACATCTCTCTTTCTCATATGAAACTGGCAATATTTTAAGACCCTACTTCCATGTCTAGTTCAGGATATTATATCCTTTGAGAGATTAGTATGATTAAATAATCAATAATAAAGCATAGATAGTTGCTTTGATGAAACGTGTAATGATTGCCAATCTAATTATGTAGGTAGAACCCTCAGAAGTTTTGAAATCTGGATTAGAGAGCATTTGAGGTGTTTTAAGCACAGCTCCAGCAGCGAATCCTTGTTTGGGAAACATCTTAAAGATAACGACCATACTTACAATACTAATGATGCTGTTTATATTTTACATATTGGTAAAATAGGTAGTTTACTAAATAACTTGAAAGCGTTGGAAACTTAAATCCTAATTGGTAAAAAGATTATTAATGTCGTGTATGCCCTCCTCTTCCTGGGGGTTGGAAGTACTTACCAGGCGCGTCCCCGAGGTGGTGGATAGGTGAAAGGCCATCTTGTCAGGGTTCGCTCAAGACGAGATGGTTAGTAGCGGTTATAAGTTCGTCCTCTCTGCTTAAAACCGGAGCAGGGTGAATGAAAACCGTTGCCGTGAACCACTGCCCCCCTCGCCCAAGCTGTCGTGTCGTGGCTAAGGAGTTACATAGGGTTCTACAATGATGCCAGTTGTTGCTTTCGACTACCAAAAGTCCAACTGTTAAACCAGCTCCCGAAAGGGATGGATGGTCTTGGCTTAACTGCACGGACCGAGAGGAGACAACCTCAACAAAAACCTAAATCCTAAGGTGGCGGACTAGGCTGATGGGATGCGTGGCTGGATAGAAAACCAGTCTACTAGTCCAACCTTGGAACACCTGGCGCACCCCATTGTATTTAGCCTTACCTCTGCATGCGGGGCTCTGTGGAAGTGGACCTTTTCTTCCTACTAGCTTCTCCTTCTAGCTACTCGTGGGATCAACCATGGAGGAAGGACGACACCGCAAATAAACAGGAATTGGAGCAGGACCTCCACAAGAAGCCTTCCACATCCAAAGTGAGAGTACCTCACAAGGAGGGAACAAAGGGAGGAGTAAAACGACTGGAGCAGATTGGGGAATTTATACTGTTAGTGAAAATGTCTTTTCTAACGATATTTGATAAAAATTTGTTTTACCAAATTAACGACACTAGTTATTACCCTGTATACTAAATTCAAAGAAAAAAAAATTGCCATATGCTGCGCAAAAAAGCCAATCTATAAGTCAAGAAGTTTCTATTCAACAAACTGGTAAAAACTTTTATGGGGTAAAAGTATCCCTCAAAAATGCTATTTTTTCTAAACATTATGCATTTTATCACTATTTTATAATATTTTAGTTCACAGTAATTTATATGTCTAGCATAAAAATAAAAATATATGGATAAAATCTATGTTTGTTCTAAAACATATATCAGTTTTACGGGATAAAAGCAACTCGCAAAAATCCAGTTTTTTTTTTTTTTTGGTTAATATTTATGAATTTCTAATAATTTTTGGATGATAAATATTGCATTTTAATTAAAGGTATACTAACGAAAATTGAGCATTTTATTTCAATGGAACCTTCCCCACCTAACTCTGAGGATACAATTAAGAAATATCTTGATTTTTATTGTAATTATTATCCGTAAAAATCTCGTAAAAAATTTAGCTTCTGCTTCAAGCAAGTACGTCAACTTTTTTTAAGGTAAAAACAGCCCTCAAAAAGCTATTTCTTAAGATTGTAGTTAAATCAAACGCCAATATAACAATACCTAGGAAAGTTGGGAAGTTAAATGCAACTTGCTAATATAAATAGAATGATTTTTTAGTGAAAGTATAAAATAAAATTAATACAGGTTGTCACCTAAACACATATTACATTATTCACGATTAGACATACACAAACAAAACAAAAATAATTGCTCTCCCCAATAGCAGAAATATGTAGGGATTTCTTATGACTGGTTTAAAATCTGTCAATCAAATCTTTTCTGTTGTACATTTAAGGATCCAATGAAAAATATGTCGATGGCCATTGTGAATATTACCTCATAAGAGAAATATGAGATCAAATAAGAGATTTAATTTAGACTTTAGTAAATATGTCATTTTTTAAGGGATGAGAACAACCCTTAAAATATTATATTTTTCCAATATTTCTTAATTTACTAACTGCCTCTTGACTCGGTCCCTTTTAGATGCACCTAAATATTATGCTTTTAATGAACATCCAGGAAAATTAATATAAATTCACGGCAATTTGATGGTGCAACAAAAACCAGCTCCGCATTTTTGCATGTCAGCAATGTAACTATCAATTGCGATTTTGACTATTAATTGATTTTTACAAACATTTATTCAAAGCACTTTAAGATTTTCTGATAAATACTTCAAAATACCATCATATTTTTCGAAAAAAATTTAAATCAATTTCTCACAAAAAGTTTGATCATGAACAACCACGTTTAAATTTTGATTTTTTAATATAATTATAGCTTACCTTAACTATTTTTATTAACTGCAGATTCCTAAATTAGAACTATCACACGAAAATTCTCCTTCCACAGAAGTTAACACTGACTGAGAAATATAACCAAAACGAAAGGATGCTCCGTATATCTGTTTTTCAAGTTCTTTCTTTTAGCTTAATCACAATTTAACTGAGGCAATAAGAAATAAGGTCCCATCTCTTTACAAAACCTTTATCTAACAACAGCGATCGTGATGTTTAAATATATTTACAAGGTGTGTATCTCTTGGTATTTGCGTTCTGTACCTTGACGTCATAGTATTTTTACGTTTCGTTATTGTTTAATTACTTAACGTTGTTATACGAAACAAAGCTACTGGGTATTTGTATTTTATTCATGTCCAGGTGCGTATGGGAATAAGACATCTTGAAGGTGTGAATGTCCTGTTGTCAAAGAAGGTTAAAGGTTTTTTTTTTAATTGCTGCATAGGTGTAAATATTATCATAGGTAAAAAGAGAGATATATTTATTTTGGTATATTCTTGTTCAGCCAATAACATCTGTCTAAGGCCGTTTTACATTATACTTAATTTAGTATGAAATTTTGTTTAAAATTTTATTTTGAATTATAAAAAATTTACCTGCATGTCATACATAAAAAAAATTACATCTGAAAATTGGTACAAAATATTTGAATATGTCTGTTTGATATTTAAAGTAAAAAATTTAGTATGAAAAAAGTTATGAAAAGGATTAATATTACCGTAAAATGGCTGACCAAGAAGTACTGCTGTTATGGCTATCACCTTTAATTGTAACTATGATAGCTAGTCCCGTAAAATATTATGTAAAAATTGGATAAGTATGAGACCTGAAGGAAGATGCATTCTAAACTTATTAAATTCGGGATTAAGGACTGACGGTCCATTGTCGAACGATTTGCTAAATTGATTTGGCAATTTCCTCATTGTCTAGGTGATCTTGACGGACGTGGATAGACCTGGATCTGATAGATTTTACTTCTTCAATTATAAAGGCGCAAATAGTCTAGTAGTACTTAGACCTTCAGATGATGATTATAAGCTTATTTCTATTGTTCTATTAAAAACTTAAGCTACATCGATATAGATGAAGTTGCAGAGGAAAATGTTAAAATTTTGGGTTGAAATTTTGGTAAGGTGCAACGACCAAGTGGCAATAGATCTGCTAATTTTGCAAGACAAGTTAGGGATGAAATATAATTCTAAAAATAAAATGCAATTTTCTGTATGTATCTATCTTTTTTTATAGATTATAAAACTGAGTATGTTCAACAAATTGTTATACAATCAATCAATTTTAACTTTATCTAGGGTAGTTTTGAATACTCAATCAACAATTCAACCTGCTGACAAGACCACGACATTATTCTAAAATGGATGGTGATACAGCGATAATACGATAGACAACAGAACTTCCTTATGCTTTGACTCAACTACAAACTACATCGTGTATTTTTGCGTTGGTCTGTGTCAACTTAGATTGAGCGATCTGTATAGTACGACAAACGCCGACCTATCCCACTGGACTTAACCAACAATTCACATATTGCGCACGCATACTTCGTTTATAAAATTAATGAGAAAATAGAACAGGTTCTAAATATTTAGTACAATATTTCGTACGAAATTTACAAATAAATTTTTCTGTATGATACTCTTTGAAGTATTTAATAGCAAATTTATATCAAAGTTTCATACTAAATTAAGTATAATGTAAAACCGGCCTAATTCTAAACATGACCTTTTTTTTTTTTTTTTTTATTAATTTGACAGTTACAATACTTGCTTAAATAAATTTAGGGGATAATTTGAAATTTAAATAACCGTTACGAGCGACCTAATAATCAAAAGATAAATTAAAACATTTATCTCAAAAGGTAATCATTGTTCTCTCACAATACCCCGAGCAATTTCCTATCCCTAATTTTCATCAGCGACTAAATCCAATAATACGAATAGCGCCCTCTCTGACACAGATGCTTAAATAACACGTTAACTTTCTATTTTACCAAATTGTATCCAGGAAATTAGGGTCAAGTACATACGAAAGGATTAATTATAATTTCAAGAATAGTAAACGAATTGAAAAAAAAAAATTGAGCAGATATACAGGTAGATAAAATGAACACCTAGTTTTCCATATTTGCAATATTGAGGGATATTTAATCATAATCATAATCATATCAATTTATTGGCATCACTTCAGTACATTCATATTGTGAACATATATGTCAAAAAGACTAAATCACCGTAAAAGTGCTCTTCCTTTAGCCCTAATTCCAATTTTTATGGTTTTGGCCAGAAGTATAACACATGAATTAATACACGTCAAATTTATCTTTCCTTTTCTATCACTCAAGTCCTCTTCTTTGATGTTAACACCATACAACTTGAGGTTTACTTTGAGATTATAATTCCACTCTACTTTTCCAAAAAACCACGAAATGTAACATTAAAGATGCACGTTCCTGTCACTTTGACAGATTGATTTACGTCATATTTACGATTTAAAATTTAATTTCTGGCTTGTTTTTCAAGCTCAAGGAAGATCTGCTGTAATTTAGAAAACACCCTGTATATGCACCCTGCCCAACACATATTATTTCTCGGTGGTATACATGAATGTGCCAACAAAATCCTAATTTTAAAAACTATGTAATATGGATGTGATAAAGCTCACGTTACTAGCGATGGCATATTTAATAGAAATAATAACAACTATTGGAGTTGGGCACAAATCTCGATTTGGTTTTAATATTGGATACTTTTTAAAAAGCTGCAGAATTTTATTATTTTATACATGATGGTAATTTGACATCTAGGCGATACATTGAATTGTTAAACGCTCGTTTAACAGAGTTTCTAGATGACGTTCCATATAGTGAACGGACTCAAATTTATTTTCAATTAGATGGTGCACCTGCACACAATTCCCTAGATACTAAAAGTTATTTAGATCATACTTCTCCAAATAGATGGATTTTGGCACTTATGGATCCATACGATGGCTGGTAAGATCTCCAGATTTAACGCCATTGGATTTTTTTTTAATGAGATTCAGACATACTTGCAACACTGCCGAACAACTGTGGCTAACACTTTTCATAAATTAACAGCGTTTTATGTAATAAATACCATAAATGTTGTAGAAAAAAACTTAACTCGTTTTGTTTGATTCATAGTTTTTTGTATTTGTTTATGATAGTAAATTATTTTAATCGAAAACGTCCTACAGCTTTTGCCTTTAGCACACAACTGCACTCAGAAAAACACATGTAGATTATTGATATCACGACATTCATTGAGTGAACTTTCATCGATAGAATGAAATGTGTCATTGTTAAGTAATAATAAAATTCATTAGTGAAATAAATTCGTTTTTATTATTATAACAAATCATTGTACATTATTCATCCAAGGATAATATTTGTTATAGTAACTAAATTTTCATACAGTTAATAAATAATTTTGTTAATAATATGAATATGAAGAAGAGATATATATTGCTATTTTCACGTACAATTTTCATAAAATTATTCACGATACGAACGCAGTAAAGTATTAAATGATATCTTCTTCGTTAGTTTAATGGTTTGCAATTAATTGCAAGAATGAACAGATAGCTTACCTTAATCAAAGATGTACAGCAGTGATCGACTGAGTGAGAATTTGACGCGTGGCGCCTAGAGGGCGTACTTCTAAACTCGTAACCTCTTAGGGAGAAATCGAGAATAATCTTGAGACACGATTTTGATGAAAGTGAATTTGTTCTTGGAGGAACGCTTGGCTGGGAGAAACTCTTTTTCTGCTTGTATGGTAATTCCACCACAGTGGACAATGAGAGTATGCCATGGTGATATTCTTACGATTAACTTTTTAGGCATTTTGATGTTTTTTGATAATCATTAATGTTACTTTTCTGCAATCCAATTAAATAAAACTGCAACGCTTACTCAACAGTGAATTTGTGTGAAAGAAATGCGATTATTGTATCAATGATTTGGTAAATTATTTTAAAGGAATCAGCAATTTACTCTATAAACAATATTTAAAATTTATTAAGATTATGAAAAACATACATTAAGTAAATCACTTGCGATTAGCATATCAACAAATAATATTCATTGTATTGATGCCTGCTCTTCTACTGGAGTTCATACATAAAATTGGTAACTAGGGGTCATTCAGTAAATCAAATACAGTTGTTGAAACAAACTGCTGTTCGTTACAATAATAACATATTTCATAGAGCCAATGAAGCTATACCATTTAATTTTCATAGTTTTTGGTTTCATGAATGATTTATTACTCAATAAATTCCTTAGTCATTTAACAAAATCAGGTGATGTAATGCCGTCATAATTTGATTATGACGTATAAATATACCAGGTGTCCACACTTAAGTGTGCACTATTGATAACTTTGTTATCTTTGGAGGTACAGAATCGGTCAAATGGACAAAGTAGTAGTATTTTTTATGGCGGTTACAATTGTGAAAACAGAAAAACAATTGAGCGTCGCGTTCTCTAGATATTCGTCCAAATTTTTTTTTTTTAATGGAACGCCCTGTATTTTTTTGCAATTTAAAAGAAAATTCCAAACTGAACAAAAAAGTCTTTCTACACTATTATAAAAAAATGTCAAATAAAGTAGTTATTAAGAAATCTTTATCTTTGTTTTGTTTGGATGAAATCGATATACCCATGGAAAATTAAAGCGTCACATTGTTTAGTAGCTGTCAAATTATTTATATTTATTGTTGTTAAAGTTACTGTGCGGAAAAAGTACTGTTTTTACAATTTTTTCAACCGTAACAATGGCATTTACTCATTTGGAAAAGTGTGATATGTTGGAGTTGTACATGCTGTTTAACAAAAAATTCAGATAGAGCGCTAGAACGTTACATTCAGCAATTTCCTGACCGTGATGTACCAGACCGTCGCTATTTTTTAAAACTTTATCCAAGAATAAGAAGCAACGAAACAATTTTTATAAAGAAGAGGAAAAAAAAATGATTTTATATTATCACAAGAGATAGAAATAAATGTGTTGGCATATTTTCAGGTACATCCAAATAATTCTGTAAGGAATTTGTCCAGAGAATCAGGTATTTCTCTTAGCACGATCCATAAAATTCTGAAAAAAATATAAATATGTTCCCTTTAAATATCAGCCTGTTCAAACTCTACTTTTGGGCGATTATCAAAGACGATTAACTTTTGCTCAATGGTTTATCAATGCTTTTGAAGAAAATCACAATTTCTTTAGACACATTTTATGGAGTGATGAATCCAACTTTTCTAATCGCGGGATGTTCAATAAAAGAAATAATCATTACTGGAGTCGTGAAAACCCATTTGTTGTTTATCCTTGTAATCCCCAACACCGATTTAGTTTAAATGTTTGGTGTGGTATAATCGGATCCCGAATTGTTGGGCCATTTTTCTATCGGGGTTCTTTAACAGGAGAAAAATATGTGGCATTATTGACAGAAATTTTAGAAAATTTTCTGGATGAATTAAATTTTGTAGACAGACAGATTATTTACGTTCAACAAGATGGAGCGCCCGCACATAATCACCGTGACACAAGTGAGTTATTAGAAAGATTATTTGGAAATAGATGGATTGGCAAAAATGGTCCTATTCAGTGGCCCGCGCGTTCACCTGACATGACGCCATTAGATTTCTTCTTGTGAGGAGCAGTAAAAAATCAAGTGTACAAACATAGATATACAACAGTGGATGAGCTTCAGGAAAGAATTTCCAACATCATTGACGACATCGACGGTAGGACCATTTTAGGAGCTATTCGTATGTTCACAGAAGATTACAGATTACAAAAATACATTTCACTAAATGTATTGAAATGGAAGGAGGTGTCTTTGAACATTTAATTTGAGTAATTTTCTTGACTATTTTTGTATTTATTTTTATTTGTTTATTAAATTAAACGCTTTAATGAATGTGACGCTTTAATTTTCCATAGGTATATCAATTTCATGCCAACAAAGCGAAGATAAAGATTTCTCAGTAACTACTTTATTTGACATTTTTTTATAATAAATTGCAAATTTATTATAAAAAATTTAAATTGCAATTAAATTGCAAAAAAATATACAGGGCGTTCCATTAAAAAAAATAATTTTGGGCGAATATCTAGAGAACGCGACGCTCAATTGTTTTTCTGTTTTCACAATTGTAACCGCCATAAAAAATACTACTACTTTGTCCATTTCACCGATTCTGTACCTCCAAAGATAACAAAGTTATCAATAGTGTGGACACCCGGTATATATTACTATGGCGTTTCCATACCGGCAAAGTTTTAAAAACTGAAATTATAAGTGGCTTTTTTGACGTATTTATATGTCAGAATTAATGTGGATAATTTGATGTATCTAGTAAGTGAAATCACCCCATGAAAATATTTTGTTGATTGTTTCGTTTTGATAATTATTATGTAGTTTGTTATATAAAGAATTCTGATTAAAATATTATAATCACGGAAGACATTTTGTAATTAGTAGTAATGTTATAACATTATATACAATACGATATACGCATTTGACGTTTCATGCAATATTCTTATTACATTGTTACATAAACTTCTATTCTAGGAATACGTTTTCTTACCCACCCCCACCCTTCACTTATTAAACGTCCCACCGGATTACAATCTCTGGTATAATCACTTCCGCACATACACGAAGCACAGACGATGACATCTGCGATATTAAATTTTTCCTCTCCACTTAATCCTACTTGATCCGCTCACTCCAAGTCACGGAAGACAAGGGCCGTAGCAAATCCTGCCCTGGACCCCCAACATCGACTTCCTGACGTTCGTCCTTCAAGTCATTATACCAACTGCGATCGTAATGCCCTGAAAACAAACAAACGAATAACACACAATCACTTACTCGCCTCCGTAAAAAAAGAATCTCTAAACAGGCACATCCTCCTCCCCGATTAAAATTTCTTCCCCTCCCCAGAAAAAGTACCGCTAGAGGCGTGTAGTCATCGAAGCGGACGCTGAAAGACATCGCGTCGTTGCCCAGATTGAAATCGAAATCGTTATTGTCGATGGAAGGTCGGCAAAGTGCCGATAGGATGCCGTTTTGCTTACAAGAGTTGGCTGGATTGGCGTGGTAGAGTCCGTAGTTGAGATTGCTGGTGGCGATTTTCTTGAGGCCTTGTATTGAGGTGAGGATCAGAGCGAGTTTGGCTAGGAGAAGCGCTTTGCCTCCGAGAACTGCTAGAAATTGGAAACCCAACGGTATAGCGATTAGGGTCATCGCCATGGTTCCAAAGAGGATTAGTGGGTACATCTGGTTGAAGCCACCCCTGCGTCTTCTTCTGCCTGGAATAAAAGGGTAATGTATTTATCTTGTTAGAGGCCGATTCATTTTCGATCCTCACTATTAGGATCACGTTTGTTATTGAAGTTAAATGGTTGGTTTAAATTTGAACAAATTGCTAAACTTTGTGGTTATTATGATGGCGAATTACCAGGAAAAGAAAATCCAATCTTAGAACCATAAAACTGGATGGGCAAAATATAGACTGGAGAGCGGAAGTTAAATATCTAGGCCTTACCCTAGACAATAAACTTCTATGGAACAAACATGAATTTGAAGTAACCAACAAGGCCAAAAGAGCTGTGATGATGTGCAGAAACTTTGCAGGGAAAAATTGGGGATGCAACCCAAAAATACTGCTTTGGATGTATACAGCGATAGTGAGACCGATCATCACCTATGCATCAATAGCATGGAGCAAAAGAACTAATCTGGCCACCGCGAGAATTAACTTCTGGAAAGTGCAAAGATTGTGTATGCATAACGGGGGCTATGAGAACCTGCCCAACAGCAGCTATTGAAGTAGTATTGGATCTTGCCCCCCTTTACATTGTAGTAGAGGGCGTGGCGAAAAGAACCGCACTAAGAATGGTCAAGGAAGGAATGATTAGGCCTCAATCTCCTGACGGTAATCAAACCTGGGATATGCCCCGGGATGATATGTTTAAAAAAATTAGCTTTGTGAAAGAATTCACCATAAAGCTAAGTAACAGGAGCGAGTGGATCATAACACCATCTTGAACTGAATAGAAATGCCATCAAATGGTACACTGATGGCTCCAAAACGGCAGAAGGAACTGGAATAGGAATATATGGGCCTAGAACTACATATTCTGAAATCTTGGGAAAATACCCAAGTATATTTCAGGCGGAAACACACGCTATTGGAAGATGTGTTCAGTTCATTATGGATAGGAACTATCGGAAGCAGGAGATTATCATCGTGTCTGATAGTCAAGCAGCCATCAAGGAACTGAACTCATATGAAATCAGCTCCAAGATGGTCTGGGAATGCCTAGGGAAACTAAATGAGCTAGGCAAAAGAAATAAAGTAACCCTCCTGTGGGTCCGGGTCACACAGGAGTGGAAGGAAACGAAATAACGGATAACCTCCGCAAAAAAGGGGCTGGAATGCCTTTCGTAGGGCCTGAACCCTTTTCGGGTAAGTAGCAGTACAATACTGAAGAAACTAAAAATGGAAATGGAGCAGAGAAAAATCCAGTTACTGGGAAAATCTCCAGGGAATGAGGCAAAGTAAAATTCTTCTGGGAACTTATAACCAGAAGAGGTTTACAGAATGCATCAACCTGAGTAAGAACAATGTTCGCATATTAACAGGCATATTAACTTTCAGGCCATTGTAGACTGAAAGGACACCTGAGTAAGCTTGGATTGGAAAAAGATCCTGAATGCAGATTTTGTGGGGAACGGGATGAAACATCCATCCACCTCTTCTCAAACTGCGTAGCACTGTGCAACTCGAGGGCATTGCATCTGGGAGCATGTGAAATCGAAGAGGGAGACTTACCTAGACTGGGGCCTTCTAACATCCTACACTTTCTAAAAGGAATAGGATTGGAAGGCCAGCTGTAAAACAGCAAGAATAGGGGACACAATAGATGTTTTAGGTCGCAGTGTAACACCACCCTTCTATTTACATACATACATACATACATGATGGCGAAAGAAAGCAGACTTATAGGCGAAGGCATCCAAGTTGTTCTGTTCGATTTTGATAAAATTTGGAACATCGAAAAATATTTGACACGTATTTTTTTTAGCGTCCTATATTTGATTCTAGGGGTTGTTAAACCACCGTAAAAAAAAAAAATAAAAGGGGTTTTGCAGAAGGTACTGAAACGAATTTTGGAGAGAAAAAAGGAAAGGGAATTATAAGGATCCCAACAAATAGTGAAAGCATAAAGAATTCCTTGGCTCAAGTATGAAAATTACAGAATAACAGAGCGAGCACTGGAAGGAAGTATTGCCAAATGAAAAGGTTGTTTAGTGCACATTGTGCACACAGTTAATAGATTGCTTTATAGCAATCTTTTAGATTGTTTTTTTTTCTGATTTCAACCATGTTCTAACATATTGACAAACCTTTCTGACATCATGCTTTAATTGTTGAAGAATCCCAGTTAAGATTAAATAAGGTAGCCATCACTGCAATTATAGTTGCGTTAATAATATAAAAAGTATCGTATACCATGAAGAGAAACTAGATATTTTATGTATATCTTATTCATCGAATCGAAATATAACAATAGCGAGTGATTCTCAATATATGCGACAAACTTTAAGAGCTGATTCCTGAGGTTATTTTGATCATAAAAGTTCATACGAGTATATATCCAAAACGGTTTGCTTTTAAAGTTATTGAATGTTTAATAATAAATTATGAACTATGACTAACACGATATAATATCACAGTTGGTTCTTCAAAAACTATTGTGTTGAGAGGGAATTGGTTTATTTGTCATTTCAATATTTGTCAATAGTTGTCAGAGTATTCATTCAGTTTATTGCCAGTTTCTGTTTTCTAAAATAAATTACACGAATACTGAGATGTGTGATATGCATTTCGTTTACGGTTGCCAATGAAATTCGCGTGCTGCTAGACGTCTTTATGAAGAACGATACCCGAACCGTATCATTCCGCATCATTCAATATTTGCCCGTCTTCACCAACGTCTTAGTGAAACGGGAAATTTTAAAAAAACAGACGACTGATAACGGGCACCCATTTACAGTGAGAACTCCACATGTTGAAGAAATGGTACTAAATGAAATTGAGGACCATCCTGCTACAAGCACCAGAAAAATTGCGTTTGCTTTAAACATTAGTCAGGCCACCGTTTGGAGAATATTGAAAGATCAACTGTTGTATCCATATCACATTCAATGGGTACAGGCACTTTTACCAAAGGTGGCAAAGGCAAAGAGTGGCTTTTTGTCAATGGATGCAACACAAAATCGCACAAAATCCTGACTATTTGGCTCAAATATTCTTCACCGACGAGGCTACTTTCTCTAGAAACGCGATTATTAATTTCTCATAATAAAAACAATGGGCCTGAAGAAAATCCGCACGAACTAGTGAATGCCCGTCATCAACATCAATTCTCTGTCAATGTGTGGGCCGGAATTGTTGGAGATCACTTGATAGGTCCACATTTTTTACCGATGCGGTTAAATGGCGAGGTATACCGCAATTTTCTTGAAGAGAAGCTACCACTACTGCTGGAAGAAGTTCCGTTGCAATTAAGATACAAATGTATTTTATGCATGACGGTGCTCCAGCGCATTTTAGTTTAGTTGCTCGCGAGTTTTTGGACAATACGTATCCAGATCGGTGGATAGGACGGGAAGGTCCACAACCGTGCCTCATCGGTCTCCAGATTAAATTCTTTGGACTTTTTCTCTCTGGGGTCACCTTAAATCATTAGTTTATACGACTCCCATTGAAAATGTCCATGAACTGAGAAATCGTATTATCGCAGCTTTTCAACAATTCGAAATACCCCTGGTATTTTAGAAACGGACTCGCAGTCAATACGACGGAGGATAGAAGCTTGTATTGCAGTTGGGGGCCTCAATTTTGAACAGTTAGTATAAGTTAATTTTGTTTACTAATTATTTTGTTAATTTATAATAAAAACATTAATTATGTTAACTTACTATTAAACATTGTACAACTTTAGAACTAAGCGATTTTGGACATATTATCTTATGAACTTTTATGATCAACAAAACGCCAAGAATCAGCGCTTAAAGTTTGTAGCATATATTGAGAATCATCCTGTATACAAGATATTTAGAATTATATTTTGAATGACGTCAACCATATCGTCCCAATTTTTCCGAATCTTGATTTACCCATTTAAAATAACCGCTGAAGTGTCTTCCACTTCAGCAGATAAATTTGCACAAGGAATCCCATTTTCCCCCGAACGACTACAACGGCAGTGTTGCCGAAAATACACATTACAAATGTCGATTTGATTATTTCCGCGTCTGCAAATTTATATTTCAACCCCCGATGATGGTGTTATGAATGACGTTAACACGAAATGTATTTCGCTTGCTACGACAAGCGAATTACCACGGTTAACGTTTTATTAAACAAATTCCCAGTATTTGTAATGTTATATCTGTGTTGGCAGGTTTTGGAATTAACGTGTACAATAAAATTGCGGATTGTATACACAGCATTTTGCAGAACAAAAATGAAATTATATAATTAGTAAATATACCTTTGTTTCTGGCATTCAAGTGATGTACAGTTATGGAATGAAGTGTGTGGACAGTTCTATAATAGGTAGGCAACACAAATTACAGTTACGAGAAGGAGAATATTACCCTTAATCCTATGCATTTTTATTTCCAAAACAAGTTTTTGCTACATCGCTTTTATCTTTTTTTGATTTTTTTTGGGTATTATGACCAAAATTTGAGTTTGAAACCAAAGCAATTTCTCCTGTTCTAAATTCAAAAAGAATTTACTTTAAAATAGTTTGGTTAAATTACAGTTTGAAATTGTTCCAATTAAGAATGAAAATGGTTCCTTTAATATTACTAGAAAGTCAACACGTTTTTTTTTTCCATTCAACTAAAAATGCGGTTAGATAGACAAATCTGAATCATTAAATCAAATTACGTTTTGGGTTGCAGAAATTGAAGAATATCACTACCATAGCAGCACATCTATCTTGCAGCTGTTTTATCCCTATATAGCACAACGACTACGTTAAATACTTACATGTATTATAGAAATTGTCCCCTAGATGGCGTTTCTCCTATTTCACCCCAGTGCCAGAACATGTTTAGCATAATTACGGTGATAATTATGTTTATAACATATTAATCCGCTACTTATTTACCAGATTAACATCTTATAGGAGCTATGATCGTTGAAAAAGCGGTTTTCTTCAGAATGATCAACCCCCAATACGCGGAACAAACACTTAGCGCGTTTACAATATCGACAGCATGTCTCCCTCAAATAAATACCGCTGTGGACGAACACCTTGTTTTCGAGAGAGTTTTTTTTTAAGTTGCACAGATGTTCTTGTTTACTCCGATTTGCCTATGTCAATGTTTCGAGCAAATTTTCTCAGAAATTAATGTTAATTTTTGTACAAGATTTAGTAAATGATTTAGTTGTTTAATTTATTTATTTAAATGTTCAGTTGTTTTAAATTAATTTTATTTATTAATATGTTTTGAGTTCACCAGTTTTGTTTATGTTATTATGTTTTGAGATTTCGTCCGTTGGCGGGCTGATCTCCGTGCGATTTCGCTGTACGCAGCGGTCGAGTTTGTAAGGAAGAGTTCCTTGACAGATGCCGGTGTAAGTAGATGTAAATTTTAAAAACTTTGCTGCCATTTTGTAATTCATATGATTTTAAGATTTGTTTCGTTTAATTTGATTTATTTCGTCCATCAAGGAACTCGCTCAATAGTAATTGTTATTATATTGTTGTGTACACAATTTAGATATAAGATCATTTATTGTTTTTGGTTCTGGAAGATATTTTTAGTTTAAAAAGTTAATTTTTTCGTTTTTTTAATTTTGTTGATTTGTTATTAATTATTAATCACCTCGGGTTGGGTGAATATAAGCTTTGTGCTTGTATGTAAGTTTTTCTTTTGTGAATTTACTTGAATTGTCCACGTTTAATTTAGTTTGTTTTAATTTTAAAACCACGTGGATTGATTGATATAAAAAGGATCTTCTTGAACAAATTTGTTTTTTTGCTTTGATGAAGGATTTAGCATTGTCCTTTTGTAATTTAGAGTCTCGTGCAGTTTTTGATTTCGGCCAGAGCCCTATGTTCATGGTTTTTTTTCTGCAATTATAACGTTTTTTTTTCTTTTTTTTATATTAAAAAAATTCTTGATCGTTATTTAACGTCATTCCAAATTCTGTTCGTTTATTTTTATTTAAACCTTTTCAATTTTTGGGGTAATTTAAGAAAGTCAGATATCATTCACCCATTTTTTACTTTTCGTGGTAAAATTCAAGTTTTAATTCGCGAGGGTAACCCTGAGTTTAATTGCTCTTTTGCGCCCTTTAAGTTTTATCCGTTGAGCCAGCTAATTTAATTTTTCATTTTTGTCAATTCATTTTGCATTTTCTTTGGTACATTCAGTACACAGCAGTACGTTGTTAAAACAAGCCTAAAGATCATAGTTCGTTTATTTAAATTCATTTAAATGGAGTATTCGAAATTTTGATAAATTGAAGCACAATACATCATAGTTACCACTTCGATTTTCTTCGGCCTTCTGTAGAATTGATCAAAAGAATTCTATTATATGGCATTGCTATAAAATCAGCTGCATACCATGTTAACTAGCTTCACATGTTACTTTCGCATTTATCTGATCGTGATTATGGTATTTGTTTTAAATTTGTTGTTGACGGTTTACGATTGGTTTGTAACGTTTGTTATCAGGTATTGATTTGGTTCAGTTTGATATTAGTATGGTTAGAAATTTATGCATACTGCTTAAATTGACTTCCTGAAATAAAAATGTCAAATTCTTTTACACCCCAAAAACATTATTTCCTCTTTAGGGAAGCTAAAAGTTTCTGCACCTAATTTGACAGCTGTCAATGTCAATTTTTTTTTGTTTATTATAAACAAGGGGACAACTAAGCATTCTCTACTAACTCACTTTCAGTAATTGGTGCTAAAGCTTGTGGGCGCATCTGTATCTTCAACAAACGTGTCCGCAGTATGGAATCTAGTTTTTCAATAACTTGATTTCCCCAATCCGCTTTTCCAATATGGCTTCTCGAATTCCCTTGTCTACGAAACACAGCGACCGATATGCAACAAAAAAAAAGATTTCGCAGTTATAAAAAACTTGTTTACGATATCATCTGGAAAATATTTCGCATGTCCATGGCAAAATCTGCCCACGCATTTATTTTATTTATGTTTGGAAGGACGGATGAGAAAACATACATATGATATACACATATGTTATCCGGCTTCATAAATCACTCTTACCTATTCACGAAGATTTCGCTATCGTTCCTGTACCTGACAAGGTCCACCCCGTCACAAATACGTAAATGATCTATAGTGCGTAGCCTGTCCAGGACTAAAATACTCCTACGCAACAGACATTCCCGTATCAACGACGGGATGGCGCTATAGTCGTCAGGGACTGGCGATTCCTTT
The DNA here is from genome assembly GCA_004143645.1 of Protaetia brevitarsis. Classification (NCBI taxonomy): domain Eukaryota; kingdom Metazoa; phylum Arthropoda; class Insecta; order Coleoptera; family Scarabaeidae; genus Protaetia; species Protaetia brevitarsis. The sequence goes on from RXPK01000070.1 coordinate 806,752, forward strand.
AGGCATCTGCCCAGTATTATCTTTGTCACCCCCCAGGCGTTTCTCAACGTGTATCCCTCGGTTCCAGCGACCGTAGGTGGACGCTGTTTAATACTCCGTAACAGCAGGACAAAGAACAGGACTCGGAAAATACCGAACATGTCGTCAGGCTAAAATAAAATAAAAAAAAAATACACGAACATTATATAAAGCTATTTTATGTTTCGTATAGGAGAATATGTAAAATACAATACACGTAACTCGGACTGTCAGTTTGAGGAATGTTTTAGATTCTAGAGCAAAGAAAACATATCCTAATAGTTTCCCTCCACCCCCCATTCAAACTTCCACGAACTGAGTCGAGTTAGAAAATTGTAGGTAAAACAAAAGGTGACGAATGGGATACATAAAAGTTTTGCATAGATGGTGCTATTTCTAGTACGACCCCGGACGCTATGGTGGACTGTTGCTCAACTGTCCTCTACTTCGATAATCAAAGTTAAAGTGCTTAGTTTAAGGGAAATACTATGACAGAGACTCTTATATAACCAGTATCAAGGTTTTCGAGTTAGAAAATTGTATGTAAAACAAAAGGTGACGAATGGAATAGATGGTGCTATTTCTAGTATGACCGCGGACGCTATGGTGGACTGTTGCTCAACTGTCCTCTACTTCGATAATCAAAGTTAATGTGCTTAAAAAATCCAATCTTAGAACCATAAAACTGGATGACCAAAATATAGACTGGAGAGCGGAAGTTAAATATCTAGGCCTTATCCTAAGCAATAAACTTCTATGGAACAAACATGAACTTGAAGTAACTAACAAGGCCAAAAGAGCTCTGATGGTGTGCAGAAACTTTGCAGGGAAAAATTGGGGATGCAACCCAATAATACTGCTTTGGATGTATACAGCAATAGTGAGACCGATCATCACCTATGCATCAGTAGCATGGAGCAAAAGAACTAATCTGCCACCGCGAGAATTAACCTCTCGAAAGTGCAAAAGATTAGCATGTGTATGCATAACGGAGGCTATGAGAACCTGCTCAACAGCAGCTGTTGAAGTAGTACTGGATCTTGTCCCCCTCCACATTGTAGTAGAGGGCGTGGCGAAAAGAACCGCACTAAGAATGGTCAAGGAATGATTAGGCATAGGCCTCAATCTCCTGACGGTGATCAAACCTGGGATATGCCCCGGGATGATATGTTAAAAAAATTTAGCTTTGTGAAGGAATTCACCACAAAGCTAAGTAACAGGAGCGAGTGGGATCATAACACCATCTTGAAACTTGAATAGAATGCCATCAAATAGTATACTGATGGCTCCCAAAACGGCAGAAGGAACTGGAATAGGAAATTATGGGTCTAGAAACTACATATTTCGAAAGCTTGGAAAAATACCCAAGTATATTTCAGGCGGAAATACACACTATTGGAAGATGTGTTCAGTTCAATATGGATAGGAACTATCAGAAGCAGGAGATTATCATCAGGTCTAATAGTCAAGCCGCCATCAAGGCGCTGAGCTCATATGAAAGCAGTTCCAAGTTGGTCTGGGAATGCCTAGGGAAATTAAATGAGCTAGGCAAAAGGAATAAAGTAACCCTCCTGTGGGTTCCGGGTTACACAGGAATGGAAGGAAACTAAATAACGGATAATCTCGCAAAAAAGGGCTGGAATGCCTTTTGTAAGGTCTGAACCCTTTTGCGGGTTAAGTAGCAGTACAATACTGAAGAAACTAAAAATAGAAATGGAGCAGAGAAATCCAGTTACTGGGAAAATCTCCAGGGAATGAGGCAAAGTAAAATTCTTCTGGGAACTTATAACCAGAAGAGATTTACAGAATGCATCAACCTGAGTAAGAACAATGTTCGCATATTAACAGGAATACTTTCAGGCAATTGTAGACTGAAAGGACACCTGAGTAAACTTGAATTGGAAAAAGATCCTGAATGCAGATTTTGTGGGGAACAGGATGAAACACCCGTTCACCTCCTCTCAAACTGCGTAGCACTGTGCAACTCGAGGGCATTGCACCTAGGAGCATGTGAAATCGAAGAGGGAGACTTACTTAGACTGAGGCCCTCTGACATCCTACACTTTCTGAATAATAGGATTGGAAGGCCAGCTGTAAAGCAGCAAGAACAGGGGACACAACAAATCTTTTAGGTCGCAACATCACCCTTCTGTCTACATACATACATACATAATGTGCTTAGTTTAAGGGAAATACTATGGCAGAGACTCTTATATAACCAGTATCAAGGTTGTCGAGTTAGAAAATTGTAGGTAAAACAAAAGGTGGCGAATGGAATAGATGGTGCTATATCTAGTATGACCCCGGACGCTATGGTGGACTGTTGCTCAACTGTCCTCTAATTCGATAATCAAAGTGAAAGTGCTTAGTTTAAGAGAAATACTATGACAGAGACTTTTATATAACCAGTACATCAAGGTTGTTGATTAACTTTGTAAGATAAAGAAAACGTTTAAGTTAAAACAAATGAGATTTTGTTTAATAAATGGTTCTAAATGTAAAGCAGTGTAAAAACAACGTAAATAAGAATGTAAGTATCTCAGGTACGCAAAATGATAATGATAATGATTAATTAGTAATATATTTTATTGAAATAAAATCCCACATTAAAACAAATATTTTTCCATATTTATTTTTTATATTTACCAATATTTGTGTAAAAGCAAAATTAAGTTAGATATTTACTAGCGGAAAGTGAAAAAATATAATTACCAATCACAGCTTTGCCAAATCCATAAGCAACACTAATTAACTTAACAAATTCAACAACAATTCTGCTCTAAACAAATGCGTAAAGAATTATGCATCTAATACAAAGCACTTAATATCCCTATATGTACCAATAACTTATAACAAACTCTAATGACGAACTAATCAAAGTTATCTCATTCGCTCTCCTTTTATATCGATTGATATAGTAATTCTGTTTCAACAGTACTCCACCTACTAATTTTCCATTTGCATCTGGTGCATGAAAACCTTATGCATGTTGTTCGTTCGAGTGTGCAACAGACTGTTCCATTTGTCGCACGGCAAAGCTGTGCGTTTCATTATATCGAGTTCTAGACGGGCTAGAATGGTATTCCGCTATTGTTTTCCACGTTCCAGTTCGTATTGGTAATTTAATTGTTTCAATTTATGCGTTCCTCGAAGGTCAATTATTCGATTTCCTATTCCACGGGTTGCGTAAACAGAGAGATATAATAAAATACACTATATTTGTACTAATTCCCGTTTAAACAACCCGTAGAATTACTATACTTAATGTTCTGATGCAGTTGTACTTTCTGGTTTATTGCTGTAATTAGTGCTGTGTTAATAATATTGTTCGTTTTTAGTACTCACATCTCCATTAGGAATTTCATTTTAAGACTATGTATTGATGTGTTCCATATTACAAGTCGTAAGTAGATAAGTTTATTGTAGTGAATTAAAGAAATAAAATGTGGACTGGGAACAATATTAATTCAACCGTTTATATTTAATATTATGTTGTAATAAGGTTTGATGCATATAAAAATCATTGTTTACGCCTACTAAGAAATATAAATTCTTGCAATCAAGAATTGTAAATTGAACGATTAACGATTATGAATTAAAAAAACAAAACGTAAAACAAGCAATATTTAGCTGTTATAAACTGAAAATGTCCAGCATAAACTCCATTTGTACTCCCGTGGCCGCACTCATATACAGGATGACATAGAAAAAACTACAATATATAGCAACATGTGATAGAGGACCAAGAAATAACAAAAAAAGTTTCTGTACACACTAATGGTCCGATGCTTTTTGTTTTCAAAGTTTTACAAGTGCTGAAGTTAAAAGGCTTCTATTAAACCAATCAACATTCACAATTATAAGATACATATTAGTTCTGCTTAAGGTGTTCAAATTGGTGACCTTGTTCCTGAATACACATTTCCAATCTTCGTGTTAATGAGTAACAGCATCTTTGGAGCAGACTCCACAATTCTGTTCCATAATTGTTTTTCACTATTTAGTTCTGCGGTATACATTTCACTTTTCATAAATCCTCAAAATGAAAAATCGAAGGGATTAAGGTCGCATTTACCAAATGTTTTGTTTCATGAAATCACAGCCTACCTTAAAATATTTTTTATTGCCTAGATAATACTAAAATACAAGAACAATATAAAAAAACAGTTTGTAACTTGAAACAAAAAGCAATCGAATATTAGTGTATAGGAACTTTTTTTGTTATTTTTCCTTCCTCTATCTCGTGGTGTTATGTATTGCAGTTTTTTCTATGTCACCCTGTAGATAGCGCGCTCGATTTCTTAATTGATTTAATTAAATTTATATCATTATTATTATACAGGGTATTCCACGTAACTGATTCATTAAAAGTTTATTATGTTCTATTATTTACTTATATTTGAGATTTTGGCACCAGTATCTGTTCGATTGGAACTATAAATGTAAAATACCTTAACCAAAATATCACTTCCGGTTGACCGGAAATGGATGTCAACTTTGTTATTTTAAATAGAATGATATAATTTTTTATTCATTTTTGGATTCTACAACTATAAATACGTCAGTTTTCATTAGCTATTCCTATAGCTGCATGTTGCCGTTTTTGAGTTATTTAAGTTTTTCTTTTTTTTTAGTCATAATCATTGCACCATTGAGAATTAATATCTCGGTTAATACTGCAAGTAGAGACTCCAAATTTGCTATGTTATGAATGTAGATATAACTCTAAGAAACGGTATCACACTTTACTTCTAACATACAGGGTGTTCAAACTGAGGAACAAAGTGACATATTTTGAAATGCAGAAAACTCATTTTTTTAAATAGAACACCCTGTATTTTAATTCGGAATTAGGAAGATAATATCATCCCTATCGCTTTATATCAGCATTCCTATACCTATCTTTAATAGATTTTGAGATATGAGCGATTTTTTGTTAAACAGACTAAGTATTTTTTTTTTAAATAGAACACCCTGTATTTTTAATTCGGAATTAAGAATTAATATCATCCCTATCACTTTATATCAGCATTCCCTATACCTATCTTTAATAGATTTTGAGGTATGAACGACTTTTTGTTAAACAGAATAAGTAGCCCTATCTTTGCGTGTTTGTAGCTGGCTCTAAATGGGATTAATGTCAAATTCATTGAGTAACCAAAAGTGTTTATGTATATCATTGTAATTACACTTTCGTACAACGCAATATTAATAGAAATGACTATTCGAACAGACATTCTTGTATAGTTATTCAAAAACAATACATAAATTTGACGTGAATCCATTTCAGAGCCAGCTACAAACATTTAAAGATATGGCTACTTAGTCTGTTTAACAAAAAGTCGCTCATATCTCAAAATCTATTAAAGATAGGTATAGGGAATACTCATATAAGGTGATAGGGGATGATATTTGCTTCCTAATTCCGAATTAAAATACAGGGTGTTCTATTAAAAAAAATCAGTTTTCTGCATTTGAAAGTATGTCACTTTGTTCCTCAGTCTTGAACACCCTGTTATGTTAGAATGTAAAGTGTGCTTACCGTTTCTTAGAGTTATATCTACATTCATAACATAGAAAATTTGGAGTTCTACTTGCAGTATTAACCGAGATATTAATTTCTCAATGATGGAATGATTATGACTAAAAAAAAAGAAAAATTTAAGTAACTCAAAAACGGCAACATGTAGCTATAGGAATAGCTAATGAAAACTGACGTATTTATAGTTGTAGAATCCAAAAATTAATAAAAAATTATATCATTCTATTTAAAATAACAAAGTTGACATCCATTTCGGTCAACCGGAAGTGATATTTTGGTTAAGGTATTTACATTTATAGTTCCAATCGAACAGATACTGCTGGCCAAAATCTCAAATATAAGTAAATAATAGAACATCATAAACTTTTAATGAACCAGTTACGTGGAATATCATGTATATTATTAACAAACAAAAAATATATAAACACAACAGCAATCTGGAACCCTAGACTTTGCCTTTGGAAATTGAGCGCGCTATCCACTAAACCAAGCGGCCCATCTGTTTAGTACTACAATCTATTGATGTTATATGGGAATAAAAATGGAGTTTATGCGGGATTCCTACTTATTAATAATTATAATGATGTAAATTGCGAATTTACCCGATTATACGCATCTTTTTCGCCGTTCAAAAAAAAAATACCATTTTTATTTTTTTTCCTTCTGAGCAGCCAAAGGTCCATCGCAAAAATCCGTACACCCGTTTTATTGGGTTCAAGAATCACCTCAATTTACTTTACTTTGTTCAGAGTGTAACAAACTTTCACATTCGATAGACGCGATAAACACAATCATCAATTAATATTGAGTGTTTGTACTTATTCGATGGCTAAATGCAATCGATTTTTTGTGGGTCTTCCTCTAACAAAATTTCTGGTTACGCCCATGTGTGTGTACGTTTTACAGAAAATAAAAGCTCTTTAATGATTAATTTGCGATTTGCAATTGTGGGACGATGGCCCTGTGGCTCTTTAAGCAAACCCACCACTGAGATAAAGATATAATTGTGGTGGCTCTCGTTTTCGACTTTACACAAAAATAAAACTTAGAAATATTATCAATATATCTTCCACAATATAAAACATCATTTATACAATGCATAATATATACAAAACGTCAATTTTAACATCTCCACCCAATCATTCGACACGTTTACGTTTCAAACGTTAGCTAATTAATCTTCATCGTCATCAGCGTGAGACGGTGATGGCGGTGACTGCTCTCCGAGTCTGGTGCCTTTGGCGGTTGTGGCCGATTCTTTTGTCCTGTTTTAGGCAAGTGCATCCCGAACCTATTCTCCATGGCTCGAAAAACTGCGTTCGCCACAACATATCCGCCTATATTATCGGGATTAATGGTGTGTGTATGCGTATGGTACTGCTGTACCGCTTGAGCTGAACCAGCGGTCGGCCTAAACATATACGCATTAGATTTGTTGCTGAAAAACGGTTACCTGTCTGCCGCACTTTCCCCCGAAATCGAAGTAGAGCAGCCTTTGTAGGACCTCGTACGTGAAAAGTGTGATAGCCATCTGCGGAGCGGATCTACATACTCTGGCTGAAAGAATCAAATTGTGATTAACGCAATCGATACCAGAGCGCTGCACAAGTGCATTAGTTTCGATCGCTTATCAACCGCTTTCAATTGATTTGCCCGATTTGAACTCGTAATTCGAGTTGAGTCACCCGACTAAATAAAACCGAATTGTTGTAGTTGGTATTCCCAATGAGTTGCGTGATAAATATTTAGACGCACAATTAGAAGTGCCCGCAAATACGTCAGCTAGATCACTTATAACCGGCAAGCGTAAAAGTTAAATGATTTAAATCATTCGAGTAGAGTTGCGCTTTATATAGGGTGATTCTCAATATATGCGACAAACTTTAAGCGCTGATTCCTGGGGTTATTTTGATCATAAAAGTTCATAAGAACATATGTCCAAAACGGTTTGGTTTTAAAGTTATTGAATGTTTAAAAATAAACTATGAACTATGACTAACACAGCATAATATCACAGTTGGTTCTTGAAAAACTATTGTGTTGAGAGGGAATTGTTTATTTGTCATTTCAATATTTGTCAATAGTTGTCAGAGTATTCATTCAGTTTATTGCCAGTTTCTGTTTTCTAAAATGAATTACACGAATGCTGAGATGTGTGATATTCATTTCGTTTACGGTCTTGCCAATGGAAATTCGCGTGCTGCTAGACGTCTTTATAAAGAACGATACCCGAACCGTATCATCCCGCATCATTCAATATTTGCCCGTCTTCACCAACGTCTTAGTGAAACGGGAAATTTTTAAAAACAGACAACTGATAATGGGGACCCATCTACAGTGAGAACTCCACAAGTTGAAGAAATTGCACTAAATGTAATTGAGGAACATCCTACTACAAGCACCAGAAAAATTGCGTTTGCTTTAAACATAAGTCAGGCCACAGTTTGAGGAATATTGAAAGATCAACTGTTGTATCCATGGGGCGGTAGTCTGGGTGAGAGAGGACAGAATGTGTCCTCCGCAGCGGAGGCTGCTGACCGCTGTCCAGAGACAGGCGTTGCTGGGTATCACTGGTGCAACTAACAGTACAGGGACCGCCTCTTTTGGCCTCCCCGCGGAACTCTATGACGAGCGGGCAATGAAGCGATCTTAGACTGAAGCCAACACCTGGGCATCAACTTAGGGTGGAGGACACACTTATACTACGGCACGTTGCTGACAGCCCTTGCTACAAATGCCACGGACAGCATGCCCCCGAAATTATCTTCACTGAAAAGGGAAATTCCATACGAACAGGACCAGGCGCGTATGAGATCACTGCACACGAAAACTGGTACACGGATGGATCCCAATCCAGCCAGGGACAGAGCGGGATTTGCGGGCCCAGTCGTAATCAAAGGATATTCATAAGCCTGGGGAAATACAACCGGTCTTCCAGGCGGAGGTATTCGCCCTGCAGGCTGGCAAAATGATTGCAAAAGGGGGTGCATGAGGAGGAAAATTAACATAATGACTGACAGCCAGCGTCATTAAGGCAGTCTCAAACCTGTAACTAGGGCGAAACTAGTTAGGGACTGCAAATTCCCTGAATGCTATGGACGAGACAAACGGGTGTCTCCAAACCTGTAATTAGGTCAAAACTGTTAGGGACTGCTAAACCATCCCTGAATGCACTGGCACGAGACAAAAGGTGTCTCCTAATTTGGGTGCCGGGAATGGGATATAAGGGCAACGTAATCGCTGGGACTAGCCAGGAGGGCTCTAAGAGACACTGCATGGGCCGAGCCCGTATGTGGGTTTACTAAGGATTCCGCAAGAAGGGAGATTGACCTGGTTAGATAAGAAAGTAAAAAGAATGGAGGCGACTGAAGGTCAATCTATCCAAAACGCTGATAGGATGGGATGGTAGTTCTCTGATTAACCTACTCAGGCAGTAAGAAGAAGTTAAGACCATTACTGCGTGGTAACTGGACACTCCCTCTGAAAACATCTATACAACACGGCGTGCTAAGCGACCGTGGTTAGAAGATGCAGCTACAGGAGGAAACGAGTTCACATGGATCTGCCCATGTGAGGAACTGAGGTCTCAGGCAAAATATTTCGAGAATCTATTGGAGCCCTCGAAAGTCTCAAGTTTCCACTGCAAGATACTGGGCTTTATAGAGAACACAAGCTGCTCGAGTCGGTAAAGAATCAATAGGGATGGTACAATGAGCACCAGGCTCAGTGCCGGACATCAAGTCCCACCCTAACCAATAATGAATGTATGTAATGTTGTATCCATATCCTAATCAACGGTACAGCATTTTTGCCGGCAGATTTCCGCAAAGAGATGTGCTTTTTGTCATGGATGCAACACAAATCGCACCAAATCCTGACTATTTGGCTCAAATATTCTTCACCGACGAGGCTATTTCTCTCTAGAAACGCGATTATTAATTTCATAATTATCACATATGGGCACAAAGAAATCCGCACGAACTATGTGAATGCCCTGTCATCAACATCAATTCTCTGTCAATGTGTGGGTGCGGAATTGTTTGAGGATCACTTGATAGGTCCACTTTTTTACCGATCGTTTAATGGCGAGGTATACCGCAATTTTTCTGAAGAGGAGCTACTGCTACTGCTGGAAGGAAAGTTCCGTTGCAATTTAAGATTAGAATGTACTTTATATGCATGACGGTGCTCCAGCGCATTTTAGTTTAGTTGCTCGCGAGTTTTTTGGACAATACGTATCCAGATCGGTGGATAGGACGGGGAGGTCCACAACCGTGGCCTCCTCGGTCTCTGGACTTAAATTTCTTGGACTTTTTTCATCTGGAGTTCACTTTAACATGTAGTTTATACGACTCCCATTGAAACTTGTCGATGAATGAGAAATCGTATCTATCGCAAGGCTTTTCCAAACAATTCGAAATACCCCTGATATTTCTAGAACGGATTTCGCCAGTCAATACGACGGAGGATGAAGCTTGTATTGCAATTGGGGGGCGGTCGATTGTTCCGAACAGTTAGTATATAGTTAATTTTTGTTTTACTAATTATTTTGTTATTATACTAAAAACATATTAATTATGTTAACTTACTATTAAACATTGTACAAACTTTAGAACTAAGCGATTTGTTGACATATGTTGTTATGAACTTTTATGATCAAAATAACCCCAGGAATCAGCGCTTAAAGTTTGTCCCATATATTGAGAATCACCCTGTATATGCAATGTAGATATAAGGCGTTATTTATTTTTTTATTTTTTCGTTCTGTAGTATTGTGTTTGATGATTTTTTTTGTAGGCGGTAATGTAATTTTAATTTTTTCCTTTCGTGAGATAGGGTCTTATACTTTAACTTTATTTATTTCTTGTGAGGATTCATAATATTGTGTATACATAATAACTGTGTGTTATGTTCAGACAATTTTTTATTGTCTTTTTCCTTATTTTTATATTAGAATATTTTTGTAATAGATCCTAATTTATAATTTGATTTACTATATAATGTATACAATTTTAAATGTGCAACTTTATGCTATATTTAAATCGTTAGAGCTTCATTTTTTTTTCAAACAGGTACTTTTCTGTACATTTCATGTAGGTATTGATAAAAATTACTTTTCCTATCTTACGATTGTACATCTATCATTCATCAGTATACAATCTATTTGATTTTAGCTGTCACGCCAGATATCTCGACTGTTGTTAGAGATACAAGAAAGGCTTAAGAAGAAAAGTCATACTACATCTAATTCCCTATTAGATGGCGTAGAATAAAAAAACAATTCCGCATCAATATGTTAGATATAGCAAATACATACAAAATGTTCAATGGAATGTATCCAATTTTATTACGTATTTTTATACTTTAAAAATTCCGTATTCAATTTGTCTAAGGTTGCATTTGTAACAAACTTTTCAATTTATGTTTTTAAATGATTACTTAACTATGACATGTGATACATCATTGAAAAGAGAATTTTTATACTATAAAAATTTATAGTATAAAAATTCTCTTCAATTTGTCTAAGCGTGCATTTGTAACAAACTTTTCAATTTTTGTTTTTAAATGATTACTTAACTATGACATGTGATACATCATTGAAAAGAGAATTTTTATACTATAAAAATTTATAGTTTCAATGATGTATCACATGTCATAGTTAAGTAATCATTTAAAAACATAAATTGAAAAGTTTGTTACAAATGCACGCTATAAATTTTTATAGTATAAAAATTCTCTTTTCAATGATGTATCACATGTCATAGTTAAGTTAATCATTTAAAAACATAAATTGAAGAGTTTGTTACAAATGCAACCTTAGACAAATTGAACACATTATTTGAAACCACAAGCGGTGAACACAATTACAACTTCTGCATTAGCTATTCTGTGCTGCGAATGCTATTGCAATAGGTATTGCTTAGCTGCGCACGCAACCAATTGATGTAAATCATCTAAATATGCTAACTCATCCGCATGAGTTGCTCGCTTACAACTGGTTTACAATGAATTAGACACTTTTATCGGAGAGTGTGAATAGTTATTAGAGTTCAAGGCGTAAATACACTTGGCGAGTGGTTTATGGTAGCCTTTGAGTTAGAATAGATGCACTCGTTCGCCTGGGTTCGTAAATACACTTGTACAGCGCTCAGGTCAATAACCTGCGACCTCTATAGTTCATTTATTGTAACAGACGAGGTACTACGTGAGTCAATTTGCTATGACGTCACGAACCGGTGTGCAAATTTTCTGGTTCGTCAAAACGTAACAAACCGTTAGGTTTTTTAACTGTGCAAACACTTTTGACAGGTGACATAAACAAACTCTTAAAAATAACATTTACCGTTAATATTAGTGATGATTCTTTTTGAAAACCAGGATTTAAAATATGTTAATCATGATAGCAGTGGAAAAAATAACAAAAAAGCACAAGTAAGTACAATAAATTTAATCGGGATCATTATCGCTTAAAGTATTCACAATAACGATTAGTATGCAAGTTTCTTCTCTATCCAAACCAGTCTCTCTGATTTACTACTTCTTGAATTTCGTTCCCATATGTTGTACACCAAGTACGTCAAATTTCCAGACTAATTTAATTCAAATCCGCTTTATACCAATTATATGCATCCTCCGATCTGTATTTTGTATCCATCGTTGTTTTTAACAAACTTCCTTTTTTTTGAGAACAAATAATATCTACCAGAACAATGTGTTTTAAACAATGAAATGTCTTTTTCTTTAAAAGCACTGTTCAAAATGTTTAATGTGTTATGTTAGTCTGAAAAATGTATGTGAAAGAACCACTTTTGTAAACAATATTTGTATATACTCACTGTTTTCGTACATGTCATAAATTGTGTTTCCAATAGCACATTGACCATGAGTAGAATAATTAATTTTTACATTTTACATTTATTTCGTATGCATTTTCGTTTTGGGTTAGTGGATGTAATTCCTTGTTTACTCATTGATGAAATTTTGCTTATGTTTGCAACATGAATGTTTAGAACACTCGTTACTCTCTAAACACGAAATACTGTAAAGAATATGACATTAAAAATATATGGATTTTATACTCCTCGCACGAAAGTTAACGGGAGTAATGGCCCGTTGTTTCCCTGCGTGAAATACACGATTAACGAAAACTTTAACTCCTTCGATGTTTACACAATGTTTTGGTATCGGTTTTTTAGTTTATAACTACTTATTTTAAATAAATATATACCAAGTATAAACGCAAATTCCCACACTTTCCTGCAAATGCAGAATATAACCCTTTGACAGTTGACAGCCATAACTAAATTGGTGGGAATGCATTGGGAAGATGTGACAAGCATGCAATTAAAAAGCAGTAGGCACCAACATAGTATCTTTTAATTGAACATGAATAAGTTATATGTTAGTTGGTTATTTTAATAATATGGTATTGCATGGCCCGAATTTGCAAGTAATGACGTATGTACCTCGTCTGTTATAGTAAATGAAATATACCTAGGGCTCCCTTGGTGAAAGCTTTCAGCCCTTCCTGTCTGTAGATCTTCTGCGTCGTGTCGATTACGCCTATATCGTATGTGGTCTGTCCCTCTCTAGGAATGACCTGCATCCTAGTCTTTATCACGTCAAACGGAGTGGCGAAGAATGCCGCCGGGGCACCGGCGCACAGACCCGCGGCCAAAAAAGTCATGGGATGATTGTACTGGTTCTTGTCGGCCATTAGCCTCTTGAAGTACGCGTACATGGAAAAATATATGCCGGCAAAGGTGGCGTCGCGCATAAGACAGGGTTTGATCCCTTTGTAGATTCCCCGAATGCCAAGGTCTCTGATTATCTGTCGCGCTTTCACTTTATGACCGCCGGCCACTTCGCCGGCGGTCTGCAGTCGGATCTTGATGATTTCCAGAGGACAGGTGATTACCACCTGACTGCAGCCGGCCTGAAAATACCAGTGTAGTGCAGATTTCAAAATTAGGGCATCGTGAGTCATTGCCGTCTAGGACGTTTCGACGCGAGGACGTCTTGACGTGAGCCGGGACGTTTTGACGCCACATTCAATACCAGTCGAATTTGATTTAAACGTATGATACATAGATTTTGTCTTTTTTTTGTGAATATCGAGTGAGAGAACGCATTAAAAATGTTTCAAATTATATTTTTTTAATATTAGAAAGGTGGAGGGAAGGAGTATTAGTTTTTTAAATAATATTTTTTCTTGTTTCGAAACTTCGGGAGAGAGAGGATGCGTTACAAAGGTTTCAAACCATAAAAATTATCATTTAAAAAAAACTAATACCCCTTCCCCTCCACCTCTTAAAATATTGAAAAAAAATCATTGAATCATTTCTAATGCATCCTCTCTCTCGATGTTTCTAAAAAACAGGAGACAGTTTGCATTTAAAAAAAGCAATCCCCTCCCCGACAATAAAAAAAGAAAAAAATATCATTCAAAAATCATTCCCTTCCCCCCCCCACACCCCTCTTCCATTCCTCCTTCCAATAAAAAGAATATGATTTGAAACATTTTCGATTCATCCTCTCTTTCGATGTTTCAAAAAAAAGAAAAAAAAATATTTAAAAAAAATCATTCTCCTCCCCTCTTACCCCTTCCAATGGTAAAGAAAATGATTCGGAACATTTCTAATACAGGGTGGTAGAATAACGAGCGATTTTGAAAAAGCTGTAAAAAACAAGAAAATCAATATTTAGGAATAAATTTATTATTTTCTTAAAGAACATAAAAAAGCATTATTTTATTTTTTAAAAATAACTCCGGAAAGATGACGTCCGTTCAGGCGTACACATTCCGCCAATCGTGTTTTGAAACTATTCATAACATTTTGCAGCATTGCTAGGGGAATGTTTTCCACTTCCTGTCGGATCCGTTCTTTCAAGGTCTGAATTGTTTGTGGTGGATTATCTTGAAACACTTTACTTTTTAAGTACCCCCACAAGAAAAAGTCGCACGGTGTGAGGTCCGGTAAACAGGAAGGCCAGGTGATGTCCCCCATAACGAGAAATCACATGATTTGGAAATAATCTGTTAACAACATTCATGCTTACTCTCGCTGTATGGAAGGTTGCTCCGTCTTGTTGAAAAAATGTTACCTCGTTAACTTCGTAGCGTGCAAGCTGTGGTTCAAAAAAGTTTTCCAACATGTCGGCGTATCTTTGTGAGTTTACTGTCACAGCATTGCCACGAGCATCTTCAAAAAAGTGAGGCCCTATGATCCCCGATGAAGACATAGCGCACCACACGGTAACTTTTGTGGAGTGAAGGGGTTGTTGATGCATTTGTCTAGGATTTACGTCACTCCAGTATCTAAAGTTCTGTTTATTGACGTAACCGGACAAATGGAAATGGGCTTCGTCACTCATCCATAAGTTGTTTAAAACCTCTTCATCTTGATTAATTAAATCTGAAAACTCTTCACAGAATCGTTGTCGACTCACATAATTCGTGCCTTTAAGAGCCTGCACAATTTGGATTTTGTATGGATGAAGATGGAGATCCATGTGTAATATTCGTCTGACGGTTCGGTTTGAAATCCCAAGTGTAGTGATATGCCGGCGAGCTGAACGACGCGGGCTTCGCTCGATCGCAGTTCTTACATGCTCGATATTTTCGGGCGTACGCACCGATTTTGACCGACCAGGCTTCTTTTTTTGTCGTTGACGAAGTTTCCTCAAAGTTCCTAACCAATTTTTTAATGTCACAGGCAGACGGCAAGGGTTGATTGCGATTAATGTTAAAATGATTTCGAAAGGCACGACGCGCGCGTATGTAAGAATTACCATTTTGATAAAACGCCTTAACAGCGTACGCGCGCTGCTGAGGGTCCACGATCCATTGTTACTAAATGTATATCAGGAAACATGGCCGATAGCGTCCCTACCACCTCTGAATGACACAGCGCGAATCGCGGGTTTTTTAAAATCGCTCGTTATTCTGCCCCACCCTGTATAAAATATAGTTGCAAAAAAAGGTACATACGCCAATAATTATTTAGAGGCATTGGAGATATTGAGGCAACAGCTTATTAGTAGAGACTTTCCATTAAATTCACAGTTAATTTTCGAGTCCACCCCCTTTTTCAAATTTTACTCGATGGATGACATTCTGCATATATGGTTTTCAAGTATTCTACTAAGTCTTAAGCACAACATTACTCTAGTTTATTTTTTTCCATAATAGATGGCACGAGTTTATTGTATTTTTCTGGAATTCTTTACTTTTATTTAAATTTTAGTCTCGACTTTTCCTCTCTATCGATATCTCCCTGTATAAAATATGATACTTCCAAACTTTAAACTGCGGTATTGTGACTCACCCCAAATCAGAGAAAGAAGAACTCTAATCTTCTCAAAGAAGTACATCATTTCCGATATCTTCTTAGATTTTGCATATTTAAAGTATTCCACGATTCAAAAAGGATACCATGACTCACCGTCAAAAAAAAAATAACTGACCTTTACAGATGTCGTTTGCGCGTCATTCAGACTTCAAAACTATATCGACACGGAATCAATACGTGGTCGTAGTAAATACTTGAGTAGATGAGTCATAGTCATGGCGGGTAGATGTTATGGCTCACCTTTATACAACACATAAACGATATCTACTTTTTTTGATGTCATTTAGATATTTTCAGACATACATAATAAATGTGGGACAACGTTACTCTAAACGTTCGGCAGACATAAATCATGACTCACCCCCATATAATGCACATAAAACATGAGCACTCATGCAATGCAAACTTTAAACACAATACTGTGACTATAAACGTTTGGAAGATTATGATTGTGACAGACTATAACTCACCACTGTACGCACATGAAAGATGAGCTCAAACATTCTCACAAATATGTCACTTGTACGCACACAAGCTGTATAATACAAACCTTTGAATTATATTCATCTCCAGGTATCTAACCGTTAATATGTCAGTGTCACTCTATTCTTACATACTGTAAGCATCGAATTGCGTTCTTGTAAATCTAAATATTTGAGGGATTGATACTATGACTCACCTGCAACAAACACTTAAGATACGTACATTTTCAGATGTCATTTATGACATCTTCCCACATCTATTGTATAATGAAAGTTTCAAAGTACGAAGTTACAAATTCAGATATTTAAGAGATATCATGGCTCACCTCTAAACCGCACGTGAAAGATGTTTATTCCTTTCACACGTTATTCAGGATATATTCCACACTTACGTAATGTGAGCTTCACATCGCTGTAAAATCTAAACATTCGGAAAGTAGAAACTGATGACTATGACTCATCTACTCAAAGCAGGCACGGAAATTAAACTTTAACAGCTTAAGTATCCTCGCACTTTGAAATATACAGAATGGTAATTTCAAATGTTCCAGACATACAAATCGTGGCTCACAAGCAAAATTTACATCGATAATAGTCTCTGATGAATCATTAAACGTCATTAACAAACAACGGCTTATGCGAATCAGGGCTCGCTATGACTCTTACTTACGCACACTCCGGCCAAAACTTCGTAGCGAAATTTGATTTTACCTCCCTCCTCGGTAAAATAATCTCTAACACCATCGTTGACCTACGAACACAATTATGGCTCAATCAATGCGCGTCCATAAATCTTTTTCTTTTTGGAATATACCGTCAATTTCATCGCTTTCTCGGAGACACGCCAATGACTTGGGGCAGCAGGCCTCTGTACAAGCCAAAGAACCCTTCTCCGAAAAGTACCTTGAAGAAACAATCGAAATAACCCTTATACTTGGACCCCTCCATCCTAGGATCGGTCCTCTGATTTTGGATCCTAGTTTTAACCAAGTCGATGGGGAACACAGCGGTAGCTCCGGTACCTGAAATCGTCTCTTAGGTGAAACGAATAACAACTTGATACGATACACTCACCTCCAGCCACTAAACCGAGAGTAATACGGTACACGACTTGCAGCATCTGCCACAAGATTCCTTGGTGAGCGACCTAAGATATTAGCGGAGATTAATTAAACTGCTAAGATAAATAAAGAATAAAGCTCACCGCTACATCTCCATGCGCGTGGTGACCCACATCTACGTAATAGTGTGGTGGAGAGATAGCTTGGAAATCCTGGTAAATCAACTTCCTATATATGAAAAATAAATCATCCCTAACTGCATAGATAGTTCATTCAGTGTAACATTTTTCGCACCGACATTGCACCTTTATGCCGATCGACGCACGCGCAATATTAAAAGTGCAATTAAGGGGGCGATTACCTATTACAGGTCGCTACATGTCGGTAATTATTAAATTAAATATAAAATGGTATAAGCCGACGCATTGAAACAAGTTAAACTTCAAATAGAATCTTAACTTTGCATAAGTATTGTACCTATGAATAATAATTTAAACGATCAAGTTGCATAAACAGACGTTAATACACACAAAAATATAGGTACAGCTAAAGTATGTTTCCGGGAAATAGCAAACTGGAATATCACCATGCAATATCACTACAACATTACAGCGTGATATGTCAAACCGAAATATCACTATACACAATAGATTACTGTGATATATCACATTGGCATACCACGAAAATATTACTACAGTATACACATACGATAGTAAATGCCGCTTTATAGTTCGCAATTTTGTGTATTGCGTGCACTAAAATTGCGTGCAATACAAATAGCACATGCGCATTCAATGGATTTCGATCAGCTGTGTGCAATCTTATTGGTGTTGCACGGATTAGAACTTCCCCAGTGACCAATTATATTTATTTCATATTTTATAAATATTTAAAAAATATTAAATCTTTCTTGAATATTAGTTATATGAATGTAATATGCATAAAATATATTATAGAAAATATATTAGGGAAACATTTAAAAAATATATATGTTATGTAGCATTAATAATATTTTATTGCAAATGTTTCTCAATATATTTTTCATAACTCTGCAAGAATATTTTGCTTTGTATTTCTGTAATATTATTTCATATAAAAAAAAGATTGAATTTTTGCTTTTGTACATTTTGTGCGTAGGACGAATATAAAATGGGTAAATATGCATACATATAAGTAGATATGTACCTATTTAAATGATAGTTTAAAGATTAAATTAGATAATATATATTTAATATGATTTAATTAGTATCTAAGTTGAGTGCTGTAACTTTTCTATTAATATATCTGCGTTTGTATTATATTATTTGTAATATTTGTAAGTGCGAACGTCAACACACACCCCTATTCAGTACGGTGCGGTGTTATATGATTTAGTATTGTTTTATGCGTAAATGGATTAGGTACATAGAATGCATACGCGCACGTGCGTATCATCAACGTTTTATTCGTTTGTCCGTTACATGTTATAGTTTATAATAGTATACGATTAGGGCAGATTAGGTTAACTGTGTAATTAATTGTTGGCGGGTGTGTTTAGTTTTTGTGGTGACTACGAGGTAAGCAAAACTTTGAACATGTCATGGCATTTATAAGATAATTGGAATGCTCAATATCGCTATGTACAGAAATCGTTTAATAATATAATTGTAGGAATTTTATGCATCATATATGTACTGCATTTACCAGATAAATTACTAGTTGATTTGCTTAAGAGATTCATTTCGGTAGATAAGCGTCATAACCTCAAATAGAGATTAGAATACGTTGTGTTGTTTTATTGTTTGTACGTAGAATGTTTTCAAATATTACGAAATAAAGTAAAAATAAGTATCGTAAGTATTAGAACGTAACTACCACTCCAATTATTGTAAATGCTCCAAATGTATTAGTAGGTGTTGATAATGTTGTACGACGTTTTATTCATGGTATGATCTAATACAATTGGTATTGTTTTAGAGGCCACAAGGAAACGCCATGAGAGCGCCACTACCGAAGATATGAAAAAATCCATAGGGTTGTACCTGGCACCAGCCAAGGCTACACTTAAAAATGAGTATTTTTCATTTTTATTGGTTTATTCAAATAAATGATAATGATAATAAATACGTTTGTTTTTTATTTAGAACACTTCAATTAAAAAATAGTGATTAATTTGATAAATCTTCAGTATGCCTTAAAAGATCCCAGAATTATTGATTATTAACTTGTATGGTGAGTGTGAAAAAACAAGTTCTTGCCTTTTAGACAACTCTATGTATGTTTCAACTTTTCGTTATCGACGTTATACATTCTAAATAACCAAGAACAATTTTAGTTCATTTTGACAAATTAAATAGATTGCATAAAAAATCTCAATTTTCATATAAATATTCTACAAATATTTTAGAAAAAATATAGCGCTTACATTAATTTTAAAATATGGAATAAATATTTTAATTGAATATTTTATCTATATTCAGAAAAAAAATATGAAAAATATATTCAAAAACCTCTCACGAAAATTATTTTTAAAAATATCTATGTAATATTTCTGGCTGTTAGGGTTGTTCTAATATTTTATTGCACGCAATTTTATTGCACGCAATACGAAAAATTGCGAACTGTAAAGCAACCTTAAGACTTGTAATCTTGCAGCAATATTGCGATGTTATAGATATAGAAACCGAAATATAACCCGTTGCATTGCGGTTTTATTTCGGCTTTCCCTAATTTTGGGCTCTCACTTTTTATGATGTATCAAATCACAAAACTGGAACAGTATCTGAATCTCCAGGGGCGACATGGATATTCCCAAATTTTGAACGGCAAATAAGAATTGGCTTTCCGATATCTGCGTATTGGTATGTTTATGGGCCGCGTCCATATAGACTTGCTTCGCCACTTCTAGGTTCTTCAGTAAATCGTTGAACGCCTTGAAATAGGCGAAACTTATCTTCCTCTGGGATCCTCCAACCTTATCCAATTGGAAGATATCCTTACCCTATCCGAAAATCGTTAGAAACCATCGAATTTCAATGGAGAGGTGGAAGTATCAAATGCACTAACAACAAATACAAATTTGGTGATATTTAGATAGTAATGATTCAAGTGCCTTTGACAATGATTCACCAAAAGTAATAAATGCCATGAGTTTCATATCAATTCTTAAAAATGTCTGTAGATGTCGCTGGGTCAAACGTTACACCTGCTTTACTACTAAACGTACGCGTTGGTGCAAGTTTTTTTAGTTTTAGGATAGCAAACACTGGAAAATATTTTTCTAGACGATTCGTGGATAAGCAAAAAAGGGACAGAGACCTATACTAACAGAAAAATGAAGATAACCCAGAGACATTTCCGCAACTGATCAGGTGGATATAATTTGGTATAACTACGGCAGAGTCTGGAGTTATCTATAAATTCCACTGGGTGTTTTTAAAAAAAAATTCCAAATCTAGATTGGATTACATTAAAATTGGGGTGCCCTATGGACCTTTTTATCTATTGTGATCCCCTTTTTCTTCCTAGAGGACGCTCTCTAATTTTCCCCTTTTAATTAGACCTATCATCTCTGTGGAGCTACTAGCTGTGAGGTTCTCCACGCCCATTACGAGAAACTTTATCCTCGCCAGGCCTTCACATTGGCACAGCACATGAACTGGTGTTTCTTCCTCCTCTTGGCAGTATCTGCAGGTTGCATCATCTGCCAGGCCTATGTCGTGCATATGCCTATTCAGTCTACAGTGACCAGTCAGCAGACCCACAATGATTTTGACAGTCCTAGTAGACCTCTAGCAAGTTCAAGCTTCTGGTCTGTTAGAAATATCCCGATGATTTTTGCCACCATTCTCTGGACTGATTATTTGATGGATTTTTTTAGTGCCGAAAGAGGGACCAGCTCCAACAAACGACCTTGAAGAAGCTCGCCTTGGCCAGCTCGTCCACTGCCTCACTTCCTCTCACGCCCCAGTGACTAGAAAGCCAGGCCAAAGTTAATTGCCTATGATTGCCCACCTCATTTAAAGCACTTACGCACTGCCAAATCAGCTTAAGAGTCCACACTTACGTAACTAATCGCTTTAAGTGTGGACTGATTTTCAGAGAAGATAGCAACGCTTTTACCTAGTGTTGTGTGTTTTAATGAAACAAAATGATTAAAACTGATGTTTTAATATCACTCAAAATAAAACGACGTGTTTGTAATGACGTGTATTCGTGGACTGTGTCTGACGACTAACAAACATAATACAACGTGCCGTTTGGGCATGCGCATAACACAAACTAAAAAATAACATAACATTCTAACACCTAGCTTGGTCCATCTTCTATTTCTCGGACACAATGGTGAATTGCAGCAACCTCAGCTTGAAACACCGTTGTGTCTTTGCTGAAACTTAACGAAAGAACCTTTTTAGACTTCAGATTTTTTTTTACAAACCAAGAGCAAAGACCTGCCACATATGTGATCGGCTACAATATGAAGTGAACTTAAACAGTAGCTCCAGCCATGCTGCTAAAACACAGTTTCAATTTTAACACTGAAAGGTTGAACAATGTTTACAATGCTTAAGAAAATAAACCAGATGATCACAGCTTCCCGGCAGTAATAAATGTTATGTATAAGTTTTGATATGCAACAACAGGTGATGTTTAACGCATTAAGATATTTAAGCCAGCTGCCCTGTTATAATCTTAGTATTCATATTGTTAATACTAAATCTGCAATGGATGCTTTTATAAGTACAAAAAACCAAAATAGTGAAAATCAAATTTAACTAATGAAAATCCTACCGTAATGATGAGCAAGGAAACTTTTTCGAAAAGAGTGAAAGAAAGACCACAAATGTACTGAAGGAGCTGTAACACTATCTTAACTGAAAGTTGCTAACTTACGAAAGCCACCGCAAGATTATTTCATTAAAATCTTTGTTACCCTATTTACACAAAGAAGATCATAAGATTTTCTATCGCAAATCTAAAATATGCATGCATAGGTAATGCCACGGAAAGTTACACTACATAGAAATAAGTTAGATTTAAGAAAAAGATGTGTACAGAGATGACAATCAGATTACCGGAACCTCGTCAGCGATTTGCGAGCATCGCACTCGCGTGGGGATTGGCGGCGAGGTATTGGCAATTCAGGTTGTGATCTCCCAAGGGTGCGTTGTGAATAAAGTTAGGAATAAATTGTTATAAAGTGTTTCAATAAATATCAACCGCATCCCTAGGGTAAGTACTTTTTAGTATTCCCTATTTATACATAAAATCAGAGAAGCGAGTAGCTTAAACCCCCAACCCTTGAGCAAAGGGGTGCCACATTTAGAGAAAGTCGCGGGAATATGTAGTATAAGAGAACATGCCTTGACCTTATTTCAACATTGTCAGCTATAGTTCTGCGAATGAACATATACGCTGCCGTTGTTAACGTTTTAAAGAGTGTTGCATTGTGGTGCGTTCTAGCCATTGTAGTTAAACCGCGAACATTTGATCACTTGTAAAGATTCCAAGGAAATGGGTAAAGCACTCGAACCCTTTTCGTTACATTTGCGGCAAATTAACATTTAATATCAAAAACAATCTTTCACACCTTAAAAACTACTATGAGCAGTATTTTAAGTGTAAAGTAGGTGATGAAGACAAAAGCTGGGTTCCCATATTTGCTATTACGTTGTCAGACTTTAGGTAAAAGGTAAAGGACATATGCCTTTTGCTATTCCTATGATTTTGAGGAACCACCAGATCATATTACCGATTGCTGTTTTTGTCTTACAAATATAAGTGGTATGACTTCTAAATCCAAACATACTTTAAAATATCCTAACCTGTGCCTAAATCTCCACAAAACATGGCACTAAGCGACGATGGAAGTGCTGATGGCGAAGTAAAGTAAACGAAGAAAATTTTGAAGGCGACAATATAGATTTGGATCCAACATTTCAACCAGATGTGTGCCACATCTTCTTAGTCAAGAAGACCTCAACGACTTCGTTCGCGATTTAAAATTATCTAAGAAGTAAGCCGAACTTCTAGGTTCCAGATTAAAAGACTCTTCTTCAGAGTGGAACAAAAATTGCCCTTTTCCGTAATCGCCATGCAGAATTTAAGAATTTCTTCTCTATGGAAGAAGGACTTGTATTTTGTAATGACGTCTGCTCTGTTATGAAGACACTTGGTCATGAATATAATACAAATGAGTGGAGTTTGTTCATTAACTCTTCCAAATTAAGCTTGAAAGTGGT
Source organism: Protaetia brevitarsis (assembly GCA_004143645.1). Lineage (NCBI taxonomy): Eukaryota > Metazoa > Arthropoda > Insecta > Coleoptera > Scarabaeidae > Protaetia > Protaetia brevitarsis. The sequence goes on from RXPK01000070.1 coordinate 830,428, forward strand.
ATTACTCCACAATTGAAATAAGTTCCACTCTGCTCCTTTGGCTCATGCAAGCGACTCGAAAGAATCTTATGACAACATGAAGCTTCTTTTGGAAAAAAAAAAGTATAACGACTTCAAGTGGAATATTTGTGGTGATTTAAAAGTTGTGTTACTTATGCTCGGCATGCAACTCGGTTTCCTACAGTATTGTTGTTTCCTCTGTGAACTTAAGAGTAAAATTTATACTTTTGCAACATATTTTTCTTATCTTTGAATAACAACAAATAAATATTTTGGTACTTAGCACCTTTGATACTTCCATTCCTCAAAATTCAAGCTTTGCTATACTCACTTCATTCAATATATGTAGCACATCTGGAGTAATCTGGAATTTCCTGACGTTGAGCACGATATTCCGGAAGCTATCGACAGAGATATATCCACTCCCTCCTTGTCTGCTTGCTTGAACGCATCGTTGCTTATTTGATCGAAAAAATCGTGGACGAATCCCGCGAATTCACAATAGTTCAAGGCTTCGCCTTGTCTTTACCGAAGTATCGAGAGACGAAGGCGATTCCCAGTCGAAGGAGTATCTCGTTGCTAATTCGGTGTTGTTGTAGAAATTCCGAAAATCCCCTATAGATATCAAAAGAACAACATACCAAAACCGTCCAGTGGAAGTTTTCCGAACTCACCGTAAGAAAGCCTATCATTATTATTACCACCACACATTCGAAATAAGGATCTGTAGATATTGTCAGGATAGGTCAGTATTTCCTCATATTTCTCGAATTCAGAGTAGGAGATTGTCCCAGTTTTTTTGGCATTAACTATCGACCCTAACATGCGAACAGTTTCACGGTCATAATTCTCCTTCGGCAAATATTCCAAGAAGTCTGTCAGGAAAGTAACGATGGACATATGCCTCTCTCCATTTTCGTCGAGGCTTGCGTACTTATTGAAAATTTCCTTGAGCTTTTCTGGATTGGCCCTCTTCAAATAGGCCTCCTAAGGAAAAGATTCAAAAAAAAGGCATTCTTTAACGAGCAAGTCTTACTAGCAATTCTAGTTAAACCTTATCGAACATGTTGAATTTCTTCTATTCACAGCATAATTTTGCAAAAAAATCTTAAATCTCTGACATTATCCATGAAGGTTACATCAATCTGACATTATATCGATAGTAAATCAAAATCGCATTCCATATGTCACAAAAAAGAAACGCATACTTATTATTTGAAATATTGGAGAATTTAATTCAATAAAATGTGATAGGGTGTAAAACGGGTTTTTCAACTTTTTTTTTAAGCGGCATCTCCATTGCAATAAATGCTTTGCAATGTGGATTTATTCTTGAGAAAAATCTGTACCACGCGGTAAAATTTAAAAAAAAATTGGTAACCTTTAAACTATTAGCAGTGCACAAATCGAAACGATTTTTAAATATTATTTCTTCAATACCTATCATTACCGAAAAAATAAAAAAGCTGATTCCCCCTAATATCAAAGCGACAAGACTTATCTTAGGAAAACAAGATTACTCAATCTAAAAAAAAAAACTGACTTTTATAACATTCTACCGCAAACTTCCTATATTTCAAGCACATCTGCATTTATGGAATAATTATTGTAATTATTCGTTCTGTTAATCGTTATCAGTTAAGCAATTCTACAGTTCGGTGTTTGTTGTATCGATAATATTGTGTAAAGAGTGTATGTAAGGACAATAAATAGATTTGAAATTTTACAAACAATGTATTCAGTGTGTACGCAAGTAAAGGATATGACTATCATCATAGCTAAACCTAAACGACTCCCCTATGATAATGATGTAAGTATAATAGCACTTATTCCGAAATCTTTTCAAAAATACCAATAATTTCAAATGGTTAATTTGGAATTAATAATATTAAATCGACACTCAAATTATAAATTACATTACAGCGACCTGTAATTAACTTTACGTAAACAAAATTTAATTAAATTCAATTATTAGATAAAACAAAACATATTTATTTAATATTTATAAATCATGGAACATTGACATAACCCCAATTTTTTATTAACAAGTAACCTGATAAAGCGCCATCTATTATGTAATTGATACTAATACTCAAATAATTGCTATAGTACAGGAACAAACCAAACCTGCGACCCGTTAGGTTTCTGTATTTGTGATTTGAAATTTTATGTGTTGCGGTCGTTGACAGCTCTTGTACAAATTAAGGATTAAGGCGACATCTTTCAGAATAATACTGCATAAGAACGATTGCAGTGACCTCATCGGTTTTTCTCACAATCACTCTTTAAAGCCCTCTCTTAATTGGTTGAGAAGGATGTGTAGTATTTAAAACTTTTACTTCAGTAAGTGGTTTATTTTGATGATGGATCGATTGATGAATTTAGGAACTGTTTTTTTTTTTGTGTCATTTTTGCCTACGATATCATCCAATTACCTGTATTGTTCTACCGACTGAATTTATGTGATGTTCACTATTTATACTTACTTAAGGGTATACCAAATTATTTGAAAACGGCCCCTATTAAAGCCGTTTTACACCTAGCTATTTATTGCGCAATTTATTACACGAATTAAGTACGTATTATACACGTAACAATTTTAAATTGGCCAATAAATAGCTAGGTGTAAAACGACCTTTATAAAGCAATCAAGTGCTACAATAACTTGCCTATAGCCTTGAAAGATATTACTTGTCTGGGATTATTTCGGAGAGCATTAGCTTACTTGCTAAATAACATTTTTTACAGTATTAAGGAATTCTTTGCTAACTAGCAAGGTTTTCTTTATTGTTATTATATAGATTTTTTCTTTATTATATATTATGATAATGTCCATGTTGAATGATGACAAAAAACCATTATTATTATTATTATTACCTAAATTTTGTATCCATTGTTTTATTCAGATAATATTTGGTGGAACATTTTCCTTGCAGACAGTAATAGAACTTTTACTTCATTATTATTATAAATGATATGCAACACAATCATTTTATTTTATTTTTTCGAAATGGTTCATTAAAAATTTCAGAGCTCCAAAGCTAAAAAAATAACAATTAATGAGTTACCCAAGTAGAACAGTGACGTGAATGACGTTTAATTGATAATTATCACGTCATAGACGTAATATTCACATCAATTAAACGTCATTTTAGGTCACTTCTCACATAGCCAAATTTAAATTGCGCGCAAATATTCCTAGTAACTTCAACGTTGAAACATAAAATTACCTACAATTTTGTACTACATTGATAGTTATTTTAATGCCTTTACGCTGAAGTTAGTGAAAAAATAGTGGCGGGAAATTTAAATTTGGCTATTAGGGTTTTATGCTACCTGGTAATAGGCTATTCAATTAAAGTACTATGAGATTCAAAAAAATTGTCAATTCCGCTCGTATAGATAGTAACAGGGTGTAGGTATATGCCGCGTGTTTGTAATGAAGGTTTGAACAAAGTCAGTGTTGGAACACAAGAAAGTAAACGGATCTGTCATAAATAAGGAAAATGTAACCTATATTTGAACTCGCATATATAAACGACTATGGCTTGGTGTTTCTGCTTGTAAAAATGAAATGTAATTAATTTAACTTTACTAAATTATGATTTTAGAATTCAGTACTAACTGGTGTTTAACTAAATTTATTTATTACTTTAAATTATAACATACAATTAGTATAATTATTAAGTGACAAAACTGCATCTCTCAGTTCTTCTATGGTATGTATGCGGTTTCTATAGATCCTATTTTTTAGATAGCCGAACATGAAGTAATCTAATGGGGTTAGATCAGGCGATCTTGGTGGCCATCTTTGTGCTCTAACGAACCTGTCAGCAAAAAACTGTTGAAGATATTGGCAGGTTTGTCGAGCAGTATGTGCTGGAGTTTATCGTGCTGAAAATAACCTGCTTCAAGCTCATTTTCTTGTAACTCTGCAATAAACAATTCCAACATCTGTTGGTAACGTTGGGCTGTTACAGTTTCCTCGAAGAAAATTGGCTCTATTATGTGTTGCCTGGATATAGCTAACCAAACTTCAACTTTTACGGGATGCAATTTTGCGTTTTTCGAAATTCGTGTGGATTTTCTGCAAACCAGATGCGATAGTTTTGTGAATTGTTAGATGAAGCCAGGCTTCATCCGAGAAAAATGATTTGTTTAGCAAGTCATCGTCCCTTAAATTGTTATTAAACCAATGACAATGTTCCAATCGCCTATCGTCATCTAATGATAATAATTCCTGTACCGTAGAAACTTTATAGGGATGAAAATGTAACTTTTTTTTGACAGCTCATTGCACTGAAGTCTATGATAAGCCTATAAAATTATAAAATGTAATAAACTATTTCACTTAATGTTAATATTGATTTTTTTACCTGTTTGTTGAGCTAATTACCACAGATAAATTCCCTTATTTTCTTACAGTATTCAGAAATACTATTGTTGTGATATTAATGTAAATATAAACGGTTTGAAAAAAATTATAAGACAAATAATCGAAAGATACTACAACACGCACGCCAATGTCGCTAAATGTCAAGAAAATTCATTTAATGTATGAAATTTGTATGTAGCTAACTTCGCTCATTAAATTGGTAATAAGTATAGATAAATTTTTCCGGAAAACAGTTTTTTTTATTACGACAATCATTTTGAATCTCATAGTCATAGTACAAAAAGCATATTTTCCAGAATAAACTTCTTCCATAATCTCGCTTAAAGGTGTCGTCTATTAACATCAATAAAAACAACAAAATCAATGGAAATATTTTTATTTTATTTAAACAAAGAACAGTAGTATAAACAGCATATGTGCGTACAATTTGAAAGTTTCCTTCGATAATGAGTATATTTGCTATTATAGGTTTAATAGTGACAATCTTCCGTGGTAATGTCAAGATATAAAAAAAAAATCGCGGAGCCATATATCAACAAAAAAAAAAAATATTTGTACGTTTAACGGAAAGCCTGAATCCGATCGGAAAGAAAAAAAAACTAGAAACAGCAATTCTACACATTCTAACCCGCCGTATTTTCCATTTTCACTTTCCAGATTGTTTCGAAAGATAACTTTTTTTTTTTAAAAAAATAAAAATATATTTATAGGCAATATTTGTATAATATGTTGTACATAATATAATATCTCTGTATTTTTTTTTTCTATTCTTTTTATAAATAATGCATTTCCTATTACGTTCCTGTTCTCTTATATATAATATATATGTATATAATATTCTTCATTTCATTTTATTACAATAACGACACGATATCACAGTGTCAGATTTGATAATTTTTCTTTTTTTATTTTAATTCCGAATTGATCAGATGAACATTAGAAACTGATTGCATATATTATATTTTTTTTTTATATAATTGACGGTTCAATAAATTATATCAGTTTATTCATGGTATAATATCAAAACAAATAAAATATAAAGTTAAATATTCGCAATATTCGCTTGAGTACATATGATTAAAAAAGGACAAACTGAACGCGCGCCGCTTTTTTATATATAAAAATAAAAATATTATTTATATGAACGCTTTAAACACCCGATATTGAATTGAATTATTCGCGCTACAAGGCTCGTGGGTGATTCCCCGAAATACTAATCTTACGTCATCTACATTATTATTATTATTTATTTAACTAACGGTTAGGAGATTAATTTGTATAAGTATCGCACCGCCATCTATTAACTCCTATTAGACGCTTAAAACAACAAACCTCGGTCATCAGTCTCGTTTGTCTTCGCTTGTTTTTTGTTTTTTTTTTTTTTTTCATCGCAATGACGCTTTCTCTAATGTCATGATCTGATCAACACGACTTCCCTGCTTCTTTTTATAAAGACTACGATTACAAAAAAAAAATCGATTAGATTTTCCTAGTATATACAAAAAAAAAAAAGAAATAAAGTAAAATATAAAAAAAAACAAAGAATTTAGACGGGCGCCGCTGGCGGTGTATCGATTTTAGCGACGTTGAACTTGGGCAGGCAGATTCCGAATTTCGTCTCGATTCCGGAGAATATGGGTACCGCTACCGAATAACCACCCAGGTGGTCGGGATTGCGAGATTTCTTATCCTGTTCGAGGCCGGTGACTGGTACTTTGAATTCCGAACCAGTTGGACGTCTGTAATGGAAGAGAAAATTGGTTAAGTTTAAGGGGACGCCGTACTCGATCTTTCATCGAGAGTTTCTCTACTTCGGGACCATGAAATTCCATGAAAATAGCTTAATCGCTTCATTACCATATGAGGAAGCGATTAAGCTTTTTTGAATTAATTTGATGCACGCATTTTCTAGAAACTCCCACCAAAAGAAAATCCTACGTATTTAAATGGGAAAAAAATAGTTTCTCTGATGTACAATAGAGGGATCTGGGAGCACCAACGTCTTGACAGTTTGTTTACAGTTTAATAACCACGCTCAATCAGGGCTGGGGGTAGACACTTAATCGGAGAAACTTCGTCAAATTTCCCATTGGTTATTGTAATCACGTGGTAAATTTTAATATAGTGCCGCCGATGGTGCGCTGTATGCAATTAGAAAGCTACATTATCGATGTAGCTTGGGAATTGTGAATAACTTACAACACCTCATTTACCTGCGCTTAAACTGCGTTGAGTCAAACCAACAACAACAAAATCTAATGTTGTTGAGGGATTTCGATGTGTTTCTTATCATAAACGTTCGGAAGGATATGGCTAGACCAACATGCAAATATTTTAAAGTCTCAATTTTTTTTAAATATCTTTGGAACTTGGCGTGCTCATATTTATTTTACGCATGTTTATGCTCATGTGGACAAAGCTTAATGCAGTGCGTGATGATAGTTTGTAGTAGGCGTGTCCATACAGTCATGCCGTCCATGTTTTACGTTGAACATTATTTTGTTGTTATAGTCCAAGTTTTATAGTTATTATTGTGGTTATAGTTCGTTTTTAGTTTAACTTTGTGCGTTATTTTATTCTCATTACGGCTATTATAGAAACTCAGTGGCATTTGTTTTTCTTGTATTAAAGTGATTAACGATTTATTGCGAACAAAGGTCAGTGCTGTAAAATGGCGAACTCTTGAATTTACAAAAATAATATTTCCATACTCGATGTCAAAGATCCATTAATTCTGCTGTATTCAACTTCCCTAACACTGTGAAAGACACGTCGTTGTGTATAACTTTGTTCAGATACTATAACTTTTATAAATAAAATATCTTTATATATTATTTTAGTGTTGTATTTATATATTCACATTTTATCATATGTATGTGTATATACCAAATATTTCATTACTATAATAGTATAATTATTACAAGATTGTACTATTATAGTCATGAAATATTTGGTATATACACAAATAGAACTTTCAAATACCAAAAGTATATAAAATAACCCATTTGAATATACCGCCAGATTAGTTGTAGTTCGGTGTGCTGAAGTCGGTGGCGCGCAACCCTGTCGAACAAGTAGAGGATTAAGTGCCCACCCCCAGAATCAGGGTGGCAATGGTTCTTGCCTAGCAACTAAGAACTGATTCCAATATTCGACAATTGTGCATTTACTTTATTTTATAACGTAGCATTATTTCAATTTCAAAATTTTAGAAATACTTATTTGGCTAATTAATGTTTTTTCTTTTTATTTATAAATTTCAATAAAAGTAAAAAAATTTAAATATTATAATTATGACGCAAGAGTACAATTTTAATATAAAATAATTTTCTATCATAATTTCTTTTTTAACATAATTAACGTTTTTTTTTTTTTGTAAATTCTCTAAATATAAAAAAGGAATTACTCCATTGAAAAAGGCGCTAAAGAATGCCGAAACATGTATGGAAATTGTAAATGGTTGATATAATGAAATAAAGTTTGGAATACAAGTCAATCAGGCCTTTTAATTCGTCCACAAATGAAAATAGAAAATATGCTATAAATAATAAACCAAATAACTCTTCTATAAGCCCAAAAAGAGCGAATGAATGTTTCCGTAGTTTGTGAGTAACAGGTAACACGTTCCCATCTATTTTACTTCACATACGCTGTATATTTAATTATAATATAATAGTTGGTATACAATGGTAATTTTTTTAACGCTGTTGTATATAAATTATAATTTGTGGAAAACTATTAATAGTTTTGTTGTTGTTAACATTACTTTTGTTTAATTTTACGTGTTGTACCGCACATAACCAAATTTAAATTGCCCGCAATTATTCTTAGTAACTTCAACGTTGAAACATACAGTTACCTATTATTTTGTATTACATTGTTTTTTTTTTTTTTATTTTTTTTAGTTATGTTAATGTCTTTACGTTGAAATTACTGAAACTATTGGCGGGGAAATTTAAATTTTGCCGTTAGGGACGTGGTATGAATGTTAGTTTTTTGTTGTTTTTTGTAAATTGTTGTATCCTATAATTATTTCAAAAAATGGGAAACAAGAATAAATATGGACTAAAAAGAATAAGTAGTCACGTGCTTAAAAAAAATATTTCAAAAGGAAAGACAGGCAACTGCTATAATCATTAAAATCTGCACACTTTTAAATTTAAAATAAACAATTCTCCTGCTTATTATTATTTGACGCTCTTGTATAATCTTTTATGACTTTATGAACGAGCGCGCACCATTAATGACCTACGCCAAAAAGAAAATGTTTATGCCATCGCCATCCTAATAGCCAAATTTGAATTTCCCGCCGCTATTTTTAGTGACTTCAACGTAAACCCATTAAAATAACTATTAATGTGGTGCAAAATGGTAGGTAATTTTATGTTTCAAAGTTGAAGTTACTAAGAATAATATAAATTTGGCTATGTGGGCAGTAGATATACCTAACTATTAAAACACTTTCACGTATGTACTCTGGTATGTACACTGCCCGACAAAATTAATGTCGTCGTCCATAGCGAACTTTCGTGTTTTTCTATCTGATTTTTAAAATTGCCAAGTGTTTTACAATGTAGGTACTACAGTGAACCTCCTACCTGCATAAGCCAACAGCAGACGAACGCGCGTCTGTTCAAATGACGACCAGTATTGATATTCATTGCGCTATAGACCACGACATTAATTTTGTCGGGCAGTGTACATACATACAAGAGCGCCACATTATGGGGTTTTGCCAGGAGAAAGAGGCGATTTGTTCGAGAATTTAGAAAACTTCTTAATTTTCTTACGGATTATTTTTATTTAGTTTTCTTATACGCATCTCTATTTTCTTTAACATTTAGAAGCACATACTTAATTTATATTATGAGATCCCTTTTTCATTTCTTTTTGATATTTTATTTTAGAACAATGCAGATCTTATTTGTACTGATTGTTATAAGAAGTGTATTTAGTTGGATACCTACATTATATATAACACAAAAACGACTACCTAACATTCACACCACAAAAGTAATAAGCGTATTTTTATATCTTGTCGCTAACTGACTGATCTTTCGTAAGACATCGTGCGACCATAGACTGAGAAACTGATACTTATTGACACCCCCCTTAAGAATGCAGTTAATTCTAATCAATAGGCCACGCCTTTGTCGTAAATTATGTTACTAATCGCAGCGACATCTCTTGGTTTTGAAACACATTAAAGTTTACTACGGCGTGCCCTTAAGTTTAAGAAAATGCGACATTACCACCTGTTTAGGTGGTTGCCTAAATATGGTGAAATCGAATAGGTACACTGCCCGACTTATTTAATGTCGTCGCCTACAGCGCGGTTACTATCAAAGCTACTCACCATTTGAACAGATGCGCGTTCGGCTAGCGTCTGTTCCAGGTAAATGATTTATTGGGGTATGTTGTAAAACCCTCCGCAATTATGCAAATCAGGTAGAAAATTGGATTATTTAATATCATAAGTAAACGTTGTATATTGCGGTTTGAACGTGCTTTAAATTAAAATATCTCTTTCATAACTTGAGCCCAATTGACTGTTAAGACTTCGACTCACATAGAAATAAATAAAGTTTGGTTATTCATAATAAATCTTGCTACTCATAAGAAAATATAAACTATGTTTGGCCTGATTGTATTATTTATTTAAGTGAACATGCTAATTCCAAATATAAACAATACAAAATCTAATAAATAAAATAATATTGCAACTGGTATTTGCCCACTACTGCTTTTATATCAAAGAATATTCCCACCCTTCCATATTTCTTTAATCACACTTGTAATTATTTATGCATAGGGTCATACAATAATCCTTTTAAGCGATTTTGTTAAATGAAGGGATTTACACATAACTGTAATAAACAACAGTGTTAATAAAGTGTATCAATTATCACATTACTGATAATAGTTTTTTTTTTGAATTTTTAATAGGCCAATTATAAATTCAGTACTTTTATGAGTATTGCCTAAATTTGCATTCGCCCTTTACAAACAATTACAAAACTGGGCCGTTTACCAGAATTACTAGTATGTAATCCAACGACGTCTAGTGTTTTTGAATGATGATCTCATATATCAACATGATAGTGTTTACTTGAGCAATAATTTTTGGAAAACATTTTTTTCGTATTTATATTTTAAAATTTATACGAATATTAAAAAAAATACATAAATCTGTAAAAAAAATTCATATAGATTTATGTTGTCGAAAATAAAAATATTTGGAATGGATGGATTCTCAAAAGTTTATAAAACTTTTACACTGTAATCATATTTAATTATACTTGTTCTAATTGTATTAATAATATTGTATTGCAAGTATTTTCTTCTAATTCTGAAATTAGGAACATTAGGAGTATGTACTTTTGTTAATCATTTAAATTCGTTCATCATATAAATATTAAAAAAAAAGTTTTTAAAAATTTATTGCTCTGCCATGTATGTAGGTATATGAGTTCGTTATTCAGCAAAATTTAACTCGTTGGATTATATAAAGGATTCATACTAATTATCGTAAGGGGCCGAGTTTTATAATTGCCGCGGATTGAAATGCATATAAATGAAGTAATGAAAAAAAATTATAATTTGGCTATTGAAATTTCAAAGAAAAGCTTTATCCTTAGTAATGTGATAATATTTATGTAGTTTACTAAAATTTCCGTTATATAATAATATTTATTGAAGCTAAAGGTAATGAACTTACGGAGTGTTACTCTCTTGTTTTCTAATACATTTTCTATTTTAAAAATAAATTATATATAAATAAAATTTAATTATAAACAAGCTACCCAGTGAACCAAATTCAAATTTCCCGCAATTATTTTTAGTAACTTCAACATTAAAGCATGAAATTACCTACGATTTTGTATTAGATTAATGGTTATTTGAATACCTTTAAGTTGAAGTTACTAAATATAATTGCGGGAAATTTGAATTTGGTTTACTGGGCAGTAATTAATACAACTCGATTTGTTATTTATACATTCACTTGATTATTTTTAAACATAAAGTAAGAGCTTTAGTTTTAAATGGCACTTGGTCTCAAGCTGTACAGATATTTCAATTCAAACTGCGTTCAAACCATAATATTAAAGGTTTCCTTTCGATATTAAATAATCTTAGATCTACCTGATTTGCATAATTGCTAAGCGTTTTACAACTGTATGCCCCAATAAATCATTTACCTGGAACAGCCGACGCCAGCCGAATGTAAATGACGAGTAGTGGTGATAGTCACTGTGCTGTAGTCGACGACATTAAATAAGTCGGGCAGTGTACCTTCTTGTGACGAAAATGAATAATAATTTAAATTTAAAATAAAATAAAATTCTAGGTGGCCCCATTACACAGCGCAGGGCACGATAAACTGTACCATTTCAATCCTCACAGCTAGTGATGAACTTAATCAAATTTAATCAGAATAATGCGATTATTGAAATCATTCGATACACTTAGAAAAGTTACAGAAAATTGAATGATAGCTATAAAGCTATAAGAAAATATAAAAAGGTATATGCAGACGTAAGAATATTTACTTATTTAAAATAAAGTTTTTACTTACGTTCCACCAAAATCTACGTATAACAGTCTCTGAAGTAACTCGTACGTTACTAAGGTGACACCGAATTGAGGTGATGAACGAAGGACTCTAGCTGTAATACAAGAATTAAACGAAACATAAGCATTCGCACTCCGGAATTTTGCTTACATATCCTACCACCAAAAACAAAAATTTAACGATTTAACAAATTTACTATATGTAACAGTAAAAATTTAAGATACATAATATTATAAAACTCTCTCTTTCCGTAATCTAGGTTATAATCTGTGCAGAATAACCACAAAAACAAAAATAAAAAATAAAATAAAAACCCAGTCGTTCAATAAAATACTCGCTTACATATTAACAATCCATTTTTTTTACCTTTTGTTTTATCCAAGAAAGCCAATGCGATCTATATAAGTATGTAGAAAGTCTTAACGGTTCCTATTAATTTAGTATGCAGAATTGGATACAATGACAAAAGTTTGTTTTAAAAAGACAACCACACTAACATAAAGATTCCCTTGTCGATTGCTATCTTAAGTATTTCGGTAATGATGAAGGGTTTTTTTAGGTTAATGCAGTTCGGACGACATGGTTATTAATAGCTATTCTTTTGTTTTAAAACTTGATGGGGCTTTCCATGACGGGGTGTTGCGAATCTTCATTGAATCAATTCGACGGCGAATGAAAAAGTTCTACTTTAGAAATGGTTGGTAGTTCTAAAGTTTACGTATGTTGTTTAGGAAATTCTTGAAGACAAAAATCAAAGGTCTTAATTTTCGTATCCATACAGTTATGTCTTAATTGAGTTAAAGTGTAATGATAAATTGATTTTGTACTAGTTGTTATTCATTTATCAATTTATCATTAATTTGTTTGATTACATTTATCCAGATTAATGAAACAAAAAAGGATATAATCGGGGCGCAAAGATTGTTATTCGTATTTATCTATTTCGAGCGAAGCGGCGTGCGTTAATTGACGTGCATTATCAGTAGATTTACGTTAGAGGGAACTTTCAATTTCCTAGAAACGCGAATAAAATCGTGTTTGAGGGTTTAATTATGGTATTAGATTAAAAGCGGGTGATTTAGAAAGTCGAGTAGATATAGACGACCGAGGAATTAAAAAGAAAATTACTTATAATAAATTTACAGGCACTTTTAGGGACGGTTTAGAAATTTTTACGGATGAGTCGAAGGGTGAAGGTGGTACAGAGGTAGCTTTTGTTGTTTATAATAGGGGTATTGAAATATATCACCAAAAGTTTAAATTAGGGATCATTCATCAATAATTTTGAGGGGGAATTAGTTACAATAAATCAGGCAGTAGTTTATATTAGCTTAGAGACGTTAAGGAATTTAAAAAAAATCCGACTGATTTGTTATTCGATATTACGTGAGGGAGATGTAAAACTTTTTTGGACTAGGACTCACGTGGGTACCATCGGTAATGAGAAAGCGGATCAATTAGCGAAAGAGGCGGTGTCTAGGGGGCATAGCGCGATAATTAGCCATGAGTTCATTTCGGCTAGCGTCATTACAAAAGCATTTAAGAATAAACTTGATAATGATTGGCAAAGCACCACTTTAAATGAGAAGTGGACTAGGTAACAATACACGTTTTAGGGAAATGAGAGTTAATTTATCGTATCAGTCATAATATTTTAAGTATTCTTTAAATTAGTAAGCTATACAAGCTGTTCACTCACCAAAGTCGGCGTGTAAAAAAGTGAGTAGGGAGGGGGGAGGGGAAGTAAATCAGGGTGGGGCAGAGTCGCAAGAGTATGGAGGTGTGGCAATAAAGATTTTTTTTTAAAAAAACAAGGAAAATTGTTGCCTTATTTAATCGAGACGTGATTGTGTCGCAACAGGGTCGATCAAGGTGTGGTACCCTGCACATCTATTTAATATTAATTATTTAAATATCAATAAGAACATTACCCCGGTTAGAAAGACGTAGTTCAGGCTCCATGACAATAACAACCGATAGCTAACCGCTTTATTATATTTTATCATCTTTGACAATGAGCCTCTGTTTACAGGGATTAAGTTATTTAATTAGTTGGACTGGACTTCATTAGGGAGCTGAATAACATCTAAGCGTTTAAAAGTAAATTGAAGAGTTATTTAATAGATAAACAGTACTATTCATTGGATGAATTTTTAGCCAGTCACTGTAGTGCCCCTCCCTCCCACCTTAGTTCTTCGTTTGTTTAATTTTGTTTTATTTTTTTGTCATGTTTACATTTATGTTTATCTGCTACACATTTAAACTTTTTGTCTTTAGAGGTTTCTCCTATACCAATGTATTGTACTTTGTGGTTTTTGAATAAATACACTTATTATTATTATTATTATTACCATTATGACGTTTTCGGCGTTCAAATAATCACACCGGCGATATATTTAATAAAAAAAGATAAAAAAAATAACACTAACATAAAACCCTAATAGTAATTAATAAATAATTAAACACTGCCTAAAAACACTTATTGAATTAATTCAGTTAATTATCAATATTTATATTTACGATTTATATTCATCGATATTCATTTAAACTGCTTTCCCATTTCCTATTATTTATTTCCACAGCTCGCTCGCTCGCTTCGACTTTTCACTATGCGTTTTTCTATACAGAGTGACTGGTCCCTATTCGCGGGCGTGTTTATATTTGTCGCGCTGGACTCGCGAAGAAATCTACACGTTTCTTAAAGATTCCAGTGGATTCACGCTAGAAATTTCCATTGCAAATTGAGGCACCGTACGCTATAGCGGTATCTGCGAGAAGTCTCGTTAGCTAAGGGGTAGCTAACGCCATCTGCCCGTACAACGGGAAACCACAAATTTTAAATTTAAAAATAGGTGCGTGCGCTACACTATTAGTAATCACGGGGCAATTATTTGATTAGAATAGGAACATTTTAATTGTTTGACATTTTTTTAGTTAGCCAATTATATTCTAATTCTATGATAGCGTGTTTCTGGATCAGTTCCTGTTCTGCAAATGTTTGTCAATAATGTTAATGTGATATCGTCCTTTACAACTTTTTAATATGTTTATATGTCTTGATTAACAACAGTATGTTATAATGTAATAATTCCAGATACAGATTAGCAATTATTTTCACTCTCCTTTATACTTGAAAAAAGACAATAAATTGTCGAAACGTCGTCTTTAATGGTCTGAAAATTTGCCTTTTATAAAAAAAACTCCATCATAGAATTGGAAGATTTTAATTGTTATGGAATCCATATAGTACTTTAGATGGAATACGAAGTTTTGGATGAATTTGTAATTATTTGGCTTTGCATAAATGAAGTTTACATTTATCACTAACATCATTGATTTAAAGATTGATTTTGCACTGTCAACTCTTTGTTATACAAAAAAATTTAAAACTACCCTAGCTTTTTACGATAATCGCCATTAATTGAACGGCATTCGCACGGTTCACACCGAAAATACGATTCGCAACGCCCCCCAACGAAAAGCGCCCCAATAATAAAACCAATTCCTCTTCCGTTGCGTTTCACGAGCAGCAATACACAGAGATAAAAGAACAACAGTGTCGTTGAAATATACTTCTCAGTGCGACCGCCGATCGCCCGATACGTACCTAGAACGCCCTTCCAGAAGGCGCGCGGCCCCTCTTCGATCATAATCTTCTTCGCCGCGTCAAACACCCCTGAGTAGGTTGTCTGACCGGCCCTAGCCACCACCTGTAACCTAGTTTTTATAACATCCGCTGGCGTACAGAGGGATGCTGCCGGTATACCAGCGATGGCACCAGCCAACAGTAACGTTAGCGGGTGATTGTAGCCGGTCTCGTCCGCTAGTTTGGCCTTGGTGTGCGCGTACACGGGAAAGTATATCCCGCTGAACGGTATGTCACGTAACCAGCACGCCCTCGCCCCCTTGTACAAGCCGAAGAAGCCCAGGTCTTTGACTACGGCCAGAGCACGGACCTTATTACCACCGGCGATCTCCCCAGCGACTTGCAGACGTATCTTGACTATCTCTAGGGGATTGGTGAAGATAACTTGACTCGCACCAGCCTGGAAATAGAATTCGCAATGATTTTGGAGAAAAGTTAGGTTATGTATGCTATTATCATTGTTTAAATATATCCTAGTTAGTCAACGTAATGCATTTTCGGAAAAATAAAGTATTGCCCAAGGAAGTGGTGCACTCTATCGGTGAATGTAAATTGATTTGAAAACGTGATAAATATAACAGGCATCTCGGTCAGAGTGAGAGACAGATTTCTGTGTTTTATCCATCTGCGGAAACGACGGAATCCGTATCGGTGATTTACTGGCATTGGTGAATTATATGGCCCGGGGAAAAAGGGAGGGTGGATGCATGTGACGCTGTGATGACGCACCTCGCGATAATTCTCGTGTTTGTTTACATTAGAAGATTAGAATTCTGAGGTATTCTGTTATAAATATAAAGAAATTGAAAGTATATCGCAAGGCACGTTCTTGTTGACAAAACATTAATTGAACAATTTTCTAAATTGAGGTTTTTTTCTTTTAAGAATAAAATATTTAAACTTAAAGCAAAAATCACTGAAAAGAGAAAAGTTAAATCTAAAAGACGAAAATTTTCCGAGAAAAAAAAAACATAAATCTATTTCACAATTTTTATTTTCTTAGTTTTTAAATTAATAAGTTGTTTTGTTAACTTAATTTACTTATATTTATGATTATATAATAATCAGAAAAAAATGTTTGTTTTATTATGAAGAATAAGTATTTAGTTTGATAATATATAATCTGTAGTTCGATGGCCTTTTTATATTTAAAATTTTAATAAAACGCGGGTTTTTCGTTCGAACGTATATACGAAAACCTTCTTCTCCTCCTCTCTCCTATTGCTATCTTCGCTTCTCCCGTGTATAGCGGTACTGTCGCTAACTTCAACTGGTGTGAAGGCGGAAAATTTATATAGTTTTTCTTATATTTACAAAACATTTTTTACTTGATTTACTTATGTTTACTATTACATAATAATAGAAATTCGTTTTTTATATAATGATAAAAATATGTAGTTTGGGGGTACAAATCGCCATTTATTTTTACATATATGCATCACTTTACTTGTTAAAAACACCATACATGATGACACATTCGCACTCTTTCTCTTGAGCGGCTGAAAAGTTACGAGGTAACCTTTGGGGGCAACATCCGTATATACAAGGTTACATCGTAACTTTTCAGCCAATCAAGAGAAAGAGCGCGAACGCGTCATCATGTATGCTGTTTTTAATAGCTTTGTTTGTTTGTGTGCTTGGAGTAGTATCCACTGACGTCATCAGAGTAACTTGAGAGCGTCTCAGAGTTGGATTTAAAGATGGTACAAACAAACGCGCTCGATTGCAATATAACCTTAATTTTATTATTTACTTATTGTCA
The DNA here is from genome assembly GCA_004143645.1 of Protaetia brevitarsis. NCBI lineage: Eukaryota > Metazoa > Arthropoda > Insecta > Coleoptera > Scarabaeidae > Protaetia > Protaetia brevitarsis. Next base: position 847,805 of record RXPK01000070.1, read on the forward strand.
CAGCTATTATGAATAGGAAAAGTAAAAGTAATTTTTCAAACTAATGAATCTAGACTACAATAAAAATGCATCATATACTAGTATTTATGTACCTACCAAGTGAAGTTTTTAAAATATAATGATCGTTCTTTACATCAATCACATTGGTATCATTATATTATCAATATCGTGCATATTAGACGCAGGTATAAATCGGATTACATTTACAAACGACAGTTTACAACACGGTGTTAGCGCGATTAGGTTATATTGCACAAATTGCTCGTAATTGCTCGGACGTCGGATCGCGAGCAGAAAGAGGAACCTCTTTGTGATCTGGGATTTGCTTGCTCTAAACAAACAAACACGCACAAATCATTGTCTAAAATATAAACAAACGCGTAAAATTCCATGGATCTGCTTAGATCAGACATACAAACAAACGCGTAAAATTCCATGAATCTGCTTAGATCAGACAAACAAACAAACCTAATAAGTAACGTGGTGCCTATATGTAAATATAAATGGTGAAGTAAATCAAATAATAAATATTATATAAATATAACACAAAACTTAGAACTACACACATATATATAGAGCATAACATTAAATTAGAAACTAAAAAAAAGTAAAGTAAAATGGTAAAAATATAACGATTATATATTATCAAACTAAATATTTATTCTTCCTAATAAAACAAACATTGCAATATAAATACGAGAATTATCGCGTGGCGCGTCATCACAGCGTCATCGCCTATCCACCCTCTCCTTTCCCCGGGCCTAACTATTGCAATTAAATAATATTTTACCGACAGGTAAGAGAGCCATCTTGTATGTAGTAGTCTAACTATAAAGTTTATATTTAAATCGAGACGGACATCAATGGTGTGCTGCCATCTACCGCTTTTGTCCAAAATGTTCAAAAATCCGTTAACTATTTTGCCCATAAGGTTGACTAACTAGTATGTATATAAACAATGCTATTATAAACACAGTCCATGCGATCGTACAGGCTCTTACGGGCAATCACACTTATACAGGGTAACGATGATCGTATTTATGACTTCGGGAGGCGCGATTAAATTAATTTTTTTTTTTTACAACCCCGGTGAGGAATGGAGGTAATAATAATTTAAATGAGTCAATTGATTTTAAATTTTTTGATTTGTTTGCATTTTGTAGTTGTAACTTCAGTACTTATGCAATAAAAACACATTATTTTCACCCTACATAGGACCTGTATCTTACAAAATTACTAATATTTTAAAACCTTATTTCTATATCATCTTCAGGACTCACACCCCCTTGGAATCCGTATAAAGGAACATCTGAGGTGCTCCAAACCAGGAATGACGGGGGAGTCCTTGTTTGGAAAGCACCTCAAAAGCAATACACATACTTTTGACATACCAAATGGCTTTCAAATCTTACATACTGATAAAGCTGGACTCTTTCTAAACAACTTAGAAGCTTTAGAGAGTGCAAGGCACCAAATTGAAAGTAAAGAATTCTCTCTCAATGCACAGATTATTTTTGATTCTAATCCGACATTCAAAACTTTATTAGAAAGATGACAGGTAGTCAGTTCACACATATGGTTTTACAGTTTTCTTTTCTTTACTTCACTTTTACTGCTTTAACTTTGCCTTTTACGTATAGATGGCGTAACTGGGTTTTCTAGAAAATTTCCACCTTATTTTTATATTCGGTGATGGGAGATTTAACGATTTTTCGTGAGATTTCACGATTTGCATCAAAATCTTACGATTTACCGATTTCATATTAATATTTCACGAATTTTATACTACACGAAAAAAATAAATAAATAAATGAAATAAAATGTAACAATTTTGATATTTCTGATCTTCTTGACATCTATTGGTTAATAGTTTTATTAAATATAATCTGACCGATCTAACCACAGCGTAAGGAGATTATGCTACCCTGATTGCCTAACAACTAATCTCCATCACGTGTCATACTCGCAAGAAAACATAAAAGTAAAACGTAACGGCTAGTTATCTAGAAACTATGAATATAGTACAAAATGGTAGATAATTTTATGTCTCAACGTTGAAGTCACTAAGAATAATTGCGGGAAATTTAAATTTGGCTGCAAAGAGAACGTTTTTCAAATTTAAAAATAGCAAATTTAACAATATTTGATAAACGATATATTTGCTCTATTAATTATCCAACAAAATGAAAACGTTTTATCCCAATCTAAAATTGGTACGAAATTTGAAAAATAAATTATTATTTATATTTCACGAATTCTCACGATTTTTTAATCCAGATATCACGAATTTCCAGTGGAGAATATAAAAACCTTTATATTTGCTTTAAAGAATTTTCTGATCATTCGTCTTGCTGCGTCAGTTAATTAAAATACATTTTATCTTCTTTGTTTTCATTTTATAAAGTGTAGTTTGTCGTTTTGAAATGTGTGTTAATAAGTCTTATAAAACGTTCTTTTCATTTCATTACGTGACTTATTTTAAACTGTTTTATTATTGCAAGTATTACAACTTTTATCGCTTTACTTACTTATACATTTTCTAATTTATTAATTAACTATTTTGTATAATAATTTACGCAATTTTAACCATTTTATTCATTTTAACTTCTATCTAATTATTTTATGTTATTGATTTCTTATTGAATTTCTTCAGCGGACCTGAAGATGTCCCTTAGTGGATGAAACCGGTTGTCATCATTAAAGAATTTGTGAGAAATTGGGCCATTTACCTTACTTATAATTTACTCAGACAGAATCAAAAACCATGGATTATAGAAATATAAAAAATTAAACCTAAACAGTTTGGACCCTGCCGCGATTTTAAATGCTGTGAAAATGAATTTTGAAAAAAAAAAAAGAATAATTAGCCCCTTTCTCCACCTAATAGATAAACAACAAGTGGCCTAAGAGGTTAGAGTTGCATAAGAAAGAGAATATACAAAAACAAAACATTTTTAATTCCGATAAAAGTAGATTTAGAATGATTAAAATCAAACTGCGGAATGAGGAAAATTAAAAAAAAATATTTATACATATAATAAATCAATTTTAGAATGTGATGTACCTTAAAAATGCGGGGAATTTGGAAGCTTAGTTATTGTTACAATAGGAGTCACTAGGAAATAACAGGAATGATCATGATACTACACAATACAGGATCTGGAAATGAAAATTCACCAAATTCAAGCGTTATAAAAAAAAAATCTTTGATCGATACTTACGCAGCCACCGGCGATAATTTCGCCATACACTGGAATATTCCCTTTCTTGTCGTAGAACTTGTCCCTAACGAAGTCATTCATCTGAAAGCGAAATGAGAATACTACACTATAGTCAAAACTATAAAAGGCGACTGTTTCTACCGTCAGTTTTATTGCTTTTTCCGGAGCGACGCCCATGAGCTGCGGAGCCAGCCCCTTATACAATCCGAAGACACCCTCGTGCCTGATGACCTTCTTGAAGCAGTCGAAACTGTTCCTGTACATCAATTCGCCGATGAATGAACCCGTCCTCTGATTTTGCATCCTCGTCTTTACTAGATCGATGGGGTAGACGGCCATAGCACCCACAGCTATTGAAATAATAAAAAAAAAATGCTTTGACTCGAAGCGACTCCTAATAAAACAAATGGTCTATAGAAAAATAGAGAGAGGAGAACGCCCTTCGACGAGTGGGCACCCTATTTTAAGACGGCGGACTCACATATCTATTAACTACTATAACGCGCAAATAACAAAGAAAGTGAGGCCAAGATTAGAGTGCCGACATATATTGCTATACTATTTTATCGTGGGCTTGCTGCAGAAAGCGCATGCGTTAACATTTCATTTGGGAATATTATGATTGGATAAGAATTGACCTCGCAGGTACTGAACATCGCGTTAGACGTTCGTTGATGTGTTTGACATTTGTAATTGAGGTTATGTTACGCTATTCTACAAAGAGATTCAAAATGATTGTCAATTCCGTTCCTATAGATAGTAACAGGGTGTAGGTATATGCCGCGTGTTTGTAATGAAGGTTTGAACTAAGTCAGTGTTGGAACATAAGAAAGTAAACGGATCTGTCATAAATAAGGAAAACGTAACCTATATTTGAACTCGCATTATATAAACGACTATGGATTGGTGTTTCTGCTTGTAAAAATGAAATGTAATTAATTTAACTTTACTAAATTATGACTTTACAATTCAGTACTAACTGGTGTTTCACTAAATTTATTTATTACTTTAAATTATAACATACAATTAGTATAATTATTAAGTGACAAAACTGCATCTCTCAGTTCTTCTATGGTATGCATGCGGTTTCTATAGATCCTATTTTTTAGATAGCCGAACATGAAGTAATCTAATGGGGTTAGATCAGGCGATCTTAGTGGCCATCTTTGTGCTCTAACGAACCTGTCAGCAAAAACTGTTGAAGGTATTGGCAGGTTTGTCGAGCAGTATGTGCTGGAGCATTATCGTGCTGAAAATAACCTGCTTCAAGCTCATTTCTTGTAACTCTACAATAAACAATTCCAACATCTGTTGGAACGTTGGCTGTTACAGTTTCCTCGAAGAAAATTGGCCCTATTATTCGTTGCCTGAACATAGCTAACCAAACTCCAACTTTTACGGGATGCAATTGCGTTTCTCGAAATTCGTGTGGATTTTCTGCAGACCAGATACAATAGTTTTGTAAATTGATATAGTCTGTTAGATAAAACCAGACTTCATCCGAGAAAAATGATTTGTTTAGCAAGTCATCGTCCGTTAAATTCTTATTAAACCAATGACAATATTCCAATCGCCTATCGTGATCTAATGGTAATAATTCCTGTACCGTAGAAACTTTATAGGGATGAAAATATAACTTTCTTTTGACAGCTCATTGCGCTGAAGTGTATGATAAGCCTATAAAATTATAAAATGTAATAAACTATTTCACTTAATGTTATATTGATTTTTATCTGTTTGTTGAGCTATTACCACAGAATAAATTCCCTTATTTTCTTACAGTATTCAGAAATACTATTGTTGGTGGTATTAGATGTAAATATAAACGATTTGAAAAAAATTATAAGATAAATAATCGAAAGATACTACAACACGCACGCCAATGTCGCTAAATGCCAAGAAAATTCATTTAATGTATGAAATTTGTATGTAGCTAACTTCGCTCGTTAAATTGGTAATAAGTATAGATAAATTTTTCCGGAAAACAATTTTTTCTTACGACAATCATTTTGAATCACATGGTACATTCGTTTTTGAAATATAAGTCGATTTATAGAACGGGCATTCTTTAACTTAAAAATGAGTCCAATGACCATGCTTTTTATGCGCGCAATGAACCGGAAGAAATCCAGTTTCTCGGTAATATTACAGACGCAAGTAAGTATGACATTATTTTAGTACAAAACACAGCTTTCCCGCTTGCATTTAGTGCTTTCCATTCACCGTCTATCACTCCTACTCTGCTACTACTCTACTCTATTCTTGACCTACAGAATTTAGAACCAATGGAACGCTTTTTGTGCTTTTAAATTGTAAAGAGAGGAGGGAAAGAAACCTAACCTAGAAATCAGATTTTGATGTAAACAACAAATCGTGACCGCAAGGAAATCTTACTTCAAAATGTCAAAAAAAATCTTACAACGATTATAATAGTAATATTTAATTTGCAATCATTTCATTTACCAAAGCAAAAAGAAACATTTTTCCACAAATAATTTAAAAAAATCGCTGTAGCTTTCTAACCTTGTCATAAATGGCATTTAGAGCAGGAAACACTAGCAAATAAGTTAGTGCATAAGGGGAAAAGGGGAGGTAAAACTGAGTACATTGGGAGTTTCGTGCTCCTTATCAAAGGAACGCTTAAATTGCAGTTAGAGTACACCGGAAGTACTACCGGACTGCTTTTATGGGTGAATGGAAAGCACTAATTGACGCAGGCTATACTCATTTCCAGTGTTCGTATATACATTGATCGGCAATTCCCAGCGCCGACACGAAAAATTCCTGTTTTGACACTGCAATTCCCTTTTTTTTTTTTGGCGGCAAATATAAACTTATTAACTTTTTTTTAATAAATTACTTATTAAATTAAAATAAATGTACCGATACAATGACAGAGATTCATTTTAACTAAAGCAAATAAAAAAGAAAATACAATAAAAATTTAAATTTATTTTTATTGATGCAATATAATATTTTACCCAATAATTCCCTCTAAAAAGGGAATTTCCCTCTCATATACGAACACTGCTCATTTCACTGTAAGCCAGAGGGGTATGACCAGGGGATAGAAACTTGACATTGCGCGCCCTCTATTGCTGCCGCATTAGAAATAATCAGTGTGTGTCATAGTAGAAATCTATATCTTATCTTGGTGTGGATCCGTGATCGTTTGACATGACGAGTTGTGACGTATAAGTTGTTGACGATTGTTGCAAGCTACTTATTATGTTTTCCTTTGAATTCCCGAACTTTGTTTATGGCGTATTTACCCTATTTAACGTGTATTTGGTGTTTTATGTAAACGTTCTCTGAACAATTTCATTCCGTTTTTCATTTTATATAAGTTTTGTGTACATAGTTTCACAGTATTGGATACTTTTGTGCTATTTTGTTTAGTTAAATATCGTTTATATGTTTTGTTTATATTATGTATGTAGTGTTACCTTTTAGTTTATTTCTGTGTATTTCGAATGTGTGCGACGGCAATAGATGATGCAATCTAGACCGTGTAGTTTGTCAAGTTTCCTATCTTTATTATAGTTAATCGTTGGTATGACCATGCCTTGTAAACTAGCCCGTTTTTGCATTGAAAAATAAGGAGGTTAGTGGAGTTGCAAACCCTTAGTTCTACCTCCAGCCGCAAGAAGCGTTACAATCGGAAAGTTAGTATTTTTATTTTTTAAAGGTTTACGTAGCGTAATAAGTTGGCAGTCCCTACAAGAACTGTAATCTTTATCCTTATCTATTAGGCCGACCAAAATGGCTGCGCAACAACGTGCGAATTCGGTTACACCGCATTTAATTCCATGGAATTTACTGAAATAAGTCTGCAATGCTAAAAAGAACTTTGATTTTTGTTGTAATAGAATATAACATATATGTTATTAAATTTACATTGACGGATCGACGACGAATATTCGAGTTAAAAGTGCTGCTAAACAAGAACATGTCGACTTATAAGGAGAAGATGATTTTTGTTTTTAATGTTGAAACAATCTCCAAAATGTGTATGATAGTTCTGTAGGATGCACGCTATCTCTAACCGTTTCCGAGGTTAAAATTTCGAAAATTAAAATCGACGCTAGAGCCACAGTATATACCCTATCCAGTAGTTTCACATCGCCGGTAACATGGGTTTCAAACATGGCGTCCAAGGAAATTCGCGGTGTCGCATAGGTGGGTGAAATTGTAACTAAAACTGTTTAAATTTGTTTACAAACAAAAATCAAACCTGCGAAGACGATCCATTCTGTTGTTAGCAACGTTATTGGTGACATTGATGTGCTGTTAACAGAATATTCCGTAATTGAAAGCGTACTTTCTCAATATATTTTCTTATTTCCAGGTTTACTTATCAGTATTCTTTGGTGTAGTTATTTATTTTAATCTTTACTTATTTTTTGCTAACATATAAACCTTATTTCTAACAGTAACCATTAGAGTAGTTGTTGTAGTTAATTTTTTTTTAAAATATAACTTTATTAATAGTATTTTAGTAGCGTATAGTTGTTTTCTTTATTTAAAATTTCAATTTAGCTTTATAGTTATTTAATACGTTATTAATAAATCCACAATGCCTAGCGTAAAGTGCTGTGTGCCAAATTGTGATAGGAGGTATCACAAAGATAATAAAGAATATCATTTTTTTCAATTACCTCCAGATGAAGTAATGTAAGTAAAAATACAATGTTGGTTAAAATTTTGCTTCGTTGTTTCTTATAATACATGTTTATAAATATTTAAATATAAAAATGTTGTAGTCGTAATAAAATAACATTTTATTTTGCAGCACCAGAAATAGTTGTTAACAATTATTGTAAATACTTACATTTTCATTATTTGGTTGGTTTACTACAAATGCTTTCAAGCTACTGCGAGTTGTCTTTAAATGGGAAAGGATATTGAAACTTTTCTTGTACTTATTCCCCCATGAATTATATTATTGTGTCAAGCTATTCCGCAAGCATAATTTTCTTAATAATTTGTAATTACTTGTGATAATCCTGCTGTGATTGTTAATGTTTTCCTTCAACCGATTTTAGAAAAATTATCATTAAATTCAATGTAATTTTCAGTCTGTTTTTTAATCCTTTTATAAATACAAGGTATAAATGTGTTCCACATTGGCTAAAACGATTAGTGTGTAATAAATAAAATATTAAAGACACAGATTCCACATGTTTTTTTTTCAGGAAAGTAAATTTTAATTCGTGAACTCTGACGAAGTTATAAAGCAAAGCAACAAACGATTAACGATTTTTAAAACAGATTCTTTTAGGAATATGTATATATTTCTCTGTAACTGAATATATTTCCTATCAGTTCCTATGTATAATTTTAAGCCCTACTTACTGCGGTTTTTAATATATATGTTAATATCAACCAAATTATGTCATTTTTAGTATTCTTCTATCAATTCCATTAATATTGAGCGCGTAAATTATGCTAGCTCTATTTGTTCATTGAAATTACTTTTTATGGACCAACTAACGACGCGATTTTCTGTCAATTGTCGATCCGTTCTAGTGTACAGGTTACTGTCGTATCCACTTTGCAGTTATTAGTTGCAAATATAGCCACCAAACGCCATCGCGAATTTCCTTAAATTGATAGACAAAACATCAAAGGCGCCGACGCTTAGTGAAATTATTGTTTAGGGTATATACTGTGCTAGAGCGTTCTAGTATGGCTTATAAGATGCGCATTTTAACGGAGAATCGAATGCTCAAAACCGAAATTCGATGTCTTTTACCGTTTACGAGATATTCGCAAAAATGTACTGAAAATCGTTAATTTCGTTAATTTTTTCTTATTTTTCACCCCTAAATCGTTACTTTGCGGGCAAACTATCGCTCCGATTTTGTTCTAGTGCCGTCCGTAATGTTCGGGTGGTCCCTCCGAATCTTTTGAGACCAAGCCGGACCCTCTAGCTACTGTCGTTCCGGAGTTATGTTAAAAAATTGTGAATTCTACAGTCCGCGCAATGGAAGGCAGTGCTATATAGATAATTTAGAAAAAAAACAACTAATATTCAAATTCATTGAAATCCTAAAACAACCTTTTGAGCACAAATTGAGCAGTTTACATTATAATAACCATCAATAACCTCAAAACTAATCTTGAATTGACAGGAATAAGACGTAAAAAGTCGAAACGATTCGGTTGTATTTAAATTTAATTCTCTGCGTGTGCTTAATGCAAGTGTTCGTATAGTTGTAAACTGAAAACTAATAGATGACGCTAGTAAAGTTAAAAAGTTAATATTCGCATTCGCATTCGCGAATGTGTAAAATCACATATTCGTTACATCACTAATAAGTATATAATGTGAAAGTTCTTGTCCGCATCTTGAAGCGAGTTCTCCCCATTCTATTTCTATGGAATATTCATACGTACCACCAGCTATAGAACCTAAGGAAAAGCGATAAACGCTCTCTAGGATCTGAATGAAGATACCTCGATCTTCAGGACTCTAAAATTGAACGTCCCACGTTTCTATGGGTTAAGATATGTTGGATGGTTCCACTCACCGATACAGCTCTGATTTCGGCTAACCTATTCGTGACTTGTTTGAAATATTGCTCGGGAGCTATCGCGCTCAAGTCATTGTACACTATCCTCCTGTAAAGTGAGAATACGCCTGTTGATTGTCTCTATACACGTACAAAATTTATATAAAACAACGCTGCACTCGTAAGAACTAAATAAGCTCAAGCGAAAACTAAAGGTAAAAATTAACAAAAGGTTTTATAATATTCTGATTTACGTAGGTCTTAATATCATATAAACAACAAACCCATCCCACAATCCACAGTCTTCCATTTTGTAATACAGACTGCTTCATCCACCACGACAGCGATAATGGAAGAATTAAAAAAGATTAGTTCCTAATATACGGAGACTCGGCGAAAATTGTATTCGCGAATTGACAACACTTACCCACTCTGATGCAGTATATCGCACAGCTGGAAGAGTATGTCGACCTCCAGGGGCGTCATCTGGGACATCGCTTGTGCGGAGTGCATGAATTCGTCTTTGGTTACCTCTTGCGTTCGATGGCCGTTTGTGCAGTTTAGGTAGATCCGTTTCACCAATTCCATGTTGTTGAGGAGGGAGTTGAAGGCTATGAAGTATGGAAAAGACACACGTCTACCGCCTTGCCCTCCAGATGCTGCCTACGAGAAGAAAATGTATTATTCTAAAACATTTTTCGCTGGCTATAATATATAGAGAAATGCCCTAGAGCAGAATTTCTTCCTGTTTGCCTTATAAGTTGCACTGGATGCAGACCCCGATCTAAGAGGGAAATGCCTAGAGGGCGGCAAAACTGAAAACGGTTGGCGGCTACTAAAAAAAATTATGAATTTTGTAATTAAAAGAGCTATATAGCCAAAGAACCCACAAGAGTATGCAAATCCACATCAACTTGCGTCGACAACATATTATTGGTGAACAGTGCAACAAGTGATTCACAAGTTCTTGATGTAACTACCCGTTGTTTTACTAGTTTTTCAGACCATAAAGCTGTAGTTGCAAAAATAGTATGCAATAGCAGTGAGATGGAAGAGAAAATTGGAAGCATAATGTTTACAAAGACTGTTATGACTCTAATATCAAGTACAATATTTTTCAAAATATGTTTTTAAGGTACTTTAACAGTTAAAAAAAAATTCCCATAAAATAGAAACAATCTATTCTATTAACTGAAGAAATGTTAAATCTTAGGAATACTGTGGAGGCCTTGCGGATTACATCCATTTATGACGACGAATATAAAACGAAATTTACTAAATATAAACTTATATATGACAACGCAATAATCACACCAAAAAGAAATCAATATAGCAATCTACTACTAAACTAGAACAATAAAAGTAAAGACGTGTGGTATATAATTAATAATCATATCATTTTTGCGTCTACCTATTTTTGATAAAGTTAAAAATTTAGGGGTTTATCTAGATAATTCCTTTCGATATAGAGAACAAATATGTAAATATACAGATTGCATATATGAACTTGAAGAGATTATATCCTCTAAGATTTGTCTTAAATCCGACCATAAAGAGGAATCTATGTGATGTTTTTGTTTTGTCACATTTCAACTACTGTTCTTCAGTTTTCCATAGTGCGTTGGATAGCTTTACTGTGGGTGGAATCCAGAAAGTGCAGAATGCATTCATTCATTCAAGTTAAGGTGGGCACTTGATGTCCGGGCACTTGAGCTTGGTGCTCATTGTACCATCCCTATTGATTCTCTTATTTCCACTCGAGCAGCTTGGTGTTCTCTATAAAGCCCAGTATCTTGCCCAGTGGAAACTTGAGGACCTTCGAGGGCTCCAATAGATCTCTCCCGAAATATTTCTGGCTGCGTACCTTCAATTCCTCACATGTGCAGATTACATGTAAACTCGTTTCCTCCTGTAGTTCGCATCTTCTACACCACGGTTCGCTTATACGGCCTGTGTTGTATAGATGCTTTTTCAGAGGGCAGTGTCCAGTTACCAACCCAGTAATGGTTTTAACTTCTTTCGTGCAGAATGCATATCTGAGGTTTGTTTTCAATCTGCGTAAGTTTGATCATGTACCTCACAAATTGCCTGAAGCCGGATGCCACAGCTGTTTTCTGGGCCTTCAGTTGCAACGACAAATACTATTAATGAATTAATAAATATAAAAACTAATCCTCATTCGTTTTACTTCTTTCCTGTGTGTGAGGAGGAAGGTCGAGAGGTTGTCTCCCTGAGGGATTCCGGATTCTCAAGCACGGATGGCATCCCTATATCATTTATCAAACAATGCATATAAATACTTACTTGAAACCTCTGATGCACATTATAAATAGTTCGTTTACAACTGAATGTTTTCCAGACAGCCTTAAACATGCAAAAATTATCCTTCATTACAAGAAAGGTGTTGCCCCGACGATCTTAACAATTATCGACCTATAAGTCTTTTGGCAAGCTTCCCGAAGTTATTTGAGAAAATCGCTTACAATCGACTCTACCACTTTATAGTTAAATACAGCATCTTAAGCAGGCTCCAGCATTGATTGCTTTGTCAAAGACAGAAGTACGAAGACTGCACTTTTTGAACTTACGGAAAAGATTATTTCAGCATATTGGAGAAAACGACAATTCCTTATGGCCTTTTATTAGATCTGTCAAAGGCATTTGGCAGCTTTGATCACCATATTGATACAAAAACTTGAATGTTATGGAATTAGAGTAACTGCCCTGTCATTGATACAGTCATATCTATATCTGTAGGAAACAAACGGTCTCTATCTCAACTGATGGCAAAACCATCTATTCTAATGATAAAAAAGTACATAAAGGCGTTCCACATGGTAGTATCTTGGGACCCCTGCTTTTCCTGTTGTATTTTAACGGTAGCAGTGATACTTCTCGAATATTTGTAATTCAAAAAAAAATATATATTACGTACTTTAGATAAACTCAATTTTAATCAGTCATGTAGAGGCCTTTTAAGAAAAAATTAAAATCCTGACTTTATATGGAGTCTATATCTTTGGGTCATTAATATTTCTTTTTAAAAATAAACATATCTGTTCAAACAAAACAGAATATAATTTTGAGGTTCTTTAACATGCTGAATCTACTGCCACAAAATTTAACATTGTTTAAAAATAATAATAAAAAAAAGTTCTATAAATGAACTCATTCTAGAATCAAGGAGATTCTTCATTAAGAAAAATTATAAATAACTATTCTTCAGTGTTGGCAGTTTCCCCTTTTTATCGAATGTTTTAAAACTTTAACGAAAACACGTCATACAACATTTTTATTGAGAATTTTGAGACCTATTAAATCATATTTCAGTTAGCTTTCAAATAACTTTGCTTATTCTAATTCCCGTAAGTTATCCTGCTAGCAAATGATATATAGGGAAGTGGAACGGGTTGCATACGCAAGCAGTGAGGCTTTACTATCGATTTTATTTCGGTATGCAATAATATTAATCATTGCGAATGCATCGCTTAATGAACGAACCAAGCAAGCCCATTTAAATCAATTCAATTATGCATGTGACGTTTGCAAGGTAATTCCCCAATTATTTCCGACGACAGAAAAACATACAACCGCTTCACGCACCTCCTATTAAACAAATATATATAAAAAACATAAACTCGAATTAATAGTGCGATTGCAGCTTGCAAAATACTCTGGTAAATCAAGGTCACCTTATCGGATCGCATACAAAGAGAGGATTATGTGGGCTCGAATTGCGCTGACACGTGTATTACTATTACAACATCTAACTGACGGCTATTAAAATAATAAGAATGCGATTTCTTTACCAGTGGCGTAACAGAGTCTTATTTTCCTTATGAATTTCCACTGTTTGAGGAAAGAAATTGCGACAGAAATCTATACCTTGAATAAGCTATGGTAAAGAAATATCAACAATTAAAAAAAAAATAGAGTCTTGTTCTTAATAATGCCACCATCATCCCTGTCCAACTTGAATTAGACAAATCGTGACGTTTTCCCCTCCGAAGAGGAAGTAGTTAAAGTATCAATCCTCAGAGGCGTTGGAATCAACATGCAAGTAAAGTCACTCTAGATATATAAAGTACCGCAATTGGCCGCCATATTGTGTCCATCTAAGGCGCCAATTTAAATTTAATCATTGTAGTTTATACGTCCTGTCAATTTTTCTATTGAATGATGATGTAATGAAAACTTAATTGTGCGTTTTTCTCCTGCTTTGACTCTACTGCTTTGATTACTTGCTACCAGATGGAAATATGTGGAGAGCATAACAAAAGATTGAAAACGCGGGACACAAGGACCAAGCTGTGTCGTCAACTGTCAGTACAATTAGTTAAACAACAGTGTTACTATGATACACACTGAAGTATATACAATTATATATTTTTGTAGTAGAGCGTATAGCTATGAAAAGCATCCATCTATTATTGTCCATTCAGTACCTTGTATAAATTATGAAGAATGTCTGATATAAGTTAAGATATGACATAAATGTGTATTGTTACAATATACAGTGAAATTCCCCTTCGCGGACACCCCTCTTACACGGACACCTCCCTTAAACGGACAGTTTTTCATGATCCCGACCGGCTCTCATATAATTTCCATTGTATTAACTCTTTCTTGGACGGACATTCTCTTGAACGGACGCGGACACGAGAAAATGTTCTCTTAACCGGACAAAAAATAAAATAAAAAGGAACGCCTTATCTTATTTTTTTATCGAGAGTATTGCTATTGCATTTCTCAATCGCGCCGCGCGCCAATTTTGCTGGGACTTTCCCGAGTAAACCGGAGATTTACCGACTTTAATCTTTCGGTACAAACGCAGCCTATGTCGCGCATTTTTGCCTGGCGTGAATTAGGGACTTCCCCAAGTTGGTCGGGTATTTACCGTTCTTATTCTTTGGGTGCACGCTTTCGATTGAATCTGCATTCAATATTAGTCTGACGTCTATGTGGAAAAGACACAGTGGGCGACACATTTATTGTAGAAATGGCTCCAAATAGAAAAATTCTCACGCTTAAACAAAAAATTAAGATTGTTGAAGTTTACAATAAAGAGAAATTAAGTGTAAGGAACTTATCCAAGCGTTTTAATATTGGAAAAAACACAAGCTGCAGATATAATTTAACATAAAGAAATCCTTCTAAACAAATGGATGCCGAACAGCAATTTGAATGAAAAAAGAAGCTTTTTGACGGGTGATGGTACTAAAATTGACAAATTGTGTTATGATTGGTTTACAGCAGCTCGCCATAAGGGGATTCCTTTAACAGGTATGCATATGATTTTTTTAGATAAGGTTTTCTTGTATTAATGCGTTGATTTTCTTTTCATATTAAATTCTAAAATATGTTTGTAGATAAAAAGAGTGAGATTACCAATAGGTTTGTCGTGACAAAAACGCAAAAAACTTATTTTTTTTTTAGGTCCGCTAATACGATGTAAAGCAACCGCTTCTTTGGGACATTCTACATTCAGTGCTTCTTCTGGTTGGCTCAATAAATTTAGAATCCGTCACAATATAAGTTTTAAAGCGATTTCGGGAGAAGGAGCTTCGGTTAATGCTGAAGATGCTTCATCGTTTTCAAAAAAATGTCCTTCTTTGATTAAGGGATATTCATCGAGAGACATCTATAATGCCGACGAGACAGGCCCGTATTTTAGGGCTCTACCCGACAAAACACTCACATTAAAGAAGGAAAAATGTATTGGGGGTAAGTATCCCAAAGAGAGGTTTTACAATTTTGCATTGTGCAAATATGGCGGGTGAAAAAGAAAAACCCCTAATCATTGGTAAGGCAACTAAACCCAAAGCTTTTAAAAACATTAACATAAATAACCTGCCTGTAACTTGGAAATACAATAAGAAAGCTTGGATGACAGGACAAATTATGACAGAGTGGTTGCAAGACCTAGATTGGAAAATGGCTAAAGAAAAAAGAAACATTTTGTTATTTTTAGACAATGCGGGATCTCATCCGAAAGACGTTCGCTTAAATAATATAAAAATATTATTTTTACCCCCTAATTGTACATCAGCTTGTCAACCACTTGACCAGGGGATTATAAAGAATTTTAAAATTTATTACCGAAGTCTAATACTCAAACATCTGCTAGTAAACATTGAAACTGCTGGTACAGCTTTTGAGTTAATAAAGAAAATCACACCACTGCATGCAGTTTATTTGGCAAAAACCGCTTGGGACCAAGTAACCAAAGAGACAGTTCAAAATTGCTTCCGCAAAGCAGGATTTAATCATGCAAATATGCAAAGTGAAGACCAGTTAACTGAGGCTGATATATCTGGCCTAGAAGATGATTTGCCTCTTAGTGTACTTTCAGATATCCTCAAAAATAATAATTTATTGAAATTGACGGATAATGAAAACCTCAATGATTTTTTGAACGTAGATGAAGATTTGTATGTTGAAGATCCAGATTCAGAACAAGAAATTACAAATCCAGTTGAAATACAAGAACTTTCGGAAGATTCTGATGTCGATGAGGTTCCAGTGCCAACAGAAGCTATCTCAAATTATGATAATGCTATTACCCTGACCAAGCAGCTCAAAAGTTTTGTCGAAAATCACGGAGATACAGAGTCTTTGGAGCTTCTTTCTAAATTAGAAATACGATTTCAAGACGCCATTTTAAAGAAAAAGAGAAGACAAACAACAATATATGAATTTTTGCGTCCTTAAAGTGATATTCATTTCACTGTTTTGTATTACATACTACATCTATGTATCTATGTACATATTATATTATACTTTGTATATATCTAAAGGAAATAAACTTTTTTTTTCTTAAGTTTAAAGTTTCTTATTTATTTTAAAAGCATTTACATACATATACGATTTAAATGTCTCAGTTTCTTTAATATATTGATTTTTCGTTAAAACACGATTTTTGTTGTATCTACTACATATTTCTTTTCTGTGGACACCCCTCCTGAACGGACATCTTCAGTTGGTCCCGTTGGTGTCCGTTCAAGGGAGATTTCACTGTATACTGTTTAAACCTTCTACACCTTTAATTGAACCTGGTTGTATTTGTTATCAGAATAATACTGTTTTGAAAAAATGTTTATTACGTTATTTTTGCGCGGGAGTTAATTGAATGACTCACACCTTAGATGCAATTTTGGTGCACTACACTTGTCGTCCGGGTTGACATTAGTCTATATTAAGTTGCATACGCACAATGACCGCACGTTACTGTGTTTTATTAACTAACTTCATTCAAAGCAGTGGCTGTAAATATTGAAATAAATCTTTGTGGAAAGTGGAGTAGAATCAGGACAGTCTTATTCGATGTCACGGTACCTATGCTTCAACGTTGAAGTATGAAATGACCTGTGACTTCCTATTTCATTAAAAATAATTCTGGGAAATTTAAATTTGACTATTAGTGAGGCCATGTCTGGAAAATTCGATTATTAGAGCTAGCTGTACTAGAAAACTCTTATATTCATCCATTCTATCACCTGCTAGCACTTGTAAAGGTTTCTTTTTTAATAGCATCCCGTAAACTAGGGAATCGATTTTAGGATTTCGTTTGATACGATGTCCGATTTAAAATAAAAATCGAATTCTACTGACCTCTATTAGATGCGATTGCACTTGCTTCGTCAGTAGGTGGCTCTTGATGCTGATCATGATATCCTGAAAATCGTCCACGGAAATAAACCCGGTGCCCTCCTTGTCCGCCTTTCGGAAGCCTTCGACCGCATATTCCTCGTGGAAATCGTGAAGGAACTGGCTGAACTCGAAGTAGGATATGACGCGTTGCTTGGTCTTCCCGAAATACAATTCCACGAACGGGGCGTCCGCGTTGAAAGGGATCCTCTGGTGCAAGTCAGTCTTGGTCATCACCTCAAGGAATTCAGCTGCGGAAAATCTCGATAATAGGAATCGATTCCGCGCGAGGGCAGAGACTCTCTATCATGTCGCACTTACAAAAACTAACCAGCCCATTTCCGTTGACGTCGAACAGGTGAAAGGCCGTCTTGTAGAGGGCGTCCGGATAGCAGAGGAGTCCCTCGAACGCCTGAAATTCCGGATAGGAGATGTAGCCGTCTTTGTTGGTGTCGACGATGGAGGCCAGGAGTCGGACGGAATCCACGTTGCAGTCATCGCCTTGGAATAGACCCAGATACCGTTTAATGAAGTCCTCTGCTGTCATTAACTTCTCGCCATTCTTCTCCACCGATGCATACTTGTTGAAGACTTCCTGAAGTTGATCCGAGTTCGCTCGTTTTAAGTAGCCTGCTCCCTGTAAGCAATTAAAGAACGCCATATTGAATAGAGTATACCGTACAAGATTGGATCACGTGGAAGATCACGTCCGAAAAATAAGGAGGAATCGTTGAGTGGGGCACATACAGTATGAACCATTTTAAAGCAGGACACCTCCACAAAATTTGTATCTATTGTCTGACTTTGTCCAAATATTACACCAGTACACATGGTGGTCAAAGAAATGTTCCACTGGCACACTATAGATGACACCACCAGCATTTTCTATTGTTGTGCATTTGTAGTGGTAATATATTTCCATAAGAGAATACTTGTGGTGCCATCTATAGTATGCCAATGGAACATTTCTTTGACCATATGCATACTGGTATAATATTTGCTTGCACCAAATCTTGTTTTGTAGTGCGTTGAAAACTGTAGGTGCTTCTTCACATTCTTTTTTTATAGAACACTAAGGCAAACTGTATAGTTGTATAGGGTTGAAAAGGCAAGAAATTATATTACACGTTTTTTCTACAAAAGAAATGAGTACGCCACTGGATTAAGTGCCACCTGAAATGGGGGCATGTACCATCGAAGACAAAAGTCAAAGTTGACTCAAAAAAATTAAAGAGAGAAATATTTAGATACTGAAGAAACACCAATGATTCTATCTCCATTTATGTCAAACTTTGAGTCAAGACTTTTGTCTTTGATTAGTACACCGAGAAAAAAAGATGTGTTGATTCAACCAATAATTGGTTCACTCAACAAATTTTTGTATTTAAATATGCTCAAACCACCGGAATGTTTAAATCAATTACGCAAAATTAGTTGCACTAATGTTTTGAATCAATCTACAATTGTGGTTCATCCAATAATCTTAATGTTGAATTAAAATAAATGTTTGTTCAAATCGGCCGCACAATGCATTCAGTTAACTAATTTTGTAGTTGCACTGACGGTTAAAGCAAATAATTGTTTGAATTAACACATATAATTCAACTAAAATATGCGTTTTTTTTTCAATGAGGTTACTACTGTTTTGCAATAAAATTTAAGTGTGCTGATTTAAACGAAAACTGGTTGAGTGAATGCAAAAAGTTCAAAATAATAATTTTTGTTGTGTCAACCTTTTCATTTTTCTCAGTGTACACACTAAAAAGTGTAGGTAATTTTTCTTGGTAAAAATCCCTTTTTTTCTGATAATTTTCCACACTGAATGGGGGTAGATGTATAGAAACTTAAGAAAAATGCCAAAATGTTAGAAATTTTCCCATAAAAAAGTTCTTCGAGTTTCTTTTATTTGAGGCATGTTATATATTATGACAAAACAATTAAATATATGGAAATTCGAAAAAAAAAAACAACTTTATCATTCAACCAACATGAAAGCGACATAAAACGTTAATTTAACAGATGGCACAATTAGTTAGGTTCTAGAAGAATATGTTTAGTGCCGACAGCAGCTCGCAACCGCTTAGAGGCTTCAAACTTGTAAAAGAAACACGATTACACAGATAGCATCCTGTACTAGGCTAAGCACTGATTATTGCACGATAAAATGTATATAAAGACGAAATCATGAATGTTTGTAGTTACGTCATTAACAGGTCGGTAAAGTAAAGACAATCGTAGTTTCAAAAAATTGGAAGCATTCATATACACAAGCGAGATAGAAGTATATAACATAAGTCGTAGCTACTTAAGCTATACGTCCATATTTTATTAAGTGTCAACAAACTAGTTGAAGTGAGATAGAATACGGTCGAGTAATGCGTAAATAAGAGCTTTCATAATGTTTACCACTGTGCATGCAACTGATGTGATGCAACTACGAAATTTTAATTCATTTTACCACTCGGTTGACATTTGATATCTGCTTTTCACTCGTTTTTACTGTTTATTTCCCTTCTTTAGTTTTGAATTTTTATTTACTTCTATAATTTCTTGCCTCAAAAGTTCTTTTCAGAGCTATAGTGAAGTAAATCGTTTAATTTGTGGTCAATAGAAAAGTTCACTATTTAGAATCCTATTAGTTGCATTATAGTTAAAACGTTGACTAAAAACTGAACCAATCCTTTCAGTTATAAAAGAAAATCTATTAAAACTGCGTATAACCTCATTAAATTTGACAATTGTCATTTCGTACAGTTCATTGTAAACAATGTTGGTGTGCCTGAATTTGTTTCAGACGCTGCATACGTCCTAAGCAAATATGACGTAACTACAAACATTCATGATTTGGCCTGTATAGTATATATTTTAAAACACAAAGACAAGAACAAGCCATACTTAAATCATTTCCCTAATAGCCAAATTTAAATTTTCCGCCAGAATGTTTAGTGAATGCAACGTAAAGGCATTAAAATAACTATAAATGCAGTACAAAATGGTGGGTAATTTTATGTTTCAACGTTGAAGTTACTAAGAATAATTGCGGGAAATTTAAATTTGGTTATTAGGATTTATGTATTTAGCAAACGTAATATTGCTTATTTTATTGCATATTGCATTATTTTTGCTAATTCCACCCAACGGAGAGTAGCTGAATTATATTTTTGCAATATAAAATTATAGATTATAGATCATGCATCGTCGATAGATATTAGGTATGTTCGTTTTGTGCACTAGCGTCACGCAGCGAAACGCAGTTGTAAACATTTTTGTTCGATTTGACTTGCCGTTAGTTTCATGGCGCGGAATTTTACCAAACATTTTTAGTGTGTGGGAGTTTTTTACGCTTTTGTGTTTATAATCTTCTTACTTTAATGAATACGCAGTTTAGTTTATTTGTTGTCCTATACATAGTGTAATACTGTAGGAGAAATATAGTTTATTATTATTATTATTGTTATTATAATCAATATTCGACATAAATCGTTCGTAGTTCTTTTTTAATAATTTTAGAGGACGAATCACTCTTTTGCAACTTGAGCATCCTTTGTTGCCAATAATGTACGTTGTTGTCTGCTAAGCCAAGCAAGATCTCAACAATATACAGTGTCAGTACCTTTGATCTCAGGAATGGAGAAGGAGAGGGGGGAGGGGAGGATTCGTGGCCCTCAGGCTAGAACGAACTCAAAAAAGATGGCGATTGCACGCGCTCATTTAAAATTGTCTACCTGTCAGGTTGACATGTTCCTTTATCACATCTGTTATTCATTTAAATGTACCTTTATAGGTTATAAAAACCTCGAAAACTGTCAGATGAGTGTCAAGAACGATTTTGGTAAGAGACGGGCTTTGGAGAGCTCGACTTCCTATTGGCTAAGAACTCGAGAAAGATGGACGTTCCGCGCTAACAAATTTTGCTAACTGTCCATTCTTGGTTACATGTTCCTTGAGCTGAGCATCCAAAGTAACCAAATCAATTTATGTCTTGTGTTTGTATTATGTTATAAAATTCTAATAAATAAATATAATAAATAAATATAAATAAAATTTTTCAATTGCAAATAATTACTTTAAAAAAGATAATTGTCATTTTGGCAAAAGTTATACCTAAATTTAAAAAAAAAAAGGTAATGATAAGACCAATATTTCCAAAAATATCATTTGTTAAATATGTTGTTTATATTATCAAAATATCTGCCTCTAAGTTGATGTAATCCCAGACATTAATATTTAGCACTATCAAAGCGTCGAGTCATTCGTTCGAGTACTAAATAATAATGTCGCGATTGTACATTCGCGCAGTTTGAATCTAACCGTTTGTCTATGGTGTTGTTTGTTACGTCAGGCATTCCATAACCTTAATATCAGTGTATAATTTACGAACTCATAAAACAATGTTGACTGTTTTCCTATAGTTAAGAAATGGAACAGAGGTATTTATCAACATCACTGGATGACTGCGGAATAACACTGCTGAAAAACAGATAAGAAAGTATTGACAGCAAGAACTGACGTAAAACGTAAAACTTAAAAGAGCATGTTCCACTTTAATCACATGCCTTTATTAATATTGTGACTTTGTTCTTTTTTTTACGATTTGATAAAAAGGAAAATAGAAAAAAGATATTACTTTTACGGATAAGTAACATATTATTAAAATAGCTAGAATTCATTCATTTCAGATAACAATTTCATTAAATGAAAACGTGACAGACGAAATGGAGTCATATATAATCTGGATTATAATTAGAAATTCCCAGAATTTTATGCTTAACTAAATAATACCTAACAATGATGGACAAGATACACATAATAAAATTTTGCTACATCTAGATTATATATATTATAGGATTAGACATAATAAAAATAAAAGATTATTTCTTTTGAAGTATATCTGTATGTGACAAGACTGTGACATAATACTTAAAACGAAATAACGATAATGATCACGTTCTGACCACACACTACTATAATCACATCATCATCTTTTCTAATAGGAATGATATTTGCACGATATTGGAGAACTAGATGTGTGACAAACTGATTGTTTGTTTCCTTATTTGTTCTTGCCTTGTTATATTTGATGGGAACTTCAATATACATATGTAAGCTATTTCCAGTTACACTTAGGTAATATACTTTTTGGCCTTGTCAACTGTATACACAACATTAACTATCAGCTGATGCACCGGTAGTAGGTTAGTTTTACTGCCCTTATAAAGCGCACGACATTTTGTCTCATATCACAGTTACTTATTCCAATGTAAAATGTGCATAATACCCTCTAATTATGCATATTATTTACAGTTAATAGTTATTTGTATCACTAGACCAGAAACTACAGTTTTGCGAGTATGAGTCAGGAGAAATTTTGACACTAGGGAGTTGACAGTACAAGTTGGCACACATGTTACATATAACCTTAGTATTTTGACGTTTCTGAGAATAAATCCTTTTCTGTAATTTTCTTTCTAGTTTAATATCTACTTATCAATAATAAGTATAATGAAAACACCAATTCATCTTAGCATGGTTGAACAGTAGCTTAATGACAATTTATTACACGTCTGTCATGTGGAATATAGTGTGAATTTAGTGACATTTTTACCTGCCTAAAATGAGTGTTTCTGCACGGAAAAACCAGATTTTATGATTGTTTTAATTGTTATTGATGAAGAATCAAAATAGAAAAATTGACATATATTTAAGATGAGTGGTCAAAACGCAGTGACTATGGTGCATGCCCAGTGATACCAATCCACATCTAATGACTGTTAAATTGGCATATTAATGATTAAATCAAATAACATTTTCTAAATATTTTTCTCGGCCAAAAAAACTAATACAAATATCATGCGTCAGGTCATTTACAGCTGCAGAATTCTCGCAAGTTAGGCAACTTACCATTTTGAAACTGAATTCTCCCTATATAAATAACTAGAATATTTGAAATAAAAAATTAAAGAAATATGAAAAAAAAAATACTTTTTTTGTTACTTAAATATTAAGTAATCTTAAACAAAAAATACATTAACGAAACCAAATTCCACATCGTAGAAATAGGTGTATCGACCAGTGTATCGATAAGCCAGGCATATTTAAAATATTACAAAAGTGTTATAGAAACTATAAATTTTTTAAAAGTTTCACGGACAAATATATTGCAACCATATATCGTAAGATTACAGAAAAAATATTTCGTGTTGCAAGGTAATAAATAACAAAATAGTTCATACATGATTCAGTCAGGTGTACACGCAATGATTTAATTCGAAACAAAAAAGTGTTACTTCATTTGTCACATCATGCGTATATAGGTAAATCTCAAACTGAAGCTGTCAAACGTCACTTTTACCATACAGAATGTGTTTAATTGAATTAATTAAAAAAAATTACACACCGAGAAAAAAGATTTGCTGTTTTAATTGGTTCACTCAACCAATATTTGTATTTAAATATGCTCAAATCACTCTAATATTTTTAAATCAATTACTTACGCAGAATTAGTTGTACGAAAATAGCTTACCCAATCTGCAATAAATTTTAAATGTTGCCTGAGAAATTTAAGTCTTTCGAGTCAGGATTGAAAATACATTTAAGTAATACATTAAAAAAAAAAAAACGATATTATTAAGCGCTTCTATTTGAATTTATAACTGCGCCAGAAGATGGCGCTATCTGCATATAGAGCGGAGATCATCGTAGATAAATAAATTGCTTACAGAGGGTGCTGTTGAATACTTTATCGATGCGCAATCGAAGTTTCTAGTGCGAACGGACTAAAACATTCTGGAAAGATGTTTAAAAGGTTTATTTTAAAGAAATAGTTTGATTGGCTCAAAGAAAACAGTAATATTAATTTTTAGTTACTATCTCTAATTTAAATAAGATTTCTTCACGTGAAATTTAAGTTTTGTTATTAGGGATTATTATGGCTAATTTAACAAAAAATATTTAAGCAAGTTAATAATGAAATTTTCGAGATTTCCTATAGATACAGCATATAAAATTTTCACAAATTCAACAAAAAAAGTCGCGAATATCTACACACACCTTGTATAACACAGTTAGAAAATGCAATAGAAAAAAATCTTTATTTAAGATATAAATTTAAGCATTTTATTAAAATGTTACCCCATTAATTAGCGCAAATATAACGCCCATTACCAACCTAATAATGCAAATTAACCAAACACATCTGAATATTTACATTATATGGTGATAAGTAAAACACATGTAATTATATTTCTGTGAGTCTACACGAGTGTGTATGCGTAGGTATTATGGCTCTTATAGTATAAAACAGCGATTGTTATCGGTAGATAAGGTAACAATTCATTGAATGTTACGTGTAGGATTCAAATTGGGTATTCAATACTTTACGGTGTTTCTGTATAGACTTCAAAAACAAGTAAACATTAGTGGATTAGCCGCGCAAACAAAACGATTTTATTAATGTCGTAGTAGGGATAACCACGACTCATTAATAGGGTTTTATCTTTCCTAAAAATATGATATATAAATAACATAAAATATAAAAATATGCTCCATTTTGGACTGACACCAAATAGTTTGCGATCTTTGAATAACACGGAGAGTAATTATTAATTTTAGAAGAGGAAATATTAACTTCTTTCCTTACAAATACCAGAAGAAAAAATGAATAATTTTAAGTGCTACAGATAATTGTTTATATTCCACTTTGCAAGGCTAACCACAATATTTTGCAGGCGATACTCCACTTAATTGGATTGTCCAATAAAATACTATGCAGTTGTTAAGGAGTTTTTTGTTCGAGACAAGACAGTCTGTGATATTTGGCGGCGCTCTCTGATCGCATCTCAACAATGAAAAGGGCGTTCCACAAGGTTCACCAATTAGTCCTCTATTGTTTTCCATTCATACATATTTTATATTTAATAATTAAAAACCAAATCTCATTTTTTTTTATTCAGCGAGGTTATTCAGGACTAAAAATGATTTTTCCACATCGATCTTATTTACCACGTGAAGCCAATTTTTTTTCTTTGTAACTCTATGGTACTATCACACTTGTAAATAAATAATTTTGCTGTTTCCAGACACTGTATTGTATACTTGTGTTAAATGTTAATGCCACATACATATATGAAACTTAGTACTGACCTGGCGCGCAGACGAAAGTTGACCACTCTAGATTGTTCTAATTTTGTCAAAAGTAAAAAAAAATCCTAAGTTACGTGTTTCAGCGATTTTCAATATAATTATTACAAATAAAGAAATTATTAATTTTATGCGTTACTTTATAGTCACTCTGTATACAGGGTGATTCTCAATATATGCGACTTTAAGCGCTGATTCCTGGGGTTATTTTGATCATACAAGTTTATAAGAACATATGTCCAAAATCGCTTAGTTCTAAAGTTGTACAAGGTTTAATAGTAAGTTAAAATAATTAATGTTTTTATTATAAATTAACAAAAGAATCAGTAAAACAAAATTAACTTATACTAACTATTGAAAATGACCACCCCCAACTGCAATACAAGCTTCTATCCTCCGTCGTATTGACTGGCGAGTCCATTCCAAAATACCAGGGGTATTTCGAATTGTTTGAAAAGCTGCGATAATACGATTTCTCAATTCATCGACATTTTCAATGGGAGTCGTATAAACTAATGATTTAAGGTGACCCCAGAGAAAAAGGTCCAAAGAATTTAAGTCTGGAGATCGAGGAGGCCACGGTTGTGGACCTCCCCTCCTATCCACCGATCTGGATACGTATTGTCCAAAAACTCGCGAGCAACTAAACTAAAATGCGTTGGAGCACCGTCATGCATAAAATACATTTCTAATCTTAATTGCAACGGAACTTCTTCCAACAGTAGGGGTAGCTCCTCTTCAAGAAAATTGCAGTATACCTCGCCATTTAACCGCATCGGTAAAAAATGTGGACCTATCAAGTGATCTCCAACAATTCCGGCCCACACATTGGCAGAGCATTGATGTTGATGACGGGCATTCACTAGTTCGTGCGGATTTTCTTCGGCCCATATGTGATTATTATGAAAATTAATAATCGCGTTTCTAGAGAAAGTAGCTTCGTCGGTGAAGAATATTTGAGCCAAATAGTCAGGATTTTGTGCGATTTTGTGTTGCATCCATTGACAAAAAGCCACCTTTGGGGAAAATTTGCCGGCAAAAGTGCCTGCACCCGTTGAATGTGATATGGATACAACAATTGATCTTTCAATATTCTCCTAACTGTGGCCTGACTAATGTTTAAAGCAAACGCAATTTTTCTGGTGCTTGTAGTAGGATGTTCCTCAATTTCATTTAGTACCATTTCTTCAACTTGTGGAGTTCTCACAGTAGATGGGTGCCCGTTATCAGTCGTCCGTTTTTTAAAATTTCCCGTTTCACTAAGACGTTGGTGAAGACGGGCAAATATGGAATGATGCGGGATGATACGGTTCGGGTATCGTTCTTCATAAAGACGTCTAGCAGCACGCGAATTTCCATTGGCAAGATCGTAAACGAAATGCATATCACACATCTCAGCATTCGTGTAATTCATTTTAGAAAACAGAAACTGGCAATAAACTGAATGAATACTCTGACAACTATTGACAAATATTGAAATGACAAATAAACAATTCCCTCCCAACACAATAGTTTTTGAAGAACCAACTGTGATATTATATCATGTTAGTCATAGTTTCATAATTTATTATTAAACATTCAATAATTTTAAAACCAAACCGTTTTGGACAAATATTCATATGAACTTTTATGATCAAAATAACCTCAGGAATCAGCTCTTAAAGTTTGTCGCATATATTGAGAGTCACTCTGTATATACAGTGACCGGCATAAATATTGCAACATATGGGAAATTTTTTTATTATTAAAATATACTAAAACTTTTTTGGGGGAATGTTGTGCATGTCTAGAAACCCCAAAATTTATTTTGACACACGCCACGTGGCCCACTAGTATGGCGGTAAATTTAAAAAATATGCCGTGAATCTGCAAAAAGTGAGGTTAAATGACTTGATATCCAAAAAAGTTATTTGAAAAAGTTGCTTAGAATTCAATTTTAAGGCTATATGCAAATTTTTGTAAACATATTTTTAAAAAAATAAAAATCACAATTTTTCCAAATATTAAGTTTGTTCGCGTCGCATGAACTATTTGCACTTTTATGCACTTTGTAGAACTTTTGTGTGCAAAAGTGCATAATGGTGCAAATAGTTCATGCGACGCGAACAAACTAATTGTTTCATTGAATTACATATTTCATTTTTTTTCGCTCTTAGCAGCTCAACTGCAGTACTACTTCGAAATCTGGTTGATACTCAAACAGTTTTCTCAATTTTTGCATAATTAACATAGCGAAAACTGAAAAGTACGATTTCAGTGTGACAATTGTTGTTGCAAGGGACTGTATCTACCGGTAATAAATAAAATTTTACAAACATTTTCTCTCTAAACTACTTAGCAAATATTACTTTTATTGAAGATTATCATATTTTCTTTTTGTTTTCGGCGTTAAAGTGAAATCTGTAGTCCAAAACTCATAACACTAAACATCTAAGGCCTAACAATGTTATTGCACGCACCTAAGGTATGTAGATTATAAAATTACAAAGCTCAGTAGAAATAAATAACCAGTATTTTTAGCTAATAATAGGAATACTTAATAAGCAAAAACATTTAAACAATAACTAATAGTAATGAACAACTAAGAAATGAAACTCTAAAAATGCATACCTACTTGTTAGACATACATATGCTTCTGTTTCTTATAAGTAAGGTAGGCTTTGAAATTAGAAACAACAAAATAATGTAGTAAACTATAACTTTTTTAAAAGGTTTAAATCTCAACTATACAAAGTTCTGCTTTTTGATCAATCTTTGAATTACATTTTATAAGTTATTATTCTTTAGTTATAGTAAGAATAAGCAAAATCTCTCTTATTTTACATATTCTACTTTGCTTTTGCTAGTTTACTGTAAAATAATTGATAAGAGATTTTTTTCACAAACTATAAACTATACGCCCTAAGATTTTTCACTTACAGGCAGATTATATATAGCAACTTTAATAGTTAAGTATATGGTAGAGTAATAAATAGTTATACTTGTTTGTGTTTTGTGAAACATAAAGATATAAAAAAAAAAATAAGAGTTGACAGCACTTTGACAGCTAACTCATCAAGGTGAATTAGGTCAAACGTATGCACACGAACGCTACTCTTCTTGCTTCTCTATACAATAAACATAATTTTCTTTTAAACTAACCTTGAAGTCTTCCCGTTTAGCGTCCTGTTTTTTGGTAGCGTCTACTACATTTTCACCATTTTCCCCCGCGGCAACTGTCATCGCAACCGAAAACCCGCCCGCCTGTAATACGTGGTGACCGGGTCGCTACAGATTTCGAACCGATAATGTCCGGATAGTTCGCGCGTGCAAAATTTTACCGAAAAAGAAAAATGCGCTCGCAACGTACACCATAGTGCGGCATGATGTCGCCGGTAACGCAGCGCAGTGGCTCACTGCCGCGGCACAGTGACGAAAGCGGTCTTTAAAAATAGTCAGCGTCTACTTGTCAGAACGTTGCCGTGACGCTTCGGCACATGGCGTCCAAGATTTTGCGTTTCGCGCGAATCTTCACCGAGTGCAACAGATAAATGCCGACGTAGAGCGATAGCAGAGTCTCTAAACTTCGATCCATGACGCAAGGAATGGTGCAAGAGGATGTTTGAGGAGGTGACTGTGACAGTACGGGTAATCGGATTGACAACGGTGGCGATACTGCATTGTATATGTGCATAGGTTCCTTATTTCAATGACTACTTGCTTTAGGACTATACAGTAAGAGCATTTTCAATTAAAATAATATAAAACTTAATAAAAACATTTTCTCTCTCATATTTTTATACTAACACCATGAAGAAACAATCATATTGTTCAACGCAACGATAAATTCTTACTCAATTCCGAAAAATAAATAAATAAAATGCTAAAAGGTGACTACCCTAATAGCCAAATTTAAATTTCCCGCAATTATTCTTAGTAACTTCAACGTTCAAACATAAAATTACTCACCATTTTGTACTACATTAATAGTTATTTTAATGCATTTACGTTGAATTCACTAAAAATTGTGGTGGGAAATTTAAATTTGGCTATTAGGCTATACGCCTCTTCATGATACAGAAACAGTGTACTATTCTTTTTAAAACATGTTTCTTCATTTACATACAAAATAGTTTTCTGATTTAGAGTAGGCCACGTTTTATTTTTAAATCGTTGGTCACAGTGCATGCACGCACCACCACGCACTAATCAATTTTGACAGTTTGTATGTCACCAAAATGCGTGCAAAAATAATTATTTGTATCACTTTAAACGGCTATTTGCACCGGTTATACTTAAGACTTAAGTAGATCCTAAACTATGATTTCGTTTTGCACCGCTGTTTAAGGGCCAGTTAAGTGTTATTAAAAATAAGCCGAAGATTTGCCTGGCTTAAGGTCCAGTTAACCTCACTTTTGGTTTCAAATGACAAGTATTGCGGCAAGTGAAAGAAGACTTTTATTTGTTGTATTACGGTGTTTTATTTATTGTTGTAGGGATATTTATTATTTGTACATTTTTGAAACAACATGTTTGAAGATGATGATGAATTAGACGAGTTAAATATAATTTTTTGTGGTATACCTAGACAAGTAAATGAAAGGGCAGAATATTTTCATACATTTGACGAACTTAAATTTTTCCGACGATTTAGGGTAACCAAATGTACAACATTATTTATACTAAACCTGATTGAAGCTGAAATTGAATATCCTTGATGTGTGAGTAGGTATAAAAAATAATTTTAAGTTTACCATGTAACCCAAGACGAAATAACCATTATAACCACGAATGCATACAGTTTATTATGTTTTATCTAATTAAACAACAAATTTTCAGCAAATAATAGTGTTGCTTTTATGAATCAGCTGTTAATATTCCTGAGACTGACCTGACAACAATAATGAAAACTCGCATCAAGAATTAAAAGTCAACATTCTCCTTCTTTCTGTGTGTTTCTGTCAAAAACTTATAAGTTACAAGTCGCTTTCACACTGTCTGACACTGTTGCCATCCGTTTTCAATACTTAGCTAAGCTTTATTCCTAGTTTCGACGATACAAAACATATTCACCTTAAGGTTCGCCTTAAGCTGAGCCTGTACTTAACTAAGTTTGTTATTAGGGAAAACTGGTGCAAATAACTAATAGCATTGCAAAGCTCTTCAATTGTGTGATATGTGGTTTTAAAGATGGCATTCTTTAAATATGGGAAAATAAAGTAATCTAAAATCGTCAAGTCAGAAGATCTTGCAGGAGATCTCTTGAAACTGCTACGCAGAGAAAAATGATTCTTTAAGTCAAAGCAATCTTTCTTTGCCACTATTTAAAAGAACCATCTTCTTCAGTTAATACATATTTGTTTCAATTGAAAATGGTATTACATATTTCAATGGAAGAAATACGTGTTGACTAAAAGGAGCTAAAAGCACATCTGTTAACTGAAAGAAATTGTTCTTTTAAATGGGGACAAAGAAATATTGCTTTGATTTAAAAAATCCTTTTTATCTCCGATAGCCAGACGTCTATTTTTTGCGAATGTAATATGAAGTTTCTACGAATTCATGATGAACTTTCCTGCATACCACATTCTCATATTTTGGTTATTGTGTATCATAAATTTAATTTTTCTTTTCTTTTTTTTAATCTTTAAACTACATGAAAAAATAAAAGCTATAGATTTTTGGATTACTTTCTGAATGTCCATTTTGGGATGTTATCGATATTTTATGTACCCCTACAGAAAACTATTTCTCTTCATATTTTATTAGGAATTAAGTAATATGACACATACAAACAGCCTAGAAAGGTTGTTGATCATCTCGTAAATATAAATTACCTTTTGACGTATTGGCAAACCAATGTGTTTATGACTGCCAATATAGGCAAACGATATTTATCTCATATAATAGTAAAGTTGGCCTCAAAGATTTTGATGCAAATTTGGATTTAGTTGCTGATAACGTTCGATTAAAATAAACAGCAGTTTCTATACATCTGTACCAATTCTATTAGATATATTTTAAAATTTTTAGTACTAAATTTATTTTAAATCGTTAAAAAATGAAACCATTTGCACGATTGATTTCTTTTATTTATTCTTTATAATTAATTATTATAGTTATCAACTCCAAGTTTTTTTTGTTTTACAAGGAGTAAGGTATTTAAATTCGAACAGTTACTGATATAGGTATACATATGAATATTTTTATATTCTGTTTTACAGAAGTGATCACAGATACTTACGTTAAAATAACAAATGTGTTATATATCTGTTCTTTAAATACAGGGTAATCAAAGTAATAGAAATTTTACGTTGGCACCACTATTCAGTTGGCTAAGAAGATATTTTTGCTTTATTTGAGCAAAAAATATTTTGTGCAAAAACAGAAAACGTAAAAGAAGCCCTGATTAGGAATTATTTAAAATGGATATCACAAAAACGAGGTGTATGGAAATTTTACCAGTTCTAACATATTTATTTTTATTACTTTCTTTAAAATGTAGGTTATGTAACATTTACTATTTAAACACTTATTTGCCCAACTACAATTAAAAAACCGCAAAGATTAAATAATTCAAAACATGTTGTTTTTGTGCCATAAAACGATAAACCTATTATATGTAGTTGCAACATTTCTATTTAGATTGCATCGTTACTGCAGCCTTATTACGTTTACACATACGTCGACTTATGCGAACCGCAAACTCATATCTCTGACCTTAATTCTGTTAATTCTCACGTCTACAATAATATATACTGTATCTAAATCTCACTGAAAACTGCAGCACATCAGTTCAAGAGCATGTAGAAGTTTAATCAAACATACTATTTGTCTCGTTTTAGTAATGAATGTGAGGCATTATTATGTCTAAAATGCGAGGCAAATTAACTGCAATATTATTAAACATATAATTTTGCCGACGAATTCATTTCATCACTTCCAAAGGCGGAAATAACATCATTCATAAACGCAACTAACATTTCATCATTTATATCACACTATTTCCGTTTATAATAATTACATATATGAAAAAAACTCTCAATACAAAGGTCCAAATAAAATTCCATGTTCATGTGATTATACAAAATCACACTAGAGGGCAGTACAAATCCGCATCCAACACTGCGGGTATATGCACCAATCCGATTTGAGTATTTCGAACTGTATTGCAGTTTCGGAACGTCTAATTGGACGATTTAAATTTGTAAGAAAATCACATTTAAGAAATCAATAAAATGTTGCTCAAAGGAGAATTTATTGTGTTATTTTAAGATCGCTTTCATTTTTTTTTTAAATAGAATCTTTAAAGTTCAGGTCGCCGCGACAAACGAGTACTTATACGTAACGAAAATAGCTTTTATCTAAGTTTAAAATTTCTGTTATTGGATGGAAATTTCTTCGATGATAAATATATATTATATGACTCTATGGAATGTTTTAAATAAGATAGATTGAAGATGTTTACGCGAGTACACATGAAAAACACAATACTTCTGGATATTTAGCTTTATTGTACGCACGTAAAAGTTAATTTGTGTAAGAAAAATATGTTTACAAGATTGTTATTAAAAGTAGTCGTTCACGATAATTACATATATATAGAGCTTTGTGTCAATTTATCACTGAATGAGTATTCAAGATACGGAGAAAAGTATGAGTTATCTACCGCCAATGTGTAAATAGGAATTACCGGCAATAAGCAGACAATAAATACAATGTCCTCTGCTGTTCTTTGTTTTTATTTGATGGAGTAGTTTTCAGTAAAACATAATAATAAGTTAATTGAGGTGTGTTTAAAATGTAGAAACTAGAGAAAAGCGATTATACGAATACAAGCATAGATGTTCAACACGGTAATCTTTAATTATATATGACAGTTAAAAACATTTGACTCTTGCTCATTTTAAAACTACACAAGTTATTAGACGATCGATAAAACTACTGCAAACCAACAATTCCTGGATTACCCTCCGTATACACGCACACCAGAGATCGCCCCCTCTGCTATCGTCAATTTTACTCTAATGACCGGTAGGAGATGATGAGTGGAATAATTTAGAAAAACTTACCCACCTCTTGACAATGAGCCCATGTAAATATAGAACTAAATAGCGTGTTCATTCCAATAAAATTAATAATACACACACACACAAACACAACGGACACCAAATCGTTAACAAAATCCCGTTTCAAATACTGTCTGTATTAGTAGGTATTCCGATGGATTAATTTTGGCACTGGTAAAGAAGAAGGATGACGCCCAACGATTCAAAGTTAATGTACAGCGAATGTCTATGTTGACGAACTGATCTCGGTTACTTTTTTTCGGAATCGTTTTTCCGTGTAGCAAAACATGCGGTCGTTGCGAACTGGAAGCAGCTGGGATTCGTTCTTGCCACATTTCTTCCAGAAACCAGACTCGTGGCGTCATCTTTGTACGGAAAGAATTAAGCTTAAGGGTGGGTCCAAGTAAACTGGTTTGTTATTCAAAAGGAAACTTTTTTAAGTTTGGAAAAGTAGATATTTTTATAAAATTGTTCTATTCATGTATATTTTTTAATGAAATTAGACATATATTATTTATTGTATATTTTAAATTATTTTTAATTTAAAAGTATTATTCTATATACTAAATATCACGTTTATTTATATTACTTAACGACAAAGTTTGCTTTTGTGCAATATAATTATAACAATCAACTTGAACAATCGCAATAAATACATAGTTTAATCCCTAGCAACTGACAAGCACTGTATTTTTGTATAAAACCAGAACACAAAATCATACAACTTGTAAATTTTCGTTCCCCTGATTACCAGAAATTTAAATTTATATCTTCAATTACATTTTCAATTTTATTAAAAAATATCTATAAATAAAAGAGTTATAACCCGACATCTATGATGAGCTGAGACACTCGGTATATTGTCGATTTAATTCAGTGTATTTTTAAAACATTCTGTATATCGAAAAGTAATTGTAGAGTTTTGACAGCTATAGCAGAAATATTGTGATATTACGACATCTGCCGGTGTTTTCTTGGACTAACGGATTTATTAGATAAATAGATTAAATTTATACTTATTTGGTGTGTTTATTTTGGTTATCAACATATCAACTGCATTTATTTAATAGCTTAATAAATTAACGTAATCATTCTACCCGCATGAAGATAAATACGTAAAATAAATATATTTCGTTAATCCCAGCGGTTAGTTTGAGGTTTGAGCGTGTGTGTAAATTTTTAACTTCATATTCATGGAAATACATTTCGCATTATCTCAATTCCTTAAATACTTTTATCCGTGAAAATTTTCTTTTAAAATTCAGCAGGAAAACTTAAAGGAATCTACAATCACCTTCCAGTATTCATAGGTCGCTTGCGCTACCCAACACTCGGTGACGTTTGAAGTTTACCGAATATCCGCGTTTCGTGCCGTCAAACGTGTGATGTGATTACGAATTATTTACGAGCTGTTTTATTGAATTTCAGTCGATTATTCCGAGCGATGCTCTGAATAATATGCGACCGCGTAAACAGCGATACAAAGCCGGGAAATATGATCTCGTCCCCGATAAGACGATGAGGATGAGTTGAGGGAATCACTCCGTATTTATATTATTAAATCCGATACGGTTTTTTTTTAAAGTAGTAAAATGTGCGAAAATACGGCGAAATCGAAAAAACTCTATTTAACAGGTGGAAACGTAAAGGAGGTGAAATTTGACGTCCACACGAGACGGGGCTCGAAGCTGTTTTGAATTTAAGACGAATTCGTTTTTTCAGGATACCCTTTTGAGACACGGGGAAATTTCAGTTTCGGAATCGGAGAAGAGGGCGAACGGCTCGTTGAATTTACGTGAATATTACACCGTATACCTGATTGAAACCAAGTGAGTAATTAACACATGCATAATAATTACATTAACTTTGCGAGAACCAGAAACATGTCATATCCGAGCAGTTTAAAGTATTTCTGTTTCTAATGGGCCTGGGTTTCTTTTAATTTTGTATATATATAATTTCAGAGCTACAGATCCGGAATTTCAAACTAAATTATCGAAATTATCCACAGTATGGAGGAGATATACAGAATTCGAACAGCTGCGCGATTACTTGGAACACACATATTCTTACATAGTCATACCGCCTTTGCCGGAGAAGAGGGTGCTGTTTAGTTGGCAGAAAGTCTCGACTGATACTTTTGACCCGGATTTTGTGGATCGGAGAAGAGCCGGATTAGAAACTTTTCTTTTACGCATCGCCTCACATCCAGTCCTTAGTTATGACAAGCACTTCATTGAATTCTTGCAGAACGAGGATGGCTGGCGGGAAATGTTTAAATCGAATGGTGAGTTTATGCAATAATGCTCTCAATATCACATAAATACACCATTCAGAAATCATGTATTGGCTAATGGTATAAGACGGAGGCCAATAATAATAATAATCATAATCATGTACCTGTGTGGCTTCTCGAATTCATTTTATATTACAGAAATCATTTTTCTTTTCATTATTTTTGTTTATATTTTTAATTTTATTTCTTTATTAGCCTTCTCATTCAATGTTTGATCCGCCATTTCGTTTGTTAGGTTCTTTCCTTTTGATATCTAACTTGTATTTTTTGCTAGTAAATTGATGACTGTTTCAAGAATATTTATTAATTCTACAAAACAACATATTACTAGATTTTGATGTCTTTCCGTAAGCCAGGGTAGTATTATAAATTAATAGCGAGCGGATCTTTATATAAAGCGGACGTATGATTATTATATACGCGTATTATTATAGTATAGTATGACTAATACCATTGTTTAAATATATCTAGTTAGTCAACGTAATGCATTTTCGGAAAAATAAAGTATTGCTCAGGGAAGTGGTGTACTCTATCGGTGAATGTAAATTGATTTGAAAACGTGATAAATATAACAGGTATCTCGGTCAGAGTGAGAGACAGATATCTGTGTTTTATCCATCTGCGGAAACGACGGAATCCGTATCGGTGATTTACTGGCATTGGCGAATTATGTGGCCCGGGGGAAAAAGGCAGGGTGGATGCATGTGACGCTGTGATGACGCACCTCGCGATAATTCTCGTGTTTGTTTACATTAGAAGATTAGAATTCTGAGGTATTCTGTTATAAATATAAAGAAATTGAAAGTACATTGCAAGGCACGTTCTTGTTGACAAAACATTAATTGAATAATTTTCTAAATTGAGGTTTTTTCTTTTAAGAATAAAATATTTAAACTTAAAACAAAAATCACTGAAAAGAGAAAAGTTAAATCTAAAAGGACAAAAATTTGCCGAGAAAAAAAACATAAATCTGCTTCTCAATTTTTATTTTCTTATTTTTTAAATTAATTAAGTTGTTTTGTTAACTTAATTTACTTATATTTACGATTATATAATAATCAGAAAATGTTTGTTTTATTAAGAAGAATAAGTATTTAGTTTGATAATATATAATATGTAGTTCGATGGCCTTTTTATATTTAAAATTTTAATAAAACGCGGGTTTTTCGTTCGAACGTATATACGAAAACCTTCTTCTCCTCCTCTCTCCTATTGCTATCTTCGCTTCTCCCGTGTATAGCGGTACTGTCGCTAACTTCAACTGGTGTAAAGGCGGGAAATTCATATAGTTTTTCTTATATTTACAAAACATTTTTTACTTGATTTACTTATGTTAACTATTACATAATAATAGAAATTCGTTTTTTATATAATGATAAAAATATGTAGTTTGGGGGTACAAATCGCCATTTATTTTTACATATATGCACCACTTTACTTATTAAAAACACCATACATGATGACACATTCGCGCTCTTTCTCTTGAGCGGCTGAAAAGTTACGAGGTAACCTTTGGGGGCAACATCCGTATATACAAGGTTACATCGTAACTTTTCAGCCAATCAGGAGAAAGAGCGCGAACGCGTCATTATGTATGCTGTTTTTAATAGCTTTGTTTGTTTGTGTGCTTGGAGCAGTATCTACTGACGTCATTAGAGTAAATTGAGAGCGTCTCAGAGTTGGATTTAAAGATGGTACAAACAAACGCGCTCGATAGCAATATAACCTTAATTTTATTATTTACTTGTCAGATTGTCACAGCTATTATGAATAGGAAAAGTAAAAATAATTTTTCAAATTAATGAATCTAGACTACAATAAAAATTCATCATATACTAGTATTTATATACCTACCAAGTGAAGTTTTTAAAATAATAATGATCGTTCTTTACATCAATCACATTGGTATCATTATATTATCCATATCGTGCATATTTAATGCAGGTATAAATCGGATTACATTTACAAACGACAGTTTACAACACGGTGTTAGCGCGATTAGGTTATGTTACACAAATTGCTCGTAATTGCTCGGACGTCGGATCGCGAACAGAAAGAGGAACCTCTTTGTGATCTGGATTTGCTTGCTCTAAACAAACAAACACGCACAAATCATGCTCTAAAATACAAACAAACGCGTGAAATTCCATGGATCTGCTTAGATCAGACAAACAAACAAACCTAATAAGTAACGTGGTGCATATATGTAAATATAAATGGCGATTTGTACTCCCAAACTACATGTTTATTTTTATAATGAAAAACGAATTTCTACTATACAAATTATGCAATAGTAAACATAAGTAAATCAAATTAAAAATATTATATAAATCTAACACAAAACTTAGAACTACACACATATATATAGAGCATAACATTAAATTAGAAACTAAAAAAAAAGTAAAGTAAAATCGTAAAAAAATAACGATTATATATTATCAAACTAAATATTTATTCTTCCTAATAAAACAAACATTTCAATGTAAACACCAGAATTATCGCGTGGCACGTCATCACAGCGTCATCGCCTATCCACCCTCTCCTTTCCCCGGGCCTCACCTACAACTTACGAGGTAACTATTGCAATTAAATAATATTTTACCGACACGTAAGAGAGCCATCTTGTATATAGTAGTCTAACTATAAAGTTTATATTTAAATCGAGACGGACATCAACGGCGTGCTGCCATCTACCGCTTTTGTCGAAAATGTTCAAAAATCCGTTAACTATTTTGTCCATAAGGTTGACTAACTGGTATGTATATAAACAATGGTATGACTAATACATAGCAATTATTTACTGGAAACTATAATAAACATTACAAAGTTGAAGACTTTTTAAATTTCGGTATTATACAATGTATAAAGTTACTTTAAAAAAGAGATTTTATATTATACCTTAATCCTTTTAATTTGCTTGAGGTAAGCTCTCGTCATATGCTGTTATTACTGTTTCCGCATACGTCTTTCATATTCCCGATCTATTTTCTACTAAACAGTGAGTTGATTAGAAACCTCTTAACATCTAGGCTATCTCCAAATCGCAGAGAACAAATTAAAAGCCCTAAGCGTGTCTGTCCGCCTGAAAAACACCGATCCACGTTTCGAATCCATCAAAACCTACGGAAGCACCCTCTATACCAGCATCTACAACCTACTGAAGGCCAGATCACGCGTCGCCGAAAAACAATACACCGTCTACAAGCTGCACGCCAACTACGGCCGCGTTTTCAGCGAATGGAGCGCCAACGAGAAAGAGATGGGTGACGCCTGCAGAAGACCGGCCACTACCTCGACTCCCTCTCGTCCAGTATCGACAGCCTGCTGGAAGACGAAGAATTGCTGGTCGATCAATTCAAAGAGTACCTATTCTTCGCCAACTCGCTGCAGAACGTGTGCAAACACCAGGAGCTGCTACAGTTGAAGTTGGAGAGCGCCGAAGAGAATATCACCACGAAGAATACGGAAAAGGTGAAGGCGCAACAGGGGAAGATCGGTATTATGAGCAGGCTGTTCGGCACCATCGATACGGACGAGGTGAGGGAGTTGAAGGTGAATCTGTTGGATCAGCAGATACAGGACGGGGAAGCCGTCGTTAGTGATACCAAAGCGGAATTGACGTGAGTTGAATTTTTATCACTTATTGTTAAAATCATGTACAGAGAGTTAGTTCGTTAGAAGTTTATGGGGTTCTGGGCAAAATGAAAATTTGACAATTCAAAATTAGATATAATCGGTTGCATTCTATTTAATGGTAATCCTCAGTTATTAACTTGAAAACCATACATTCAAAAATTTTGGCAAAGTGTTAATACCAACTACACATGCTACTACAATACTATGAGATTCAAAATGATTGTCGTAAGAAAAAAACTGTTTTTCAGAAAAATTTATCTATACTTATTACCAATTTAATGAGCGAAGTTAGCTACATACAAATTTCATATATTAGATGAATTTTCTTGACATTTAGCGACATTGGCGTTCGTGTTGTAGTATCTTTCGATTATTTTTATCTTATAATTTTTTTCAAATCGTTTATATTTACATCTAATATTACCAACAATAGTATTTCTGAATACTGTAAGAAAATAAGGGAATTTATCTGTGGTAATAGCTCAACAAACAGGTAAAAAATCAATATTAACATTAAGTGAAATAGTTTATTACATTTTATATTTATAGGCTTATCATACACTTCAGCGCAATGACTGTCAAAAGAAAGTTACATTTTCATCCCTATAAAGTTTCTACGGTACAGGAATTATTACCATTAGATCACGATAGGCGATTGGAATATTGTCATTGGTTTAATAACAATTTAACGGACGATGACTTGCTAAACAAATCATTTTTCTCGGATGCAGCCTGGTTTTATCTAACAGACTATATCAATTTACAAAACTATTGTATCTGGTCTGCAGAAAATCCACACGAATTTCGAGAAACGCAATTGCATCCCGTAAAAGTTGGAGTTTGGTTAGCTATTGTCCAGGCAACGAATAATAGGGCCAATTTTCTTCGAGGAAACTGTAACAGCCCAACGTTACCAACAGATGTTGGAATTGTTTATTGCAGAGTTACAAGAAAATGAGCTTGAAGCAGGTTATTTTCAGCACCATAATGCTCCAGCACATACTGCTTGACAAACCTGCCAATATCTTCAACAGTTTTTTGCTGACAGGTTCGTTAGAGCACAAAGATGGCCACCAAGATCGCCTGATCTAACCCCATTAGATTACTTCATTTTCGGCTATCTAAAAAATAAGATCTATAGAAACCGCATGCATACCATAGAAGGACTAAGAGATGCAGTTTTGTCACTTAATAATTATACTAATTGTATGTTACAATTTAAAGTAATAAATAAATTTAGTTAAACACCAGTTAGTACTGAATTGTAAAATCACAATTTAGTAAAGTTAAATTAATTACATTTCATTTTTACAAGCAGAAACACCAATCCATAGTCGTTTATATAATGCGAGTTCAAATACAGGTTACGTTTTCCTTATTTATGACAGATCCGTTTACTTTCTTTTGTTCCAACACTGACTTAGTTCAAACCTTCATTACAAACACGCGGCATATACCTACACCCTGTTACTATCTATAGGAGCGGAATTGACAATCATTTTGAATCTCTGTGTATATTAAAATTTGACATTAATCTATGTCATGGTTTATTAAATATTCACAACTCACAGTAAACCAAAATCAAATTTCCCGCAATTATATTTAGTAACTTCAACTTAAAGGTATTCAAATCTCTCTTAATCTAATACAACAAAACTTTAATGTTGAAGTTACTAAAAATAATTGCGGGAAATTTGAATTTGGTTCACTGGGCTGTGAATTTCTTATTATAACTACAACAAAACGCACATAAATGTCTTTGGGAATTTTTTAGCTGTGGTTTATTTATTCATTAAAAGTGCACAGTGAATTTTTAAAAAATGTTTAAATATACAGGGTGGTCCAAATTCGACACTTTTAATAGGGAACTTATATTTCTAGAGGAATTAGACAAAATCTGACCTATGTTTCTGGAGTTCGATTTTAAAGAGAAATCGATTAGTAAAATCTGTATTTTTATATCTTTCATTGTATAAAAGATACAGAGCGTATTACATGCAATTTTTAAAAGCCCTTGTAACTTTTTAATTTGTGAAAATGTTTGATTTATATGAGAACTTAATTGGGGCACTTTTTGACGCAGAATTTAATGCTCTAATTTTTTGTGTTTTTTTTTAAACTCGTATTTTTAAAGATATTGTCAAGACTTGTGTTTTTTTTATATGGAACACCCTATATATTTTTACACAATTCAAAAGCACATAAAATTACCTTTAACATGATATATCACACTTGATATTTTATTTAAATCAGTTCTTCAAATATCTAATTTTTTATTTGCAATTTCACAGTTTAACGTTTATTCAACACACGAAATATAATTAAACAAATACATTCGTAGGTTGTTCTTGTTTTATAGAGATTAATATATATTTTCGAATATTCACATCAAAACTATTATATCAACTGACTAAAATATCCTCATGCGCAGAAAACGCTGTGATAGCCACGCCCCCATTTAGGCGCGAATGTTTTAGAATTGAAAAATGTTCGTTACAACAGTATTTTAAGATGGCTATGAATGGTGGTTGATAAGCAAATACAAGTTTTCAACAAGACAGCAAAAAATGTTGTTGTTACAAATAACAATTCCAACAAACTAAATTAAAGAAACCATTAAAATAGCCTTACTGATACGATAGCTATAATTAAGAAGGTTTATTCTGTAAATATTGATAATGTATTAAAAAGTTCAAATTAATCATGGTTAGACCTAAAATACGCTGTAAAATTCCTACATATTTAAACGAAATTTTTACTATATGCAAAAAAAAAAAATATTTTGTGGTTGGTATACCTTATTACTGAGTTGATGGCCAGTTGTTTTTGTCATCTATTTTGTTTTAGACGTGTGTTCCAGATTTCCGTAGTTATTATTTTATTTTACATTCGTTTATTAGTAAATAGTGTTAGTTTTGAGTGTTCTACTTTAATAGTTAACATTAGAAGTTAGAAAAGTTTAATTTTCTTTAGATTTTTTTTTTTTACAAAAAAAAATATTAATTTTAAAAATGGAGAAAATATAAATTTGTTTGTATAACAAACTGACTATTCACGGACTTTTAACCTCAAACCACTGGAGCGGAGTTGCGATAGCAATTCTGAAGATAGATAAAGCATAATTATACTTTGACGAATTTTTGTTGATTTTTCATTAAGCTTCTAAGTTTTTAAGATGTGAATATTTGAATAAATGTAAAAAATGAAACAATGAATAAAAACAGAATATATTCCGTTGTTTATTCTCTATCTGTCAACAATATTCCGATGTGTTTATTATCGTATTATATAATTTAAATTTATTTAATGTGTTTTCATTGTAAGACATGTTTATATATTGTATTAACACATCGTTTTTATATTTTAACAAGCCATATTGACAATTTTCACCTGAAGATGATTTTTTTATAATCGAAACATGTCGTGAAAAAAGTTTTAATAAACTAGATTGGATACTGAACATTTTTTACATTTACTCAAATTTACATCATCGTTTTTAGTGGCTTTACACATCATTTTTAAGATGTATTGTATAGCTTCAAGGTCAAAATTAGCCTTCATTAAGTTATCTTTATATTCACATATTATAAGTTTTTACTTCAAGTATAAAAATATTAATTTTTCCGTGTATTTTAATTAAATTTGAACCCTATAAAAGTAAGGAAAATACAAAAAACTATTACATATTGTTGGGAAACATATCAAATGTATTACGCGCCATTTTTGGCATAATTTCCCAAAATCTGGCACACAAAATCCCTAAGCGATTGACAAAAAACTTTGGGCATCAATCACAAACCCCCATGTTATCTGTTCTAAATGAAGAAACATGTTTTCAAAAGAATAGTCTACTGTTTCTGTATCATGAAAAGACATATACCCTAATAGCCAAATTGAAATTTCCCGCCACTATTTTTAGTGACTTCAACGTAAACGCTTTAAAATAACTATTAATGTAGTACAAAATGGTAGATAATTTTATGTTTCAACGTTGAAGTTACTAAGAATAATGCGGGAAATTTAATTTGGCTATGGTTTATTCTGTAAATATCATAATGTATTAAAAAGTTCGAATTAATCATGGTTAGATGTAAAATACGCTGTAAAATCCTACATATTTAAACGAAATTTTTACTATATGCAAAAAAAAAAATATTTTGTGGTTGGTATACCTTATTACTGAGTTGGCCAGTTTTTATCATCTATTTTGTTTTAGACGTGCGTTCTAGATTTCCGTAGTTATTATTTTATTTTAGATTCGTTTATTAGTAAATAGTGTTAGTTTTGAGTGTTTTACTTTAATAGTTAATATTAGAAGTTTTTCTTTAATTTTCTTTTAATTTTTTTTGTTTACAAAAAAAAAATATTAATTTTAAAAATGCAGAAAATATAAATTTGTTTGTTTGACAAACTGACTATTCACGGGCTTTTAACCTCAAACCACTGGAGCGGAGTTGCGATAGCAATTCTGAAGATAGATAAAGCATAATTATACTTTGACGAATTTTTGTTGATTTTTCATTAAGCTTTAAGTTTTTAAGATGTGAATATTTGAATAAATGTAAAAAATGAAACAATGAATAAAAACAGAATTTTTGTTGATTTTTGATTAAGCTTTAAGTTTTTAAGATGTGAATATTTGAATAAACGTAAAAAAATGAAACAATGAATAAAAACAGAATATATTCCGTTGTTTATTCTCTATCGGTCAACAATATTCCGATGTGTTTATTATCGTATTATAATTTAAATTTATTTAATGTGTTTTCATTGTAAGACATGTTTATATATTGTATTAACACATCGTTTTTATATTTTAACAAGCCATATTGACAATTTTCACCTGAAGATGATTTTTTATAATCGAAACATGTCGTGAAAAAAGTTTTAATAAACTAGATTGGATACTGAACATTTTTTACATTTACTGAAATTTACATCATCGTTTTTAGTGGCTTTACACATCATTTTTAAGATGTATTGTATAGCTTCAAGGTCAAAATTAGCCTTCATTAATTATCTTTATATTCACATATTATAACTTCTCAAGTATAAAAATATTAATTCTTCCGTGTATTTTAATTAAATTTGAACCCTATAAAAAGTAAGAAAAATACAAAAACTATTACATATTGTTGGGAAACATATCAAATGTATTTACGCGCCATTTTTGGCATAATTTCCCAAA
Organism: Protaetia brevitarsis; assembly: GCA_004143645.1. NCBI lineage: Eukaryota > Metazoa > Arthropoda > Insecta > Coleoptera > Scarabaeidae > Protaetia > Protaetia brevitarsis. Next base: position 892,495 of record RXPK01000070.1, read on the forward strand.
ATCTGGCACACAAAATCCCTAAGCGATTGACAAAAAACTTTGGGCATCAATCACAAACCCCCATGTTATCTGTTCTAAATGAAGAAACATGTTTTCAAAAGAATAGTCTACTGTTTCTGTATCATGAAAAGACATATACCCTAATAGCCAAATTGAAATTTCCCGCCACTATTTTTAGTGACTTCAACGTAAACGCTTTAAAATAACTATTAATGTAGTACAAAATGGTAGATAATTTTATGTTTCAACGTTGAAGTTACTAAGAATAATTGCGGGAAATTTAAATTTGGCTATGGTTTATTCTGTAAATATTCATAATGTATTAAAAAGTTCGAATTAATCATGGTTAGATGTAAAATACGCTGTAAAATTCCTACATATTTAAACGAAATTTTTACTATATGCAAAAAAAAAAAATATTTTGTGGTTGGTATACCTTATTACTGAGTTGGCCAGTTTTTATCATCTATTTTGTTTTAGACGTGCGTTCTAGATTTCCGTAGTTATTATTTTATTTTAGATTCGTTTATTAGTAAATAGTGTTAGTTTTGAGTGTTTTACTTTAATAGTTAATATTAGAAGTTTTTCTTTAATTTTCTTTTAATTTTTTTTGTTTACAAAAAAAAAATATTAATTTTAAAAATGCAGAAAATATAAATTTGTTTGTTTGACAAACTGACTATTCACGGGCTTTTAACCTCAAACCACTGGAGCGGAGTTGCGATAGCAATTCTGAAGATAGATAAAGCATAATTATACTTTGACGAATTTTTGTTGATTTTTCATTAAGCTTTAAGTTTTTAAGATGTGAATATTTGAATAAATGTAAAAAATGAAACAATGAATAAAAACAGAATTTTTGTTGATTTTTGATTAAGCTTTAAGTTTTTAAGATGTGAATATTTGAATAAATATAAAAAATGAAACAATGAATAAAAACAGAATAAATATATTCCGTTGTTTATTCTCTATCTGTCAAGAATATTCCGATGTGTTTATTATCGTCTTATAATTTAAATTTATTTAATGTGTTTTCATTGTAAGACATGTTTATATATTGTATTAACACATCGTTTTTATATTTTAACAAGCCATATTGACAATTTTCATCTGATTTTTTTATAATCGAAACATGTCCTGAAAGAAGTTTTAATAAACTAGATTGGATACTGAACATTTTTTACATTTCCTCAAATTTACATCACCGATTTTAGTGGCTTTACACATCATTTTTAAGATGTATTATATAGCTTCAAGGTCAAAATTAGCCTTCATTAATTCTCTTTATATATACATAATATAACTTCTCAAGTATTGAAATAATTTTTCTATGTATTTTAATTAAATTTGAACCCCACAAAAACTGTTATATATAGTTGAGAAACATATCAAATGTATATACGCGCCATTTTTGGCACAATTTCCCAAAATCTGGCACATAAAATCCCTAGCGATTGACAAAAAACTTTGGGCATCAATCACAAACCCCCGTGCTATCTGTTCTAAACGAAGAAACATGTTTTAAAAAGAATAGTCCACTGTTTCTGTATCACGAAGAGGCATATAGATACAAAGAATGCTACATGCAATTAAAAGAAACAAATATAATTATTTGTAGTAAGAGTGAACGACCTAAACAATCAAATTTACTTTAAAAAATATTTCCTAATCAGCATACATATGTGTGTGATTGATTGTTAGTTGACAGATACGTCAAATATAACTTTTAAGATGTAAATATCGGCTTAAAACATATACAGAAAGAGATATACAGTACTATTAGGTCAATTATAAATCAAAATAATATTAAAATGTTAAAAAATAAAATGGAAAAAAAAGATTAAACTCACATAGTCAAATTTAAATTGCCCGCAATTATTCTTAGTAACTTCAACGTTAACACATCAAAATTACCTACTATTTTGTATTAAATTCATAGTTATTTTAATGGCTTTACGTTGTAGTTACTACAAATAGTAGCGGGAAATTTAAATTTGGCTATTAGGGAAATAAGGAACTTTTTATGGAAACTGCACTGATTCGTATTCTCAATTGTGTTGACTATTATGATAGGGCTTTTTAGAAATTGTCGTGAAAACATTGAGAATACATTTGAACTACAATTGACTGTCTCAAAATTGGAATTGGAAAAAAAAAGCAAATGGTAACATATGCAAAATAATAATTGAAAAATATATCACTGTTGACTTAAGTCGCGAACGAAAAGAAAACATCGAATTACATGTATATAAATGACGGATTTACTTATTATAAAACATTTTCTTCTGTTTAAATAAGCACAGTGACTTCCACAGATTAATATTTTTCTGCTCAAAGTATCACTATTTGCGTTGCGATAAGAAATATCACACAATCACAAGTCTATCGCATGTATTCATACTAAATATATATTTATTCTAGTTTAAGCGGTTTTATTATGTAATTTCCAGAAGATACGCGTGAAAACCGAGTAGAAAATTTATATACACTGCAGGTGAAAAGTAATTTCCACCTGGCAAACAGTCACGGCTGATGCTGATGCATATATCGCAGGTGAAGCGATGTTGACAGTAATCGAATTTCTTCATGACTTTTACATAACGTTAGAAAAAAAAAATTATTAAGTACACACCAACTATTGCTGACGTTAAACATTAAAATTTGCTGGCTTTTATTACCGTGCAATTATATTTAAAATAATTTTGATAAAAACTTTTGTAATAACGTTCCTGTAACATTTCTTTTGGCCAACACTGTATACGTAAGGATCTTACGGAATAAAACACACACCGATAAAACATAAAACCACATTAAATACATACCCTCAACCTCATTCTAGACTCACTAGATTTTATTACCAGCTCCGAATACACAGAAATCCACTCATAAAATAAGTTCACTGCCTAATCGCACTCATATCGCACTAACTCGAAGTATTTGATGTTTGTAATGGTACTGATTATAGTGTGCTACATTTACCCAATTTATCACTATGTATTACCGTGGTACCGAAAAAAAAAAAAACGAATAACATATTATCAGTGCGTCGAGAATGAAAGCCGTTATCAAACATCGGCTTAAATCGCGCGTCATGTTCTTGAAAGGCTCTGAAATGTTTTCTTTTTATTTTTCGTAAAGATTTACTGAGAAATTTGGTCTGCACAACGCGCTTGGAATACATATATTCTTCTGTTTATCTTTTAATTAACTTTGTTATGTAAATTAGGGAAAATTACCTTGTAATGGGTTTTAATGTAGTGGAAGCAACGGTTATTCTACTGTGAATGCACGGACAACCTATTTGTTATGCAGTTAGGTTTGGTGCCGGGTCAATCAATTAAAAAAAGTTCAATTTATTCATTGTGCTTTGTGATTCTATTCAATTCAGTTGATTTCCTTTATATATCATCTTGAATTTTATGTATTATTCGACATACAAACAAAATTCGTCATTAATTAACTTTATTTTACTTTAAAATTTCTATTCTATGACTAATAATTAAAAAAAAGAGTTTTGTAATTTCATTTATTTGAGTGATTTCACCTATCATTTTGCTGTCTGAAACATTTAGAATTCCACACCTTAAAAACAATCGCAGACGATTAGATTTAGGCATATGAGTGAAGGTAGCTTTTTATATCTTCATCGTTCGGGAATAGTTGAGAACCCTGCGGGTAGGTGTCCCTCGAGGATCAATTTTAGCGCCTTTGTTGTTTATTATATTCATGAAAACGACTTGCCAATTATTGGGTTTTAAAAGTTTATTCAATACAGTCAATTTCCTGAATATGTCATGCATTTTAGATTATATTATATTGATTCAATTACGTCATTGATAAATTTTAAGACGTGAAAATATCTATCGCAAAATCGAGGATTAAAATAAAGAAATTAATTCATTGGTTAGTTACCGAGTCATTTTGCTGTCAAAATAGTTGAAAACATTCGTGACGTCATACTTAAATAATAATAATTCTTCTCTAATAACTGAGGTTAGGTTCATAGTTCCAGAATGATACGTTAGGAGTCCCTCAAGCATTAATGTTAAGGCCTTTGTTGTTTATTATATTCGCTAATTACTTGCCAATGAATGTTGATTTGATTTTTTTTTTATTTCACGTCATATTTGATGTACAAAAAAAAATATTTATTTTCTCTTAAGATATTAACATATCTATTACAAAAGCAATTGACATGAACAAATTAATTCATTGGTTAATCAGTTAATCCTACAGTTTTATTAATTTTGGTTGAACCATGTTGACCCCCCTCTGTCATTTGTAGTTGAAAACATTCGTGACATCATGCTTAAATAATCGGATTCAATTCACTGAGGTTAGGCTGTGGTTAGGAGCGATACAATAGCTTTATACAGTTTCATCGTCGTTGCAGATTCATATGTTAGGAGTCCCCCAATGATCTATTTTAGGACCTTTGTTGCTTATTATATTCATGAATTCCAATGCAACTTTACATCACTGTGATCAGCTGTAAAAACCACACTGGACTGCTTGTAATAATTGTAATATTGTTATAAAACAGGTAACGAGATGGTTTCATACGAGAAAACCAAAATGAAACTAAAAAAAAGAATTATGAATATTTGAACCTCAAAGGAGTCGTACTAGTAAACGCTAACTGATGATGAAGTAAGGTTAATTGGCGGAGAAAAATATTAACAATTTCACTTATTTAGGTAATTGTGGATGTTCATTGTCGCTTGTCATACTTCTCTGTTAAAAACATTATAGCTTTATTTCTTGGTCATGATGGTTGAATGCATTAGTTTTTTTTTTACAGAAATACAACTTATCTTTACAAAACTTAATACTGTTATGAAATTTCCACATTTTTCCATCAAAGCTTCGATATTTTCAATGTTTCAATGTAGAAAAAAAATTATTTAGTAATAAATTAATGTTAATAAGATATTAATTCATTGATAGTCGAGATTGTAATTTAATATTTTTCGGTAAACATAGAAAATGCAACTGGCTGTCACTTGTAAACGTCATTTTTAAAAACGTGTATTCTAAAACTTTTAAATTTGCGATTTTTTTTTCCAGGGATTTTTGTACCAAAGCATTGACCGACATAGATCGTTTCCAAACCCAGAAATGTATGGATCTTAAAGAGACATTGGCGGCGTACGCTTTTTTGCAATTGAAAACTGCCAGAAAGGTACTATTATTACTTTTTTTTGTAATTTAAATTTCAAACTTAGGAAAAGAAAGTTAGCTGTTGCAGATGGTGAATAAAAGTTTATAATTAAGGTGATTTAAAATAATAAACCTATTATATTAGCAAAGCTCGCTATTCTTTTTCTAAGGAAAAAAATACTTACTTTGTTTTATTAACATTATTTTAACTTCCTAGGGCTTGCAAACGTGGACTCAAATACGGGACTGCTTACAAAACATTCCATAAATCAAAAAAAAAGACTAAAATATCGAACACATTGCTATCAACACATTATATTTTTCAATTAAAACAAATTTCATAATAATAGCTCTGTTCCGACCCTCAGTTCCAAACGGTTCCACGATTAGTAGGGGAACCGTTTAGAACTGGGGGTCTGAACATGGCGGATATAAAAAATTAAAACGAATCGACACCTTCACGCAATATTTATAAATGTATAACATATTTGATCGTTCATTAATGATAATAATCCGATATTAATACGGTGCATATTTTTTTTTTCGTTTTAACTTATTATATTTTAACTTCTCGTTATTCGTGTGATCATTTTTTTTTATGTTTAATTAAATGTAATATTTATTGTTAAAACGAAATAAATGTTGTAATTTTTAAGTGGGCGTTTCATTTCACCGTCGCAAAGGGGAATTAGTTGGAATAGAGATAGAAAAATCCGATTTTGTTATAAATTACTTTTATTTATATCTGAAAAGTAATATTTATCAATTATTATTTCTTTTGTTTCTCGGGTTTTATCAATTAATTAAAATTTTCATCGCATGTTTTTTTTTATATACAGGGTGTTATTTTTTTTTATAATAATAAATTACAGAAATGCAATAATAAATGCCTAATCGTAAGCAACCCCCTGTATATATATATATGTATATAAATATTTAATTTTCCGATAACATACACATAAAATTACAATGACAAAGAAATCGGATATTTTTTTTTGTATTATAAACATTTTTTTTTATTACAATGATAATAATAATAGAAAATAAAAGAAGTAATAATAATATATCAGTTTCTACTAATATAGCGTAATAATAAATTCAATTCACATATATATATTAATATATTAACTGTATTTAGCAATATTATCACAAATTTCTCATAGGTTCTTTTAATTAAATCTTTTTATCAATATTAATCTTGACACTACGCATTATTAAGTTTAGTTTACACAATTTGGCAATGCTGTCTCCGCCATCTTGCATCGATTGTTACGACGAACAACGGAGAACCGGCTTTGAACAAAGAACACCGTAACAAGTCGAAATCAAACTAAATTAACAAAAAAAAAGAACAAACCACTTGCGCTTATAGTCTTAAGGTTTTAAATTGCATCATTAAAAAATAACTTACAACATACAAATATTCATATTACAAACACACAAGTAATAATAAGGAAAGCTCATCTACTAGGATATTAAATTAATTAATTTATCCTTATATAAGCTCCTTACAATGTGTATTTATTTTTAATGTTCCGCTTCTCGTTCAAACTACGAAGCTCTCCTTAAATCTTTAAATATATTATAGTTTTTTTGTTTTAGATCGGGTATATTATAAAAAGGGAAATTTGAAAAATTATAGAAATTAAATCATTAAAACACACTTTCACTACCATTTAAATTTATATTTTTTTTTTAGAATAGTGAAAAGTGGGTAAAAATTATTTTTAAGAAATATAGATTTGTACCAATTGGAATAAATATTGATATAAAATCTTGTCGAAGTATATTTTTATATATTGCACTCTACTGAAGACATCTTGTATATACAGCGAGATATGTTTCAACGCCCTGTAGATATTTTGTAGTATCAATAAATACAGAATAATAACTAAGGAGCAGACGAGATATAAAAATAAACCCTCTCTGGCAATTACCTGCTATATTGCTCTGTCTAATAGTGGGAGCCAAAAGCCTAAAACCGCCGCACAATAGTAATTGATTCACTAATTCTATTCCTCTTACGTATGCGTTTTCATCATGATTCATTTATTTATACAAAAATAATACTTTTATCATCTTTAAATGTGCACCTATAAAAATGGATGGATTAGTTTCGATGTTATAATAAGCAATCAATATATTCAATCATCTGGTTGGTATTGAGATCTAAAAATTATATAATACACATTAAAATATGAAAAGAAGTAATAATGATTTAATGAGTTAAAGGTTTCCCTCTTATAAAATTAATAGTAAGTACCATTGACTACATTCAAAAATGAGATCACGCAGATATGTATTGTTATAATAAAAAAAAAAAAAATAAACATACTGTATACAATATTATATTTACTATTGTGATTTTTGGCTTCCACTTTATCTTTAATATTCTTTCTTAATGCATATCTTCGCTTGAATTTTTTTCTTTAATAATTTATTTAGTACTAGCGGCCCCACATTGGGCGCTAAAAATCACTTTCAAAACTTCTGAATCAAACAAATAAAGTAAATGTAAGTTTAAAAAAAAAATACAAAATATGTTAAAGGAATTTCAAATAAAAATCTAATAAAAACAACATTAAAGAATAATTGGCACTATGTATCATAATCACATCATTATTATAGTTTAATAAATTGTAGAATTTTCAAAAAGTGGAAAAAATAAATTATTGCATTATGATCTACTGAAACTTCCACGTTCAATGCTTTAATAAAAGTAGTTTTGTGGCGGTAGCAGAAGATTTACAAGGTCCGGATTATAGTAATAATTTGAATGCAAAAGACTTTGAGTTGAAACGACGGAATTGAGGTGGGGAAAAAAGCTTTTTATGAAATGAAATGATGGGGGTGTCAGCTATTTTTATGCAGCATTCTTACTAATGTTGCTTCTAGATGCGCATATAGTAGATTAAAGTGCAGTGTTTCATGCAGTCTCAGAGTATTTTAATTATTAATTTGGGTATTATAATCGTATTTTGTATTAACATAGTGTAAATGTTTTGAGTTGTTGTTTAGGCTATTTCCATCGGTTGTAGGATTTCAATGATTCGACGTTTCGCCAATTCGTCTACTGCCGTCATCAGGAGCTGTTTCTTGTCAAATTCATTATTCGAAATTAATTTGACAAATACGTCCGAGAATATTTCCTAATCTAACACAACCATTCAGCCAATCGAGGAGGACCCGATTGGTTGAATGATTCTCCCTATTGACTGAATGATTAAGTGTTAGATTAGTTAAATTATAATATTAGTAGGTATTCGGAATTTCGAGACAGAGTTCGAATCTCACACAAGACAAAGAAAAAATTGGTTATCGGACATATTTGTCAAATTAATTGCAAATAACGAGTTTGACAAGAAACAGGCCTCTTCAGGGCTACCCTGATGACTGCAGTAGACGAACTGCCGAAACGTCGGATCATCAAAACCTACAAACGATGAAAATAGACCAAACAACAACACAAGTCTTCATCCATCGTCGTGAGATAGTGTAAATGTCTTGTCACTGGTTCCAATATGAGAAAGTCACCCATTAATTAATTAATTGTAGATTTTAATATGTTTTGTCTTTAATTGTTGATTTTAACTTAAGAATTTTCTCTCATCACACGATTATAATATTTTTATTGACACATCATTTTTATATTAAACAAAGTTTGGGCGTTTTTTGCCTGGGATGATCCTTGATCGAAACACGTAGCAAAAAAAATATTTTAAAATAAATCAGATTGGAACTCGAATCCTTTATTATTTCAATTCACTTAATACACCAATCTTTTTGTGACTTTACTTATTATTGCTAAAAATGGTCACAAACAGGTTAATGAACATGGGAGTATAACCAAGAAAAAAGTATTTTTAAACATACTAGAAAAAAAAATCAAAGTTAATTAGAAGATAAGGAAGATTTTAGTTTGCAAAGCTTGGCTTCTCTTAAATCTTCCATCCATGGTTAATTTATAATATTTAGATTTTAAATGTTTTCATTTATTTCCCCAAACCGCTTAAAAATCAAATAGAACACACTTTCTATTAAAATGAAGTAATGAAAGAGTTTACTTGTGCAACACCAACTCACAAACCGCCACATTCTCGCAAAGTTAACACGGAACTCTCAAATGTTTTTTAATTCGACTATAAATCTTGTCGACAATACGTAATTAAATGATCATATGAAGCGATAAATGAAGGATTGCACATATTTTTCTGGAATTCAACTATCGCTAAACGATAGTACATGAAAATCCTAGTAGTTTTTGTTTAATTGTTTGGACGATGGTTCAGGTTTTCCCATTAATGACACACAGTTTTTTTTTTATCTCCAATTTGATTCATCTTTAATTTTGCGGTAGCATTATTTGAATTGGATCATATTTGTACCAAAGGCACTTATATTAATTTTATTTAACTACTTTTTAAGATAGCACTTTCCTTTTACATTCAAAATAACTTGAAGTAAAAACCAGTTAATTAAAATTATAATTTATATTATATTAATAATTGAAACATTTATTAGCTTTATTAAGATGTTAAAAATTTACAAGATTCAAGAAACCATGAAACTCTTTATAGTTACTAAATATAATCATGGTTTATTCAATCTTGTAGGTTTTTAACTTTTCGATAAATACCATAAATGTCGAAACGTCGATAAATTAATTGTGTTTCAATTAAACAAAGCCATTACTTCTCTGATTTTTGATTTATATTTGACTAAAACAACAAATAGTTAATTAAAATTATTTAAATTTGATACAAATATGCCCCTCAAAGACAAAATTGCAAATACAGGGTTTTCCACGGAACTGGCTGGTTAGAAGTTTTCCGGCTTAACGAAATTCCTCAGTTTTAAAAAATTGGGGTTTGCAACAATTTGGCACTTACTTCTTTCTAAAATATTTCACCTTTTTTGTACTTCGGTTACCGGGAAGTCGCCACGAAACTTGGTTATTTTAAATGGAACACCCTATATATTATTATATTTTTGAATTTAATCTAAGATATTACGATTTTTGTTAAAATTTTGACATTTACATTGTTGTATGTAATTGATTAATTTTCACTTGATTTAAGTGTCAGAAATCTCCGACTTTGAAATCAACAAGTACTAGCTTGTTTTACCAAAACGTAGATAAAAAATTCAGTGACATTATACAGGCTGTTTAAAAATTAGTGACATATCAAGAATTTGAATGTTGCAAAACTTAATTTTTCAAATAGAACACCCTGTACATTTCTCTATTTTTGGATGTACATTAAATTCTATGCGATTTGCTGTAGCACTCCCTATACCACTCTTCAGCAGTTTTCTTCTAATTACTCGTTTTGTTTATTACCGCTTTCAAATGGCCGAATAATTTCTATCTGGTGGCAATGACATTAACATCACAACAATTTATTATTATTAGTAAGTATTATTGTTTAATCATTGTTTGTTACACGTCGCGTGTTCAGATAAATGCATATATTATGGAACTATGAATTAGATAATGAAAATATTGAAGCAGCTTATTTAACCTGGATACTTTAAATTTATTTTACATTCACTGAGAATGCAGGATGAACTTATAGGGAATTTACGGTAATTATAGGAATTTATTTTCGGCTAATATCTAATAAAATTCCGAAAACTTTGAAAAATACATTACACAGATTACACACTGTACGCAACTTTCGGTACTACCAAGCAAGATTTAATGATTCGTGTGACGAGAACGTTTAATGAATTAGACCCAGTTGAAGTGAGAAGAAGTATAAGGCGACACATTAAGACGTCGAATAATAAAATGCTTGGACGTAAACGGAATTCACATTGAGCATTTTTTCTTGATGCTCTATGCCATGGTTCAAGTTTATGCTGCTTGTAAATTGCATTTGTTAAGTATGCATGTATCTAAATATTCTTCATAAAAAACCTTATAATTTGAAAATACTTTAGTATATCAAAAACTTTAAACATTTGTCTGACAACACACTACGTTTTAGTGAAACAATCTTTGTTATGTTTTCGTCGTTATCGTTTATGCCATTTCCCTTAATTTGAAACCAAGCTATTAAGAGAAATCATTTCAAAATTTTCTGGATTCCGTTAGATATATTAACAACCAATAAATTCCTTTAATTACATCGAATTCTCTATAAGTTCTTCCTCCATTCTCAGTGAATCTAAAATAAATTTATAGTATCTAGGTTAGAATAAGCTCCTCCAATATTTTTCATTATCTAATTCATAAGTTCCACAATAATATTCATCGATCTAAACATGCGACGTGTAAGAAACAATGATTATAACAATAATACTTACTAATAATAGTAAATTGTTGTGATGTTAATGTCATGGCCCACCAGATAGAAATTATTCGCCATTTGAAACGGTATAAACAAAGCGAGTAATTTAAAGAAAACTACTGAAGATGGGTATAGGGATGCTACAGCAAATCGGTATAGAATTTAATTGTATATCCAAATAGGAAAATGTACAGGGTGTTCTATTTGAAAAATTAAGTTTTGCCAATTCAAAATTCTCGGATATGTCACTAATTTTTAAACACCCTGTATAATGTCACTGATTTTTTTCTGGGTTTTGGTAAACAATGTTAGTACTTGTTGATTCAAAACCGGAGATTTCTGACACTTAATCAAGTGAGAATTAATCAATTATACAACAATGTAAATGTCAAAATTTTAACAAAAATCGTAATATCTTAGAACAGTTGAAGATAGGTATAAGATACCCTAATGGTAATCGTCACAGAATTTTATGTAAATCCAAAATATAATAATATATAGGTGTTCCATTTAAAATAACAAGCTTGTGGCGACTTCCGGTTAACCGAAGTGCAAAAAAAGGTGAAAATATTTTAGAAAGAAAGTAGTGCCAAATTGTTGCAAACCCAAATTTTTAAAACTGAGAATTTCGTTAAGCCGGAAAACTTCTAACCAGCCAGTTCCGTGGAAAACCCTGTATATCAAGAACGATTAGTTTCAGGAATACGACACATAAATACAAACTCATCACAAATAATGCGAGCAATACATCGGATCCATAAAAATTGCACTATTATGCTCCATTTAATAAAATAGAAATTGATATCGACACCCTGTATATCAAAACTGCTATGAGGCTGAAAATATTTTCTTTATATAGATTATATTCGGTCATCAATACCCTGCAAGTTTAAAAATCAATTTCCTAGTAGAAGTTCCAAAAATTATAATTGCGCAGTTCGGTGAGACACCCTGTATATGCAGTGGTTCTAAAATATTTCAGGTTTGATTCCTAAAAGGATTAGCATTTCTTATGGTACGAAATATATTTCTACTGAAAAAAAAAAAAACACTTTAATAATAATAATGGTAGTTTTTACTTTAAATGGATCACCCTGTACGTATCTATAAAGGATTAATAATAAAATAAAGCAAAAAAGGATTTTTTTTTCAAAATTATAATGGATAATCCTATTCTTGACGTATTTTTTTTGTATTGTGTTAAAAGCGTTGTAAAAATATTACAATTATTATGTTTATAAAAGAACAAATTAATGATTAGTGATAAGTAGAAGTTAAAAGAAATTCTTGTTTATTTCAACTACAAATTTGCAATTTTTCCTGAAAATAATAAATTTGAAATAGCTCTTCACTTTTAAATAAACATTTCCAAAGAGTTCTTTTTTTTAGATTTTTGGAAAAATTTAAAATAATATATTCCAGATGGTTAATCTATATTTCTTATAAAAAGGAAATTATTATTCACTCCTTTTCCTGTGTAGAAGAAAAAAAAAGAAAAACGAAAACACAAAATAAAAGGAAACTAAAAAAGTTATTAATAAATATTTGATTTATCCACTTTTATACAAATATATCTTTTGTATAATATAATATTTACAATATTTAAACACATAGTACTTACTAATCAATAATATAAAGTCCGCTGTTTTAAGTTTATAAAAAAAAGGAAATCGCAATCTTCTCGTTTCAAAAAGTAAATGAAAAAAAAAATACCTGGGGGTTATACACAGGGAAGAAGGGGATGTTCGATAGTGATAAACATATTTCTATATATATAAAAAAAAATCACATTTTTATACGGGAAAATTAACATACACAAAAGGGGACACAGAAATATTTAATTTTACTGTATAGATGTTTCTGTACCCCCTTCATAGTTCAACGAGTTTTTAGTCCAACTCAATTAAAAGTTATTTAATAATAATAAAATAATAAACAGTGATGTTTTCAGTACTTACTAACAATGATGGTGATAGAAAAATATAAGCAGAACAAATTAATGAAAAAAATAATAATTAAAAAAAGTATGATCGTTATGCAAGTATGTTAATGATAATAATAATAATAACGTGTGGCATAGAAAAAAAGAGAACATAAAACACACTAATAACGTAATATTTTAAATTATTTTACACAGTCCTTCGAACTAATCTTTCTTCGATCATTTTGTCTCGTTCATTTTTTTTTTTTTAATTTTCTGCGATCTAAGGAAAATAATATTCAGTGATAATATCAATAACAACCATAGAAAACTGTACATCGTTAATAACTCTTGAGGGGGAAGGGGGCTGGAGGATATTGTGTTGACGAATTTGGAAGGAAGGGGTAATACTTCATTTGTCATTTTCGTTCTTATTTTATTTATTTTTTTTTCCGGTAGGTCTGCGCCTATCCGCGCACGCGCACCGCCCACTGAGTACGCCGATGGGGCATCCATGGGATGCAACATACACCTATCGCATATATCTCATATTTATTAATTACAGGAAATGTGCTGTGTGTGTCTCTCTGTGTGTGTGTGTGGGACCGACTTTCTTCTCGTTTCGCTGATTACAGCACGTGTGCGTTTCTTCTTCACTCGAACGCTGAAATAGAAATGTGACGATAAAAATGGCATTTAAAACATATAATCTGGGTATATACTTCATTTACTGTAACAGACGAGGTACGTCATTACTTGCAAATTCGGCCATGCAATACCATCTTATTAAAATAACCGACTAACATATAACCTATTTATGTTCAATTAAAGATACTATGTTGGTGCCTACTGCTTTTTAAATTGCATGCTTGTCACATCTTCCCAATGTATTCCCACCAATTTAGTTATAGCTGTCAACTGTCAAAGGGATATATTCTGCATTTGCAGTAAAGTATGGGAGTTTGCGTTTATACTTGGTATATATTCATTTAAAATAAGTAGTTATTACAACTAAACCATACCAAAACCATTGTGTAAACAATCGAAGGAGTTAATAGTTTCGTTAATCTTGTATTTCAACGCAGAACGCGGGAACAACGAGCCATTACTCCCGTTAACTTTCGTGCGAGGAGTATAAAATCCATATATTTTTAATGTCATATTCTTTACAGTATTTCGTTTTTAGAGAGTAACGAGTGTTCTAAACATTCATTTTGCAAACATAAGCAAAATTTCATTCATGAATAAACAAGGAATTACATCCACTAACCCAAAACGAAAATGCATACGAAATAAATGTTGTAAAAATTGATTATTCTACGCATTGTCAATGTGCTTTGGAGAGCAATTTATGACAATGTAATGTATAAACAGTGAGTATATACAAATATTGTTTACAGAAGTGTTCTTTCACATACATTTTTCAGACTAACATACACATTAACATTTTGAATAGTGCTCTTAAGAAAAAGACATTTCTATGGTTGAAACACATTGTTATGGTAGATATTATTTGTTCTCAAAGAAAAGGAAGTTTGTTATGAAGCGATGGATGTAATATGGCAGATCGGAGGATGTATACAATTGTATAAAGCGGATTGAATTAAATTAGTCTGGAAATTTGACGTACTTGGTGTACAACATATTGGAAACGAAATTTAGAAGTAGTAAATCAGAGAGATTGGTTTTGATAGAGAAGAAACTTGCATACTAATCGTTACTGTGAATACTTTAAGCGATAATGGTCCCGATTAAATTTATTGTACTCACTTGTGCTTTTTGTTATTTTTTCCACTGCTATCATGATTAACATACTTTAAATCCTGATTTTCAAAAAGAATCATCATTAATATTAACGGTAAATGTTATTTTTAAGAGTTTGTTTATTCACCTGTCAAAAGTGTTTGACAGTTAAATAACCTAACGGTTTGTTTACGTTTTGACGAACAGAAAATTTGCAACACGATCGTGACGTCATAGCAAACTGACTCACGTAGTACCTCGTCTGTTATAGTAAATGACCTATAAATACCCAGCAACTTAATTTCGTTTGAAATTCGGTGTTTTGAAAGAGTAAATTATGCAAAATATTTACGTAGAAACATTCGATAACAGTGTTGTTTTCAAAAATGCTGCGTGTGTTTATAACTTGACCTGGGTTCCAAGTGTATATCTTAAAAACTAAAAAAAAATATAACGAGATTGTATAAAGTTAAAAGAGCTTGAGAGGCAAGTTATCGTTCTGAAAACGGGTACACACATCATAAGTGAACGTGGGCTTCAGTGTGTACCTTAGAAACTCCAAGAAGGTACAACACTGCACATTAGAGAACCAAATGCTTTCAAAAGCACTCCGTGCGTTTCTAACTTAATCTGGGTTCCAAGTGTGTATCTTAAAAACAAACAAAAAAAAAGATACGAAATTGTATAAAGTTAACAGAGCTTGAGAGGCAAGTATCGCTCTGAAAACGGGTACAATTCACCCCCTAAAAAACGTCTTCGTCAGAGTGTATATGATTCCTTGGACGAAGCAGATAGGTCGGCAATTAGACGACACGTACATTCCTTTTTCTTGCAGAACGAATTATCTACACCTACAAAACTATTGGGTGTAAATACAATATTATCCAACTATCTTACATTTACTTCATCGCATTGTATCGTACAGGTTATTAAAGCAGATGACATTTTGACAATTGAAGACACGAGTGGATGAAGGTGTTATGTTACAAAATCAAACTTTTTTAGAAATTAAGTTTTTTTTTATGTAATTTTTCTCAAAAGTATTGTAACATAACCCCTTCATACATTCACAAGACTCGAGTGTCCTTGAATTTTTGGAATTTTCGATGGTGCTATGTGAAAGATGGGTACAAAACACCTTGATTCATGCAAAAAAGACAGTTTTTAAAATGCGACATAACACCTTCATCCACTCGTATATTCAATTGAGAACGACGCTCTGGAAAATTTTAAAAAAGTTAGGATTTAAGTGAACGAAGCGAAGTCGCAATAGTGTTTTAATAGAACCGCAAAAGATATTGTGTTATGGAGGCGTCAATATTTAAACAACATTCGGAAATTTCGTGTTAGTGGCAGAAAGATACAGTCGCGAGCAAATGTTATAGGCACCTTTGACAAAATTAATGGGTTTCATGTTTCTTGCATTTCTTTTTGTGACAGACATTTCAACGTTTATATAATCGTCTTTATGGTTACAATAGTCTTTATAGATACCTTTTGTAAATGTATTATTTTTTTTTAAGTATTTTCAAGTCTTCGAGATGTCACTTTCCCCCTCATCTAAAAAATATTATAGCTGTACTAAAAACACTCTAATATGCAACAAATTAATAAGATCCCTTAAAACACTACATATTTATAATGTATTACCTACAAGTTTTTATTTTCTCATTTTTTACTGTGATATTCGCCCAAAATTTAGGGTGCCTATAACATTTGCTCGCGACTGTATATTATTTGGATGAAACTTGGGTCAATGCAAGTCATACAAAGGAAAAGTGTGGGCAGACACCACAGTACTCACTGTAAGACAAGCATTTGTGGAAGTGGAGTTTCAACAGGACTGAAAAACCCTTCAGGAAAAGGAAAACGTTTAATTGTTTTACATATTGATAGCGAAAATAGTTTTGTTAAAAATGGTCTCTTTTTCTTCGAATCGAAGAAAACTGGAGATTATCACGAAGAAATGAACAGCCTGAACACTTGGCTGTTCATTGTCGAGTGGATGAGAAATGTGCTTCCTTTTTCTGGAACCAAACTCTGTTATCGTTAGGTATAATTTAATAATTTGTATTATTTTATCACCTTATAGTACGACTATAACATTCTAAATAAACTACTAAAATCGTAGTGATTTCATATTACCCTTTGCTATTATTACAAAATTTTGATAATAACCAAACTTTTTCGCTTATGACACTGGTCGCATTCAGGGAAAAAATACGTTTAAGCGCTGAGAAACAGCGCTTTATTGCAGCGCTGCATGTTGCCTGAATGACATAAAACACTAATTTTTACATATAAATACATCTACTAACTAAAGTGTTTATTATATCTTAAATTTTATATATAAATGGATAACCAAGAGGAAGAGCTTTTAATGACAATACTTATTGAAGAAAATTTAATATTAAACTCTATTAGAACTGTGATTAGTACTGAATTTACGTTTTTGTTACCTGCCATAACTGTTTTCCTAATGTTTTTACTTTTTATAAAAGCAAAAAAACCTATATTATCTATCCCATAGATCAGGTTATACGGACACAGATACCTGATGATAGGCATGGTAATACACAACAAAGCTTTTGTAGGTTAGGTATTTGTGGTATTTGTTTTACGCTTGCTTCAAGGGCTTTGTTGCAGCATATAAATTATACGCTGCAATAGTAGCTGACCGCTTGAAGAAAGCGCTGTAAAAATTATGTCATTTTTGTACGTTCAGGGAAGTTTAACATCTCAGCGCTGAGCTTCCCTGAATGCGACCACTGACAATTTACAATTTGAATTTGCCGCTACTTTTTCATTCTTCGGTGTAATTTGGGCGCCGATCGCAGCGCCATCTACTGTATTCTTAAAGTAAATAATGGAGTATAGACTGTAGAATTCAATTCTGCGGCTGTATGCAGTTTTAGACTAAGAACTACCGCTTTAATGCAGAAAATAAAAAAAATATATATTATAATTTTCAATAAAAGTAATGTTTGCTGAATGGTTTAGAATGAATATGTTTGAAAAATTTATTTCACACTTCCTTGCAACAACAATTGTCATACCGAAGACGTACTTTCCAGTTTTCGCTGTGTTAATTATGCAAAAATTGACAAAATTGTTTGAGTATCAACCAAACTGAGAAATAAATGAAAAAAAAAAAAAAATGAAAATATGTAATTCAATTAAATAATATTTGAAAAAAAACGGGATTTTTCATTTTTTTCCAAACAAAATTTTAGTGTATTTTACTAATAAAAAAAAATCCCCTATGTTGCAATATTGATGCCGGTCACCTCGTATACATAAAAAAATAAACATTACTGATTCTGTAAAATTACTAAGTGATTCAATGCCGAAAAAAGCAAAGGGAAGAAACTTACGCGAAGGCGTCCGATTCATCAACTGCGGTATGCAATTCTGCGTCGCACTGTCCGTGGCCGAATTGAGGAAGTCCCATATCAAGATCGTGTCGTCGTGCGAACTGCTCACGATCTGGAACTCGTCGAACTGCAAGCGGAACACCCGTCCCGTGTGCTCCTGCGCGGGCGCCAAATAACATAAAAGATAACAATTGGGCGCCCAGAATTAAGACTCACTCACCACTAACGTCCTCAGGCACAACGAATTGGCCGGTTTCCTGGAGTCCAGCGCCGCCACCAGATCCCACACCTTGATCTTCCCGTCGTAGGCGCCGCTCACGATGCGTTTCGAATCGAAACGTATGCAGCGTACCAGCTCCTCGTGTCCTTCAATATCCGCAAACAGATGGCGCACTCTATATCCCACAATCTGCGAGGAAGAAAGAAACGAAAACCTTAAGACCCGTTAGGAATCGCCTCGATCGCCGATTACCTTATCGTATTGTCCGAACTGCCGCTGACCACTAATCTGTCGCGGTACTGCAGGCACGCTATACCCCTCTTGTGACCGTTCAGGGTGTGCACAAATTCACAGGTCGACGTGTTCCACACTTTTATAGTCCTATCACCCGAAGCGGACACTATATATTTCTCGTCGAAGTCTACGACGTTGACGGCCGCCCTGTGACCTACGAGGACGCGTCGGAGACTTATTTCCGATTGTGACGTCATGTCCCATACCGCTATCGACCTATCCTGTAAATCGGATTTGAATTCTTAAAGATGTTAGGCTGCTTGAAACGAAAATAGAGAAAATCGAGCAAGCTAGATATAACATCCGGGCGCAGTATAAATCTTGTGCAGTAGTTTCACTAAGTGTCGGCGCCTTTGATGTTTTGTCTATCAATTTAAGGAAATTCGCGATGGCGTTTGGCGGCTATATTTGTAACCAATAATGTGGGTACGAAAATAACTTATATGCTCAAACAGACTGACAATTGACAGAAAATCGCACAACATCAATGTCACTCCTATAACAAAATGACAGAATGGAACGGCTTTGTAGGTTAGATTTTTGCTTGTAAATAGTGCTTTCCATTCACTCATAAAAGCAGTTCGGTAGTACTTCCGGTGTACTCTAACTGCAATTTAAACGTTCCTTTGATAAGGAGCACGAAACTCCCAATGTATTCAGTTTTACCTCCCCTTTTCCCCTTATGCACTAACTTATTTGCTAGTGTTTCGTGCTCTACACACCATTTATGACAAGGTTAGAAAGCTACAAATTAAATATTACTATTATAATAGTTGTAAGATTTTTTTTTGACATTTTGAAGTAAGATTTCTTTAAGGTCACGATTTGTTGTTTACATCAAAGTCTGATTTCTAGGTTAGCTTCCTTTACCTCTCCCTTACCTCTCTTTACAATTTAAAAGCACAAAAAGCGTTCCATTGGTTCTAAATTGTGTAGGTCAAGAGTAGAGTAGAGTAGTAGCAGAGTAGGAGTGATAGACGGTGAATGGAAAGCACTAAAACAAATTCAAACAGTTTTAGTTACAATTTCACCCCCCCCTTAAAACGCTTTATTTAGTAGTCAAGGACCAACAGATGGCGCCGTTCTTTGAAAATCATATAACTCATTTTAAATTCACTTAGATTGACGCGCCATCGATATACCGGATCCTGTGAGCTGCGTGCGATGGCGTCCCCGTGCAATTTCCTCACTCAAAGAAAATGAGATGTCAGCAGTGTTGCCAGATTGCTGCAATGATTTTACTCCTCTATGATTTGAAATTACACTTTTTTTTTTTTAATACAGAGCCACTAAAACTGACATGTAATGATTGCCGTTGCACATATGTTGGAAGAAATTTCGAAATTAGGATAAAAGAGCATTTACGTAGCGTAAAACTCAATTCTACTACCTACATTCATGTTCGGTAAACATTTAAAAGAAAATAAACACAACTTTGACATCAATCGCAATTTCGGCCGAAAAAGGTATCTTCCTCAATAATTTAGAGGCATTGGAAATATTGAGGCAACAGCACACCAGTAGAGACATGAAATTCACAATTAATTTTCGAGTTAAACCCCTTTTTTCAAATTTTACTCGATAGATGACCTTCTACATATGTGCATGGTGTTCCACTTTGTCTTAAGCACAACATTACTTTAGTTTAGCTTTTCCATAATAGATGGCACAAGTTTATTGAATTTTTCTGGAATTTTCTACTTTTATTTAAATTTTATTCTCGACTTTTCCAGAATTATTTTATATACCGAGTTCGAATTGTTTATAATTATTTTAAATAATTTTGAAGTGTCGTTTCTTTAGACTCCTGTGTTTTATTCTTTATTTAATGTCTGTTTTTTACAAGTTTTACATAAGTTCGACTATCTACTTTGCACTATCTAATTTTATTTTAATTTTAAAAATTTGACCATTCTTAACTGCTTTTAAATTGTATTTTTTTTAAAATTCTTTTACCATTTTACGTTACTGCTTGATTTAATTTTTTTTTTTTAATTTTATACAATATCGCTTTGCCAATAATTGTTGCACACACTTATTATATGATAATTCTTCTTCTTCTTTAGTTGTAAACATCCAAATGTTTGGAATGAGAAGACCGGTTAAGCATGAATTACAGCTATGCCCCTGTATTCTTTTTCAAACACTCTTCAAAGTCTGTTTTGATACGAAAAAAAAAGGGGATTAAAATACAGGATGTCCCACCGAACTTTTTTTTGCAAAATTTGCAATTTTGTTGATTTTTTGACGTTTGCACTGTTTCAAATGAAATTAAATAGCTGATGATGTATCAGATATTCAGTGGTTATACTAATGTCGATGCAAGTACAAAGACGTAGGTAGAAAGTGTTATGGCAAGAATCACCAAATCACATACAGGATGTTCGAAAACGCATCTCCAATGTGGACACCTTTAAACCAACAAAACTTTTTTATTTCAAATGGAACATGGTATTTTTTACTACAGCATTGAATACAATATCTAATAATTAATGTACGTTCTCTATGACTAAAAGACATTACTATTAGTAAAAAACTAGTGAACGTTAGATATCTGAAACATAAATATTGAACAGAATGTTTTTGTAGGAAAAAACTCATTTTATTTGTTGGAAACTTGGAATTTGGGCATATTTTTAGCAATTTTTTGCAAGAAGTGTTTAAGAAACTATTAATAATAGGTGTACCAAACCCTAATATCAATCGATGCAGAATTTTGCGCTGCATTCAATGCTGTAGTAAAAAATACCATGTTCCATTTGAAAGAAAAAAGTTTTGTTAGCTTAAAGGTATCCAAACGTGTTATAAAGTTGAAAATATTGTCCTTAAATAGACCATAGTGGCCATGATTACACTGCAAGTTTCAAAATCAAACTTCTACTAGAAGTTCAAAAAAATCTAATGTCCCAGTTCGGTGGGACACCTGTATACTAAATGTATTGTAAATACGTAATCTACTGAAAGTACATATCAAGAGATCGGAGACACAACCTGTGCACTAAATTACAAAAATAACATAAAACAACACGAAATCGTCAAGAACCCATCCCCTCCATTTCATTAGCGACATAATTTCTATTCAAAAAAGCAGTATCCTTTTTATTTTTAGACAAACAGTTAGCAAATTTTAACACTGCATAATAGCCATTAGGAGCCCAAGCTCGACTGTTGTCAAAACAGTTCTTGGCAATTATTTGACAGCTTTTGCGATTTTTATAACCTTTCAACGCACATTTAAGCCAGTGAAACCAGCAGCGGGATCCAGAACGATTCGTGTCGAATCGTCAAATTTTTACAGGAACACCCACAACACCTCCTATTCACCATTATTTAAAAAAAAAGGAATCTTCTTTTGCTGACAGGCATTCATTGTGCTAGGGAAACATACTGTTCACCTAATTTCACTATAGTAATTTGACGGTTTCAAACGTCGCCAATTGACGTCTGTCATTTAATAAACAGCATCCACAACCTCAAAATTACAAAACTCGTTTAAGATATCGATATTGCCAGTTCTCAAAAGATATTCGCATTCGACATATAGCGTTTTTTGGCGGTGGACTATTCGGTCAATGATGACAAGATTTGGTAACGACACGTTCACGTCAAAAAAAAAATGTTGACGTTTGATATAAACATGGTCACTAACATAACGCCAAAACGGAGTTCTATGTTGATGGCTGTGTGTGTCAGTATTCTAATCATCCCATCCTAACCTCAGAAATCACAAATATGAATCTGAGTCTGGAGCAAATAGTTCTGCTGCTTACATTACAGTAAAAAAATGATGATGACGATTTTCTTGTACTTTTCAATGATATGGACAATGTAAGTGCACAAATTGCAACGACTGCGTCGGCAGTGCTAACACATAGGGAAAAACACTACAACCATTATATTTTGAACGATATGTGGAAATGTATTCGGATGAAGATTTTTTCGCTTTATACCGTATGAGAATGGCTACTTTCGAGAAATTGACTGAAGTATTAAATGAAAATGGGGCATTGGAAAAAGCCTATCCATGAGGAAACATTCCAGTTGACACCCACAAACTATAAAATTTTGCGCGGCTGTTTCGCCATTACAAATTGTCTAATAATATAGTATATATAATTCAATCTTAACGTCAAATATCAACCTAACAATAAAACAAGGTTAAACCATTACATGACAAATATGACAAACACGGCTTCTACTTGTATTAATGTCGCTGCAATCGCTTTCTTCGCTTGTGAACGAAGTTTAGAGTATGTTCACGAATTCTCATGACCAAACCGGATATATTTTAGCATTGAATTACTTTGATTAGAGCAGTACTAGAAATGACCACAACGCAAAAATAACAAATTCTATGACCAGTTCACATATTTAGTGATAAAGTTATGCGCCAAAATACGCTAATAGCTTCTGAATCAGTCGATTGATATTTTGTCGATGTCTAATGAATCGATTCGCGAATCGACAGAACTTCTGAATCCATATGCAGTTCCGCGAGATCAAACTTCAATTGCAGAACGCTGAAGCGCGCAACACCGGTGTCCTCGCTCAGTTCTAGTTCAGGACCAATTAGTTCTAGTACAGAATTAGTACAGCACTGTGTCTGCACACTAATTCACCAAAAAAAGAACAAACCTAACCTAATTTCATCTCACCTTCGAACAGGTAACCATCATCCCGTTGTTAAATCTCAAATGCAGGACGGCCTCGCAGTGATGTATGAGCGTGTTGACCATCTCTCCCGTATTGACGTTCCACACCCTGACCGTGGAATCGCTCGAACCGCTGATGATCACCTTATCGTCGTACTGCAGGCACAGCACCGAACCCGTGTGCCCTGTCAACACCTTGGTCGATTGCAACGTCGTCCTGTCCCAGATCTTGATCGTGTTGTCCCGCAGGCCGGACACGATCTTCTGGTCGTCGTACTGCAGGCAGTAGACGCCCTTGCTGTTCTCCGACCTGCAGTTGATGCGCTGCAAGATGTGCCGACCGTTGCGCCAGTTCTTCTCTATGCTCTCGATGTCCATGATGATCTTCGGATACAGAGAGCGGTAGAAGGAGTGCGGTCGGTGGTTCTCCGGGCGCGGTTTGAATAGATATTGGATCCTATTGTTCGAAAAATAGAAGATGAGAAAAAAAGTAACGATTGCAAGCTTTATTTAAATTTTGCCAAGTGGGAATGTATTAGGCCGCACAGTGTTCAAAATAGATAAAAACGTGATCGTAATTCCATATTTTAAAATTTTTTGATAATGCTGCAAATCATATATATTTGTTTGTTACATCATCATACAAGTTTTCACCAAGAATTGCTATTTTATCTTTGTCGGTACCACAGATATTAATTATTGAAAACTGCAAAATTAACAATAATTTTATAATGTATATTTTACTACCCGGAACTGTACTTATGTTTGCTATTACCTGGCCCAAATATCTTGGTCGATTTAATAGTAATTATTATAGGTGAAAGTACTTACTTTAGTGACTTAAATAGCATTCTTACTTTATAGGAAGCTGTTTTTATTTCTAAGTAATACCGGTTGCCTATAAGCCTATCACATTTACGTAGAAATAAATTTTCAATTAGGGTTTACGTTTATTGCTAGTACTTGCTAGTTCGTGAATTTTGCGTGAAATGAAAGATTATAATGTAGGTAACTCAAAAATACAGTGAGGTCGTAAATGGTCCTCCCCTCCTGATAACTTTTGAATGGTATGAGATAGAACAATGAAACAAAAACCAAGTGAAATTAGAGATAATTTGTCATTTTTTGCCTATAGAGATACGCACATGGCTTCTGATGTAAAATAGAGGGCGTAGCTATCTTTAAAATTTTAAATAGGAAGTAATTTCATTTTGAAGCTCATTTGGAAGATATTTCTATTACTTTTATGGCAATGCAAACAGTTTTACGATTTTCGAAATTTTTACCAACTAATCCAAGATTAATAATTGGAGTACTTACGTTACTTTTTCGATAGCCCTCGTATTCGCTTTTTGGATATAGTGTACAGAAACCTGTAATTACAGTAATCTGTAACATAAACACCCACACACATGACACATGCACTGACAGATAAGACACTTTTGCTAAATTTTGCAAAAACGTCATATTGTAACATATGTCATATTTTACAGCAATCGCTTCCTAAGTCACATAAAACCACAATATTTATACGAGGGCTATAGAAAAAGTAACGTAAGTACTCCAATTATTAATCTTGGATAAGTTGGTAAAAATTTCGAAAATCGCAAAACTGCTTGCATTGCCATAAAAGTAATGGAAATATCTTCCAAATGAGCTTCTAAATGAAATTACTTCCTATTTAAAATTTTAAAGACAGCTATGCCCTCTATTTTACATAAGAAGCCATGTGCGTATCTCTATAGGCAAAAAATCACAAATTATCTCTAATTTCACTTGGTTTTTGTTTCATTGCTCTATCTCATACCATTCAAAAGTTATCAGGAGGGGGGGGCCATTTACGACCTCACTGTATATTGTTTTACCTGCGGAAAAGTGCGGAACATGACCTAATTTATATAAATGTGCGCCTTTGGATACTGTGGATTGACTATCTCTCAATGTTGCTATATAAAATTGCGGTTCGCGATGAACCAACGAAGATGAAACAATAATATACTAATGTATGACAAGACTAGCTATACTTAGAAGAAAGAACAGCGCGCATGCGCTACAACCTAATGTGTATGGTTTGATCGTGTTTGACGCTATTAATATTTATAATATAATAATATTGTCCATCATGTTATTGCCCTCCACATGGTGATTTTGGGAATAAAATCAGACCACATGATTTTGACATATCTCTTTAACAGATATTTCGAATTAATCTGGTTAACAGAAGGATCAAAAACCGAAAGTGGGACTGGAGTCGAAATCTACAGCGGGGGTGAGAAATACAATGATCACCCTTCTGCTGGGAAACTATGCCACGGTTTTTCAAGCAGAGGCATACGTAATAGTACATTGTGCTCTGATCAATCAGAGGGCTTATAAAAACAAGCGGTTCTATATTGCAACAGGCAGCCAGGCGATACTGAAGGCGCTAATGAACTCCTTCATATATACGTCTGGAATCTGTTCTAGGAGTGTCTAAAAACACAGCACGAGAACAAGTAAGAAGTTGGGTCAAACAGGAACAAAAATAACAAG
The DNA here is from genome assembly GCA_004143645.1 of Protaetia brevitarsis. Classification (NCBI taxonomy): domain Eukaryota; kingdom Metazoa; phylum Arthropoda; class Insecta; order Coleoptera; family Scarabaeidae; genus Protaetia; species Protaetia brevitarsis. Next base: position 918,684 of record RXPK01000070.1, read on the forward strand.
AATAATACAGCGAGACAAACTCCTGGTAAGATATTTATCAAGGCACCATCAAAACAGAAGGCTGAAGAATTACTACAACTCAGTAGAAATAATTTTCACATCGTAACAACTCTCTTAACAGGACAGTGTACACTGAAAGGACACTTACAGAAAATTGGGATCTACACTGGAGATACCAACTGCAGACTATGTAATGAGAGGACAGAGAAGGCTTACCACATTCTGTGTGATTATTAGGCTCTGGACGCAAGAAGACCGGCAATTTTTGGCAAGCCAAAAATGAACCAAGATGATTACTTCGATCAACCAGAAAGAGACCTGTACAGATTAGTGCAGGATAGGATTCTGGAATAGCTGGTATAATTTAATGGGTAGGAGAAATGGGAGACTAAATACAAAAAGCCAAGAGGTGTTTCTAGAGACTACATGTTAGACGGTCCGACAACAACAAAAAATATCAGAACGAAGGCGAAATTAAGAGGGAAGAAGCAACTGAAGATTCGGATAATTAGTCTAATATTTGTTTTCAACTTATTTGTGATAAAACAACGTTCTGAAAATTTGATAAAATGTATCAACCATTTCCTACTCCTTACAACAATACCTCCACCTCTTTATAACTAAATATTAACAGTCATTTATTAATAAATAAATATTTATGTGTCATATATCACAAGAAGTAAAAATCGTTGAGATCGCGACGTTTGTAAGTACCTATTTCTCCTCCTAAGGGGTTGAAATCGAATGAGAGGACACCGTCTCATTGTTTATATATATTTGTAGTACATAAAATAATTCAACATAATTGAATTTTTCAGCTAAATTACTTTTACAGTTTGAGCGTGATTAATTTCGATCACGAATTCGCTCATTTTGAACACTGTGGGCCGGTTTTACATTATACTTAATTTAGTATGAAACTTTGATATAAATTTGCTATTAAATATTTCAAAGAGTATCATACAGAAAAATTTATTTGTAAATTTCGTACGAAATATTTAGAACCTGTTCTATTTTCTCATTAATTTTACAAAGGAATATGCGTGCGCAATATGTGAATTGTTGGTTAAGTCCAGTGGGATACGCCGGCGTTTGTCGTACTATACAGGTCGCTCAATCTAAGCTGACATAGACAACGCAAAAATACACGATGTAGTTAAGTCAAAGCATAAGGAAGTTCTGTTGTCTATCGTATATCGCTGTATCACCATCCATTTTAGAATAATGTCGTGGTCATGTCAGCAGGTTGAATTATTGATTGAGTATTCAAAACTACCCTAGATAAAGTTAAAATTGATTGATTGTATAACAATTTGTTGAACATACTCAGTTTTATAATCTATAAAAAAAAGATAGATAAATATAAAAAATTGCATTTTATTTTTAGAATTATATTTCATCCCTAACTTGTCTTGCAAAATTAGCAGATCTATTGCCACTTGGTCGTTGCACCTTACCAAAATTTCAACATTTTCCTCTGCAACTTCATCTATATCGATGTAGCTTAAGTTTTTAGTAGAACACTAGAAATAAGCTTATAATCACCATCTGAAGGTCTAAGTAAGACTATTTGCGCCTTTATAATTGAAGAAGTAAAATCTATCAGATCTAGGTCTATCTACGTCCGTCAAGATCACCTAGACAATGAAGAAATTGCCAAAGTTCATCAAATCGTTCGACAATGGACCGTCAGTCCTTAATCCCGGATTTAATAAATTTAGAATGCATCTTCCTTCAGGTCACATACTTATCCAATTTTTACATATTTTTACGAGACTAGCTATCATAGTTACATTTAAAGATGATAGCCATAACAGCAATACTTCTTGGTCAGCCATTTTACGGTAATATTAACCCTTTTCATAACTTTTTTCATACTAAATTTTTTACTTTAAATATCAAACAGACTATTCAAATATTTTGTACCAATTTTCAGATGTAATTTTTTTTTATGTATGACAGCAGGTAAATTTCTTTATAAATTCAAAATAAAATTACATATAATTATATTTATTCGTTAAAAAAAAAGTAACGTTTCCTAGACATTAGAAACATATTTAGGCATATTTGAAATATTATATCAATTTCAGCATGATTTCAGAAGCGGTAAATGAACTATTACATCTCTAATAGATTTCTGTAATAAAAATTGTGTATATTGATACTCAACAGAAATATAAAAACTGTATTAATAATTATGTTTTCATATTATTTCGAGGAAAGTTTTCCATTTAAAAGATAGGCTGTAACCAACGCATCGATAAATAAGTGGATAACTCCTGAATTAATACAAATGTCTAAATCCCTCAAAGACTTATATGAGATTTACATAAACACCCAAGATATATATTGAAAATTATCGTTCAAATTCATTATCTTATTTCTCTACTATTCACCTTTTATCAGAAATATAATATCATAGTTAACAATCAATATAGTCTCTTATCGAATAAAAATCGTGAAGATGCGATCTATGATTCATTATCTGTCATATTGGATAATATGGATAAGAGACATTATGTTCATAGCGTCTATTTTGACCTTACTAAGGTTTTTGATATGATAAATCATTAATTTAGCCGGCAGTATGGCTGGGAAGGAAGGGTGCATCATTGCTAATCTTGCGAGTCAAGCAACAATATGCGGTACCGGTTATTGGTGGGGTGACCATTCAGACAACACTTCTCAACGGCTCGGTGTGTTCAGGCAGTGTTGCCAATTGACAGAAGACACATTTCACTAGATTGGGATTATAATTCCACCAGAAAATCACTAGAATTGGGAAAGGAATTACTTTATAAAGTATTTTAAGCGAAGCAAAAAAAAAATATTTTGTATACATATTTATGTAATTAATAGTTTTTTACTATAAATCCCCTTTTAAAACCAAGTAGCGTCACTCACGTTTTTATAAGTTATAAGGGTTCTGGGGAAAATTTTTGGTGACCTCCTACCATTTTGTTTTGTGCATTTTGCGCGAAATTTTAAAAATGTATATGTATGTTAGAATTAAAATTAAAATCATTCCCATATAAACGAAAATACACTCTAACATTCGAGAAGAAAGCGAAATTACAAAAGACTTATCTAGATTCCATATCACATAATAGAACTGGTAGACTTACATAACATACATTATACCGTACAAAATAAAATGGCGACTGAAATTTATCTGGGCGAGAATTACGCTACTTGGTCTTCATGTTCAATAAATTCACTAGATTTATTACTAAAATTAAAGAAAATCCACTAAACTCTTCACTAGCCACTAGAATATGATTTGTGTACACCAGGCGTGCTTTTAATACACCAGATTTAGTGGAAAATTCACCAAGTTGGCAACACTGCCTTCAAGGCCTGTAGTGCTGAGTTATTATTATTATTATTATTATTATTGTTATTAAATCATGATTTCCTGTTGAAGAAGTTAGATAATTGTACGGGGAGTATAATTAGATATTTTCAGATCATATTTGACTAAACGTAAGCTAATTGTTCAAGTTCCTGCTATAGTTAATAATATTCATACTAGAATTAGTAGCAAATGTACAAATATCAACTAAGGTGTCCCGCAAGGCTCCATACTTGGTCCCTCTTTTGTTTTTTATGTGTTTACTATTCACTCTATTTTTTGCTGCCGCAACGGGTAAAACATGGACAGTGCAGGTTATCATGTCTCTTTTCCCATGGATCATAACGTTGCCGTTAACACACCTTTTAACTAATCTTCCGTACTATAACCATATAAATATCCGTTAAAAATTTTGTTAATGTAATAACCCCCAATATCGGATTTTACGGATATAAAGCATTTAAATAATTTTTTTAAGTGATTTTTTCGTAAATTAATTGACTTTTAAGCAGAACTGGATGTAATTTTGAAAGAGAATTTAAGCAGTGCATCAGATTTTAAATGTATATATAAAACTGCAAAATGACATTGCGGAGTGTATGTTAGGTGTATGCCATCAAGAAATTAAAGACTGGATTAACGACAGTGATTCTTCTGGCAATCCAGAGCGATGAAATCACTATTAAATGGGACTAGTTAGATTTGTTTGTGTGTATTGTATTGTTTCGGAGTTTTCTTTTGTTAATTTCACGCACTTCAATATTAAAACTGACAAAATACAACGTTCCTCTTGGACTTAAATATCAAGCAACGTAAATGAGCCTTGTTTTTTATTTGAATGGCCATTTATTTTTTTTATTTATCTCAGCGAATATTTACACCTGTTTAGATATGCTAAAAACCAAAAGCCATCTATCTTTCGCTTATTGTTTTCCGTTGAATTCTTTGTCATATCGTCGCCTCAGAACCAGCCTATTCTATGTCCACTTTTTTCTGAAAATAACATTTTTATGCCAAATTGTTCCATGTCCTTAACGCTATCCGCCAATTCTCAAACGTCAATTGATTTTGTAAATAAGAGGTGCCTGTTTTAGTGAAATGAGCATACAGTCCTGAAGTTTTCAAAATTTGAAAACCTCCTCCTGTAAAGTTTTAACAAATGGACTTAGACTAGTCTGCTTCTGAGGCGACGATATATCGCAATAGATACCCTTACAAAACTCAGTTTATTTCACTAGCAATAAGTGAACACACTCGGATGGACGCTGCACCAAATGAATGCATTTATTTGATTATTAGCGCTAGTTGTTTCCTTATTCGGTTAGATTAGAAGTTGATACTGCATCCGAGAGAAATACATAAATACCAATAGTTAATTGTACATAACTATGAGATTACTAAATAAGTAAACAATTAAACTGAACTAAGAAATAACAACGAACAAGTGAGAACCGAAATTTTGAAAATGGACAGTTATTTAAAATACACGCAAATACTATATTGCTTTAAGTAAATATAAAAATTTAAAAATTCAGTACGTGCCTTCATACATATTGTAGTTCTTCCATGGAATTCGTTTTAAATATTAAAAGATATCGGAATTTACTCAAAAAGTTGTCAATTTCAAATTACGTTTTGGCGCAGATTTCACAAGTATAATCTCTATGATTGTTTTCCCTTTTTCACCGGCCTATTTTATTATAAAAGAATTTCACTCAAAGCTTTAGTAAAATATTTAACATCGATCACCTTCATATGAATGCATACGTGAATTCGGTAAAAACATGTTCCGGCATAATTTAAACAAATTACCACACAATAAAACTACAGTAAAACATCCTTAAGTTAATCTATCTAAATGGATAATACGAATCACAGCATACGCTAGTACATAATTTCATTATGCAATAATATCCTTGAAAGTAAGTGTCATAACAATAGAGATAGCAATAAAAAATTTCACGTTCGTGCACAACAACACATACAGGGGTTGTCGAAAAGTGTAGGGTCGGTGCGTGAAGGTTTTTGAGTGATATTCAGACTTTTTGATAATTTTCGGATAAATATAAACAATGTAGTAAATATTAGGTCACAGGTTTAGATATAATGGGCACAAATTCTCTCAAAAGAAAATAATAAAATCCGACTTACCATTGTCTTCTTTCTGCTAAACCGCTCCATAAGGTATCTGTCCTGACTTTTCTTTCTATTAATTTCTTCCATAGCATCCCATCGGATATAACTCGTAACCATTCTTTACAAACTAATTCTGCGGCGCATAAACTTTCGGCATCTAAATAGGACAGAATATTTTCGGCTACGTGATCTAAGCCTTTTTCTAAAAGTAAAAAAAAAAGCCGGTATTAAGAAATTGCCTGACGTGAAAGACGATGGAGTGACTGAAGTTCATGGAACTAACGAATTTTTCTCGAAGATATTTTAAATAATTTCTCACATTAATAAGAATGCTAGGTTTTCATAAAAAGAAAGGTGTTTTGCGTTTTAGTAAGCGTAGAAAACAAAATAATGCTAATATCTACCCTAATAGCCAAATTTAAATTTCCCGCCACTATTTTTAGTAATTTCAACGTAAAGGCATTAAAATAACTATCAATATAGTACAAAATAGTAGATAATTTTATGTTTCAATGTTGAAGTTACTAAGAATAATTGTGAGCAATTTAAATTTGGCTATGTGGGTATAAGTGACAGCCAATAGTCAAGAAAGATTTTCGTCATGAAACAAAAATTACAAATTTTACCAACGGAGAAAATAAAAACTAGCAAACTAAGTTTTTGGGCACACACAATTGAACAAAATGTAAAAATATACAGGAAAGTTATAATAAACTCTAAATATCAGCTTATTTCAGATAAAGATGTGATAAAAAATGAATTACAGGTTAAACAAGAAACCATATAAATCACAATCAAATGGAAAATAAATTTAAAAAGTATCTTCCTTTACATAAAAAAATTACCACCTCGAACACTCTGTATATTAACTACAGCATTAAATCCCCCCACAAACACAAATGTAAGCAAACACCAACTAAAATATAAAATAAAAACCAAACACTACCGATCTGAAATCTCAATTACTCCATATAGCGATATTCTAACCTATAAATCAAGAAGAGAAATATGTAATAGCAACTTTAAAAACTCTTAGCCCCACAAACTTCAGTTCACCCGTTCGGATCTTTACTTGGCAATAGCGATATAAAGTCTCGTTGTAACATCGGTTTCAGATAGGAATTTATGTGACCGTGTTGGTAGTGGCACATGCGTGCCAATAAGTTCTTCACAAATTCCACTTGGTCCGTCTCGCTCCATTTCTCGAAGTATTTGATGCAGGCGTCCTGTTCGGAGTTGAACGTGGCCGAGGGCTCTTTTTTCCGAGTGGGATCGTATAATATTGTCATCGGATACTAGAGAATATTAAGCTCGGATTTGGAATTGATAGATCTTAATGTTTATTTGTAATATTATAATGACGGAGGAAAAGTTTAAATTGTTCACTTTGGGTTTATAGTGAAATCATGTATTAAATAAAAGGAAATTAATTGTAGTGAAATAAAAATACCAAATGTTAGTATTTGACATATGACAGTTCAGTTAGGGACATCCAGTTTTTTTTTTTTTTTAGAAAAAAAGGAGTATTTGTAAAGCTAGATAATTGCTAAAATTTCTAATATATCAAAGAAAGTAATGAGATTACGCTATAAATACTACCGGATATATCTAAAACATACCTGTGGGTTACTGTTTGTGTCTTCGATTACTTTATCTGTTTCCATTTTTATCATCCTACTATATCTTATAAAACCTGATAGAAAGTAGATCACACGAATGTTACTAAATAACTAAATCCTAACGCATTCTACGGAAGTGCAAAGTGAGATCCTGTGTCGTAAAAACACAGCGCATAGCCTCTAGAAAACCTAACTAATACTTAGATATCACCGAAATTGGACTACAATTGAACTTAACTGTCACAATAAAAGAGAGAACAGTCGGCTATGGATTACACACTTGATTACTCATGCCCTCCACCTGACGTCATTGGAAAATTAACAAATAATTCTTGCGCGCGCTCTGTCGGTAAATGTAGCCGGCGGGAAATACGAAAACATATGGGGGGGAGTTATGTAACGGATTCTAATAAAAAAAAACGTCAAATTTTGTTTTTGTATCAGTATCTCGGCGAGTTTTTTACTTCATTTTGACGGTTCGGCCGATATACTGACAAAAATTTTATTACGTTACGGTACAGTTGCTGATGAATGAAGAAGCAATATGGTAAATGTGCAGAATTTCGTTAAACTCGGCAAAAAAATTGTAGGTGTCGGTATAAATTATAAGTAAGTAGATATTTATTATTCCAACATAAAACAACATTCATAAACGTCAATCTCAATTAATAGATATTATTTATTAATAAATGCTTCATTAGATTTGATCATTTAAGTACTCATCTAATTGTCTTAATTTTAGTATCATTTATTTGTTCAGAAGGGTTTGCTGTATACTTTTGATGTATGTTTAGAATGACCGTACCGATATTCTTGTTTGAATAAGACAGGAATGACCGGATATTTCCTGCAGTTTATGAAGTTATGTGAATATATTTTTTTTTAAGTTGAAGATAAACTTACAGATGTCACTGGGTATATATTTGGCTTCTGTTTATAAAATTTAAATTCATATGGTTGATTTTTCATTATGCATTCATTATTTAATTCCGTTGGGGTCAAATAATTTAAGAAATTGAAAAGCAAATCTGTTACAATATTTTGTGCTCTTTCCAATCAAATTATATTGTCTTTATCTTTTCTATGTGTTACTACTATTTTAACGTATAATCATTAAAAATAAAAACCGCCAACTTTTTTTAACTTCAAAATGTCCAAATCCCTTTAAGTAAAAGCCCTAATAGCCAAATTTAAATTTCCCGCCACTAGTTTTAATGAATTCAACGTAAAAGCATTAAAATAACTATTAATATAGTAATAAATGGTAGGTAATTTTATGTTTCAACGTTCAAGTTACCAAAAATAATTGCGGGAAATTTAAATTTGGCCATGTGGGAGATTAAATCTATATTTAATATTTTATACTTTATGTAAATAGAAGTGTAATTCGTGCGAAGAATTTACCCACTCCAGAGAAGCCGATAGTCTTCATGAAACCAACTACATCATATATCACAGAAGGACAATCTATCAAAGTACAGTTTATAATAAACTATTTTTATCAGTGGAATTCACCTAATGTACACGCTAAGTTATAGATACCGGAAAGCTTTACGATAACACAAGAAGTTGAATTAGGAGTTGTCATAGGAAAGACATGCTATAAAGTCAAAGAGTCTGACGCCATGAAATACGTTGGTGGTTATTGCGTAGTCTTGGATATGACAGCCTCGTCGGAATTGGTAAATCATACTTGTAACTGTCAAAACATATGAAATTCGCGGCCACCTTCGCAAATTTGATTTGATTGGTTCTCCATGTAGATAATCTCTGAATTATCCAATCGAAACGTTTTTTTTTCAAATTTATTTTCTAATTATTTAGGTTAAGGCGCGTAAGGCAGGATTACCCTGGACTCTTTGTAAATGTTTCGACACTGCTTGTCCTGTTAGTCGTCTGTTAACTGAAAAAGAAATAGGTGATCCACACAAAGTGCAGTTGTGGAGCTCCATTAACGGCAAAGAAAAACAGAATGCGAATACTAGCGACTTCATATTCAGTATACCGAAAATTATCAGTTTCCTAACGGAGACGATAACATTAGAAGAGTGTGATTTATTGATAACGGGGACATCGCCTGGTGCGTGCCAAGTTAAATCGGGAGAAGTCGTAGAAATTGGAATTAAGGATTTGATTTCAGTAAAATTTAATGTCGCATAAAAATTTATAATTAAAAACTCTCTAATCTATTTATTTGGTATCTTAAAATGGAATTATTTTAGACGGTTCTTAAATGTCACTTGTCATATGTCAATGTCAACTTTTTTATTTGAGTGTCAGAAACATCACTTGTTATAAGCAACCATCAAAATTCATGCATTGTACATGTGTATTCAATCGAAAAGTAACTTTATATTAGAAGAATTTTATTTTAACAGCAAGTAGCTCGTGAAAAAGGATTATCCTGGACTCTGGGGAAAGGATTCGACACATCGTGTCCAGTCAGTCGTTTCTTATCTTTGAACGAGATCAAAGATCCACACGACGTGGAATTGTGGTGTAAAGTAAATGGAAAACTCAGACAAAAGAGTAATACAAACGATTTGTTCTTTAATATACCACAACTCATCAGCTACACGTCGCAATATATCACTTTAGACGAAAATGACCTTTTTATCACTGGAACACCTTTAGGAAACGCCCCTGTAGACAGAGGTGACGTAATTGAAGCTGGTATAACAGGTCTCGTCTCCATGAAGTTTAAAGTGGAATAATTTTTTAAATTTTGTACATTTTGATGAATAAATATTTTATGATTTTTTTATTTGCTTTATTATAATTATATTAATTAAATATTTAAAAAATGTTCCAGCTCATAACTCTCGACCCATAACTGGATTATATTAAATTGATTTTAATCAATAAATGTCATAATGTTGACAGTTAACCTAGGTTAAAAACAATATATACATGAAAAAAATATGTGCGAGGATCTATAAGCTAGAACACTCAGTATACATGGCTTCATATGACACAAATTCTTTACAAAAAATCACATTTACTGACGGATATCCTCATCCCTGCTGGCTTATATTCTGTATATTATCTAGCTTACTCTGCACTTTCTCTATAGTATTGTACAATTCCACCAATTCTTCTTCAGTAAGATCTAACGTAATACGATCACTATTTTCACCGATAAAATCAGTCAAATTCAATTGTAATCTCGCTTTAGGCACGAGTTGTTTTGTATTATAACATGATGCTGACTCCACGTTAATTTCCCAAGCAATAGAGTCTAATTTCTTGTGCTTTTCTAAGTCGCCACAATCAGATTTCGTTCTCTCCATCCATACTTTGATAAACTCTTCGGATTTGTCAGTGTGCAAACCTAAAACCTCCGTAAGATTTTGCAGTAAATCCGTCGGCTTTACAATCACTTTTATCGATTGTTTCCATAAGTGTATTAAACTTTGAAGCAGAAGATTTACACTGTCCAGTTCTAAGTGTAAGACGTCGCCTAACTTTTTGTGTTCTTCTTCACTGACTATCTCATTCCCATTGGAATCGTTAATACGTTTAAGAAGCAAACTAAATTGTGTATTAGATAATAGGTTTATTAAATTTACACCTTCTGAAAGTCTAAAAGACAAGTACATTTACTACAATGTTCAATGCATAAACAGGCTGATTATTAAGTACTTCTTATTGAGGGCAATCCAACGAAGCGACATATTTATTTACGTTACTAATCGTAAATTCCAGTATTATTAATTATTTCAGTGAAAATAATTCAATATTTTCGTGCTTTGACAGCTATCTATTTTGAAATTGCTGTTTACATAACCTATATGCAATATCATTTCTATCCTAAGTGCTAACATGAACAGCAAAAATCCTAAAAACATGCCCTTTTATTTTTACAGATATATTTTGAACAAATCGAAAATATTACTTCCAACACAAAAACAACCGAACTAATCGCAATTCCAAACCCATACATAAATAAAATAGGATTTATTTTAAATTCAACACTCAAATTTCCTTCCTCCTTTACATATTGGCTATTTCTAACAAGCAACGTCCACTCAGCGTCATTCATCCATTTCATGATAAAACCAGATTCTTTTATACCGAGTATTCGCGAATTATACTGTTCGAATAAAGGATGATACTTTTTCATAATATGAATGACGTAAAATTTGAACGTAGGAATTTTGTCGTACAAGTTTTTGTGTTGAGGTCTAGTACGTAACGTCAAGTCGTTAGAAATTGTAATGAAATCTCTTTTTATGACGAATTCATCGAAATCGTAGTGCACATCGATTTGTTCGCTAGGTTCAAAAGTGTCGAATACTTTTTGATGATCATCGTCTACGAAAAGAAATGTCAACGCGGCTGACGTTTGGAATCGCATAGTTATGTTTGAATTTAAAACATCTCTAAGGGTCTTGATGGGTTTCTCATAGAACGGTTTAACACTTATGCTAAAAGCTGACCTTGCCAGTAATTGTTGGAAATTATAGAGTGTACAAAGAAACAATAAAGAAACATTCGCATGGAAATACGAAAGACTTTGATTTTGGGAACGTTGTATCCAATCTGCAGAGTGAATAAATATGTAATACAATGTGAAAAACTTTTAAAGTCAATTTCCTCGGCGAAGAAACTAAAAATCCTTAGCAGAATGACTCCAATTAAGAACGTTACATGGAATAAAGTCCCTAGTTTTCCCTTGAAAAGATTGGATATGACTGTACCAATTGGTAGGAGATTAAGTTTGGGTACTATGAAATAAAGCGATTCTTCATAAAGAGGTTGGGTGCAATAAAATAAAAGATGTTCTTCATAAGTTAGACTGGCCAATCCAATATAGATATCACTGAAGTTAGACTCGAATTCTTCCATTACGGTACCGTAATTGTGAGATTTTGCGATTTCCTCTGGGTAAACGTTGGAAGGTTCGTTGAAGATTGTTTTAAATTTCTCCTTTTCCACTATTAAGTCCAGCAGTTGCATAAAAACTCCCGATTTTGTTACGTTTTTGTCGACTATGATGGCTTCATATACGGGAAGGCTAATCTTCAATTCACAATTTTGCAATTTGAAATTCTTGTAGTCTATAAAATTTTCGTTGCAAGGAAGCTTTCTAAGGATTATTGGCCTTTTGCAAGAGAATTTATTAAAATCCAACGTATAGATTGTGTTATCCTTTTTATTTATGCCCACTACTTTAAAGATGTTTTTCTCCCATAAGATCTCGAAGAATTCAAAAATTAACTTTTCAGATTCGGAAACGAATATAATTCTTGTAAGCGGAGATTTTAAATTTTGTGCCATTTTCATGTTACCAATTACATTATTAATATTATCTTTCGAGAAAATTAAGTAATTCATTGTTATATCATTAGGAATTTCATCGAATAATACATCTTCTAAATTGAAAATATAATTGCTGGTATTTAGGGACGGTAGTAAATCATGATCGGGGTTTATTATAATAATAACCCCATCCATGTTTAAGGATGTAGCAGCGCCACTGATGCAATTATTTAATTTTTGCTACGTAACAATCATTTATTTTGAAGAAATATTCAAGAAGGATAATGAGATATAGCTTGATATTCATTGTGCTTTAGTCTTGAACAAATACCACATACTTACTGTATAGAAGGAATAATTTTTGTAGCATTTTATAGGTCGTATACATTTTTGTATTCAAATTACTTTTATTAGTTTTATAAATTGCTTAATAGTAAGGTAATAAACATTCAATAGTTTATTTTATTGTAGCATTAAGATGCACTCAAGACGCTATTATTTATTTCACTTATTTGATTATAAGTGGTTATTATTAGCTCGTTTACAAATATTGAATATCAAATAGGAACAATAGGTTTTATTTGTTTTGGCGCCAATGAACGAACTGATTTTAGCTTTTCTACGTTGCCACCCTGAACCGAGCGATTCTGATTGGTCGATGGGAAGTGCAGATGCAGGGTTTTCTCATTTGGCGCAAATACTTTGCTTGGTGCTCCGATTATACGTTACTTCTTTCTTGGTATTCGTTTTTCGCACATCTTGCACGTTTTTACTAACCGACTGCCATTTTAAAATTCCACATTTTTCACTTAGACAACTCGCATCTCTGCACCATTAAACATGTTTTGGGGTAAGTCGTCTGAAGTGGTAATAAATATGCCGGTAAAAAGATCCCTTAACACGTGTTTGTACAGGACTGATAATGGAGCCGCAGAGGCGGTATTCGCAGACGGTGAAGCGAGCTTTCCACGTCTCGATGGCCGCTTTGGATGAATCGACGGCAGATGAGAGCCCAACACAAGTAATTTGTACTTTCGATGATAGAAATTATTTGCTGTGCACCTTGGAGAAGGGTCGGAACACTCAAACCATGCTGGATTTGAATTACGAAGTAAGTTAATCATAAGTATTTAGAGGCTCGAATACATTTATCAGTAAAACTCTTTGGGATTGCATCTTGAGAGTCAATTTTTATGGTACACGATGCAGAGATTGAGATTCAGTATTATTTTACTGGCTGCCTGAAATTTTTGTTTCATATACTTTAAGATTTATTTCCTGTATTTTATTTATTCATTTTATTATTTGGCTTTTGTAATTCATTTTATATTTTTACCTGTTAAAATCTGTAAAATATGCATATGTAAGGAAAAAATCAGTTAAATGGAGAAAAATTTGCATCTTTTAGAGATGAATAAAACATTAATGAACACTTCTGGAGATTTATGAAACAAATCAAATGATGCTGTAGATATATGAAAAAAAAAACGATTTGTCGGTTTCGAATTCTTAAAAGTATACGAAAAAAATAAATAATAATAACAAAAAATAAGGGTCGCCAACATACACGAAATTAAACCGAACGGTTCCGAAGATCTACGAAAAATACCGAAAATGTCAAAAATTGACATTTTTTGTGGTGTAAAATTCTAAACGGTTCCCAAAAAAATCAATTTTTCTTCTTTTTGATTTAGCACTTCAAGTTTGGAAGATAAGAAAATGTATTAATTTATTTTATTATAAAGCAATGCAGTCATGATTTTGTGAGCTACTGTAATCAGGTTTATAATTTGAGATTTTTGTTTTCAATAATGTTTATAAACTTAATTTTTGTTTACCTTTTAATTTTTCTAATAAATACAGTTGTAAACTAATTTTCTAATATGTACACATCTATGCAATAACTGGTAATTCAATCTGAATACAGTCCTGGATAATAATAAGTGTTTCACTAATGTATTTAAGACTTTATTTGTTGACATCAATAATAACATAATTTTCAATACACCTTTATTTATCTTAGCTTATTCCTATCACATGTGCTAAATTGTGAAATTTTAGTGAGCAGTAATCACAAAATAACCTTTTCCAGTAGCAGGTGATTTTAATAACTGATCATCTCGTTTTCTTTTTAGTTGAAATTAAGATTCAAGCGTTGTATTTGTTGATTTTGAAAAGATCTGCCTACTGTGGCAGTTGCTTTTCAAGTAACAGGTTATTTTTTCCTGCGAAAAATTCACCGCTACTTGAGTAGCGAGTAGCAGTCGCCGAGGAATAACCTGTTCCGGTAGGGGGTGATTTTAGTCACTGGTGACTTTTTTTGTTCTTTTAGTAGAAATAAAGATTCAAATAACGTATTGCTGCGGGGTGACAGTTACTTTTTAGTAACAGGTTAATTCCATTATTGTGAAGTGTCTTCGAGACCTATGCCTGTTAAATTAACGAAATAATCTGCATCAGTTAACAAACTTTTAATATTAATGTCCTTTTCTATTCTTTATTATTACTTGCGATGATTCATCTTTCGCAGATAATGGAAAACCCCATTGGAAAAGCACTTGACTAGCATGTAGCGGTTGCCCAAAAATAACCTGTTCCAGTAAGCGGTGATTTTAGTAACTGGTGAACTCGATTTACTTTTCTAGTTGAAATAATAGTGATCCATGCAGGTCATTGAGAACAAATTATCACCTCATTTGTTTTTAGTAACAAGTTATTTTTCACTGTCACTTGATTTATATCACATTATTTATGTTTAAGTTAATATATTATGTATAGTATATTTGTAATTATAAGATTACACAAGAAATTTACCAATAAGCTGTTTTTATACTTTAATATTTTTAAACGATTCATAGGTTGGTGATAAAATATCTTTCGCGACCAATGGAAAAGCTCACGTCCACTTGACCGGATATTTATTAGAAGATCAATTCGTAGATGATGAAGGTGAAGAAGAGGAAGAAGTTGAAGATGGTGTCGAAGAAGTAGATGTCGTAGGAAAGAAACGCCAGAAGAAAACTGCTTCCAACGATAGCCGTAAGAGATTTTATATTATTGAACTTGGTATTTGATTATAAAAGAAGTACCTTTAGCTCCACGGAAAAAGTCCAAAACGCTGGAACTGTTAAACGCCATAAACAGTAACGATGAAGACGATTCAGATGATTCTGATGTGAACATGTCAGACTTGATGGAGGAAGAAGATGAAACTTTAGATACCACAGCCTTTGAGGAAGCCGATGATGAAGAGGATGAAGACGATGATGAGGATGATGCAGAAGAAGAAGAAGAGGAGGACGATGAAGATGATGAGGTAGAGGTAAGTGGTTTGGTTGGTATATATGTGAATCTAATAAGTTAGTGTTGTTGAGAGAATGAAATGATGTCTTTTTTTGGTAATTTGCGACAGATTTTCGATTTGGAATGACGAAATCTTTTACTGATCTTTTCCTATTACATAAAATACGTTGAATTTTGTTCGTAGGTGGAGTCAGAAAACTAAAAGGAATATTTTTGTTTGCAGGGTGAAGAGTCGGATGATTCATCAAGTCTAAGCGAGGAAGAGCAAGTCTCCAAAAAAAAGAAATTAATGGAGAATGGAATATCTGGAAAGAAAGATAAAAAGCAGAAGGAGAAACTGACACAGCAAACTCCCGATAAGAAGATGCAAAACGAGAAATCCAAGAAGGATAAAGTGAAAGGCGAGAAGACTCCAGCTAAAGGAGAGAAAACTCCGGCGAAGTCCGAGAAAACTCCAGCCAAAGGAGACAAAACGCCAGCAAAGGGTGACAAAACTGCAGGAAAATCCCCCAAACAGCCAGGGGATACCCCGCAGAAGAAGACGATCGAAGGAGGTGTCATCATCGAAGATGTCAAAATTGGAAACGGTCAAGTGGCTAAACCGGGCAAATTTGTCAGGGTTAGTGATAATTAACCAAAAAAAATTACAACCAAAAACTTCTTTTATGTTACTTCTATTTATTAGGTGTATTATGAAGGCCGATTCAAGAACAACAACAAAATGTTCGATTCCACGACGAAAGGTGCTGGATTCGAGTTCCGCCTCGGCCGACAGGAGGTGATCAAGGGTTGGGACGTAGGTCTGGCCGGGATGAAAGTCGGAGGTAAAAGACGGATCATCTGTCCGCCCAACATGGCCTACGGGCAAAAAGGATCGCCGCCAACCATTCCCCCAAATTCTACGTTAGTATTCGAAGTGGAACTGAAGAACGTGAAATAATCAGTGATTAACTTTGATATTTGATATTTTTTGAACTAAATTCCACTGCGACAAATATATAACATACGATACGGAAACAAACATATTTGTAGCGCGTTTTCAGTTTTTTTTAAGATATTAAGGTACGTGTAAGTGTTATTCTTTTTAGTGTAAGGAAAACAAAAGAAGTGAAACGTTTGTCATGTCTAATAAATCTCGCAAACCGTTTTGTGAATCCGTTTTGAAATAACAAATACGATATTCTACTTAAAAATGTACTGGCCGATGATTCTGTAATTGTAAGCGTATTTTTTTTTGTTATTTTCTCTGTCTTTCTATTTACTGTGTATTTTTTTATGTATATGATTCCGTTGATCACATTTAACGATAGCAGTAAAATAAAGTATTTTCTATATATTCTGTCTTCACGTTTTTTCTTTTTTTTTTGAATATACTACCTTCATTTGAACTGATAATTATTAATTATATTATATATACCATTATCTGTAGAGGTTTTTTTGTTTTTTAATTGAAAAACGTTTTTTTTTTTTTTTTTCAATTAAATAGAAAAAAGTCTGAAAAAATCGATTATTTTAATCTATCCACATCTTTTTTCAGTATATTGGTAATCCTGACCGTTGGATGCTACATTATTGCATTTTACGGGATATGATGTAATATATTACTTTTGTAAATACTCACTTAGAAGCAAGTATTTAACAATAAAGACATATTATTATTATTTCATGGGATATTTTAATTAAAAATAAAAAAAAAAAACAAAGATTTAATAGTTTTGTTCGTGGAGTATATCAAACGCAATCACAAATCAGTCAGACGCAATTTGATTGGTTGAAAGAAATCCGCAACATCAATCTTAAGGCATTTGATTGGCTCTGACTGATTTATGATTGCTCCGCGAATAAAACTAATGTAATATTCCACACACTCACAACTCACAGTAAACCAAATTCAAATTTCCCGCAATTATATTGAGTAACTTCAACTTAAAAGTATTCAAATAACTATTAGTCTAATATAAAATCGTAGGAAATTACATGCTTGAATGTTGAAGTTACCAAAAATAATTGAGGGAAATTTGATTTTGGTTTATTGGGATAACATTATACTATCTGTTTATTTTATGTTTTAACCAACGGCATCGATTTTTATCCGTATAAATTAAATCGATATTTCTGAGTTAAATTAAAAACCGTATAAACAGAATATCTTATGCGTGGTTTTTCAGTATTAGTTAAATTCGATTTTACATTTCCTATAATCAAAATAACTTACCTGCTGAAAACTTTACAGAAGACTCTGTGTTCTAAAATGGGCAACAAATAACTAATAATAAAACAAACACACAAACTAACGATGCTATAGGGGTTAGATTTGATAACTGACAGGTGCCATAATAGAATCCATAAACAAAGCAGTAAAATAGGGCTATCTCTATCTGTCAAACTCGTGAAATTAATTGCATCTTTCTCTGTGAGATAAACGGAAACTTTGCTTCTTTTTTCAATTATAATACTCGAGAAAAATAGTCAAACCAGAAGATTAAGTTTGTTCGTTTTTTAGTTAGGTTTCGTTCACTAGCTTTAAATTTTCTGATTGCTGTTTGTTTTGCCATCAAATGGAACAGAAATGCTTACGGCTGCGTGACACTAGTGCCAAAACGAACAAACCTATTGTCTTCACTCCTCAATGACGTTGGTTAAAATATAAAATAGACAGAGAGTATGTTAATTCTACTAGGCGCTAGATATCGCCAATAACGCTTATACAATAGGTTATTTTTCTACTATTTACTGTTTGTTGACATTAATTTCCTGTTGATTTATTTATTCTAAAAAAAGTAATAATAGAGTTTAATAAAATATATCGAAAAGAATTTGTAAATTAAAAAGAGAATTAAAAAAAAAATAATATGTACACTATATAGAGCATTACAGGTTTCTTTTATATATACTTGATTATATTTATAATTTCTGTGGATAGGTGTCGCCACTTCATGTCAATATAAAATGTAAAAGAGATATTTTATGTAATATTTCTTATTTTGTAATAATTAATGCACAAAAAGGGATGTAAAATGATTATATTATTTTATTAATACGCTTTCAACGAAATATCTTCAATATTATTCTATTGAACTCTAATGATAATTTTACCAGAAGCTAGATGTCACTACTATGCTGTAAGTACTAGTAAAAAGAAGGGCTACGGAATTTATATTTTTTTTATGTCTGTACTATTAAGGCCGTTTTACACCTAGCTATTTATTGCGCAATTTATTGGCCAATTTATAATTTTACGTGTATAGCACGGATTAAATACGTGTAACTGAAAGTACCAAAATATTGAAAATTTGTATATTGTCGCTTGTCTATTTTTCGCAAATTCAATTTTTGAAATTTTATCTAACAAATTGACAAAGAATTCTTTACGAAATGAATTATAGTTTATCGGTAGAGGCGTTTGTGATTTTGTTCTTTGAAAACACATTTTTCCCATTAACGCGAAAAAAGGATTCTTTAGCAAAATTAACAGTATTTATTTAAGCATTCCTGTAAAAATAAAATTTAAAATATCAAAATAGGAAGAAAATTCTCCTGAAGTGCTGCCTCTGGTGGTAATATTCGGCATTTCCACAGGTTACTTAATTGGCAACGTTATGAAAACAATTACATGGTAGCGAGAAATAGTGCAGAAATGGCGCACAGCATTAAACAAAACGTAACTTTCTGATCCAATCGAGTTTGTTTTTTTTTGTGCGCCAAAACTACCTTATACATATATTCACGGTTCCTTGCGTAGACATGACTAAAATATTGATTTAGAAACGTATGTAATAATGTTAATAAATACTGAAATAGAATATTCCTCTTGTAGCATTTCTTTTGCTATTATTATATTTCTAGTAAATTCGGAAAATTTTGTTACTTTAATAATATATTGAGTAAATTTCGTATTAATTACTCTTCGCGTCTTTTCAACAATTTCTTGACTGGCGCAGTGAATTTCGTTTATTCAAAATAACCTTTAAATGGTGAAAGACAGAAAAAAAAGTAGTAGGTGAAAATGGTAACTTTTGATTAAAAAAAAGGTTGACTTTTTTACCAATTTATTTAGATGTAAATTACCCCGTCTTGTACATATACTCGCCTGAAGTGACTGCATTACATGTTAATGTAGGGTAAATTAATTAATTATAGCTAAATGTCTATACCCAAGTGATACTGTCATTTTTTGTCCAAAGAACGGCCGGTTTTCACCAATTTAATTCAGTTTTCCTTCAAGTGTAATAAAAACAAATTAGAACAAAATGCGTGTTTTGAATTGCGAACTGCTAGAAGTCCCATAACGAAACAAGTCATCGTATCGTTTTATCATATCATGACCACAGTTTAAACCAAAACTTATACTTATACTTGACTTATACTGTGTCATGACTGTGACAACACCTGTTATAACGGCAATTGAAAAGCACTACATATAACCAAAAATCATATCCTGCTTGCATAGACAAAATACGTTTATTAGATTGTATTAAAACGGAATATTCCATCGGGAAAATTTCAGTCCCTAGAACAACTACCCAGGTAAGACACGACGCCTCCTGGATCCTGGATGTCCTTCTCTATACCCCTGGCATGTCTAACATGCAAAGAATTTTAAATTAAACTGTTGTGTTTTCCATGAGGGATCGTTCCGGTAGAACGGTGACTCGCGTTACGCGCGCACGGCCCTATTCTCAGAGATTCCGCGCGCCGAAACTCCCACTGTAGAAGAGAAATGAAGTAGTAGTTCCACTCACGGCTCGGCAGAGATCTCGTTATGATAGCGTAATAAAAGGGGCCGGTAAAATTATTCCGGCCGAACGCAGATAAGGATATCGCACCCGTCCGCGTACTCCGCTGAACGCGCCTAATTTTGACAGGAGCGATTATGGCGTCCTCTATCTCGCACGAACGGCACCAATAGAGAAATCTCGGTGAATCCGGCAAATCGTCGGTGGTGTACGGCGTTTCTGGTTTTTTTCGTTTCGAAACGTTCGTGTTGATTTAGAATGATGGATTATGTTGTCATTTTCAAACGGGTTACTTGGATGCGATGTATGCGCACACATTTGATTATTTTAATAATCTGTGCATTATATAATTGTCAATAGTAGGATAAAGATAATAATAGTTGGCAGGTTGACAGTTACTGGTACATTGATATATTGTTATATTTGCATTTATTATCTGTTAACAGAGTGGGCACTAAGAGAGAGATCCAGCCAAATATGTTTCAGTTTTGTCGAAAGATGCCTTAAAATTTGTTTTTCTATCATACGTTTTATTGTGGTTATCACAACGACTGCTATATATACCATGTGATTCAAAATGATTGTCGTAAGAAAAAAAAACTGTTTTCCGGAAAAAAATTATCTATACTTATTACCAATTTAATGAGCGAGTTAGCTACATACAAATTTCATACATTAAATGAATTCTTGACATTTAGCGACATTGGCGTGCGTGTGTGTAGTATCTTTCGATTATTTATCTTATAATTTTTTCAAATCGTTTATATTTACATCTAATATCACCAACAATAGTATTTCTGAATACTGTAAGAAAATAAGGGAATTTATCTGTGGTAATAGCTCAACAAACAGGTAAAAAATCAATATTAACATTAAGTGAAATAGTTTATTACATTTTATAATTTTATAGGCTCATCATACACTTCAGCACAATGAGCTGTCAAAAGAAAGTTACATTTTCATCCCTATAAAGTTTCTACGGTACAGAAATTATTACCATTAGATCACGATTGGCGATTGGAATATTGTCATTGGTTTAATAACAATTTAAGGACGATGACTTGCTAAACAATCATTTTTCTCGGAGAAGCCTGGTTTTATCTAACAGACTATATCAATTTACAAAACTATTGTATCTGGTCTGCAGAAAATCCACACGAATTTCGAGAAGGCAATTGCATCCCGTAAAAGTTGGAGTTTGGTTAGCTATTGTCCAGGCAACGAATAATAGAGCCAATTTTCTTCGAGGAAACTGTAACAGCCCAACGTTACTAACAGATGTTGGAATTGTTTATTGCAGAGTTACAAGAAAATGAGCTTGAAGCAGGTTATTTTCAGCACGATAATGCTCCAGCACATACTGCTCGACAAACCTGCCATATCTTCAACAGTTTTTGCTGACAGGGTCGTTAGAGCACAAAGATGGCCACCAAGATCGTCTGATCTAACCCCATTAGATTACTTCATGTTCGGCTATCTAAAAAATAGGATCTATAGAAACCGCATGCATACCATAGAAGAACTGAGAGATGCAGTTTTTCACTTAATATGTACTAATTGTATGTTATAATTAAAAGTAATAAATAAATTTATTTAACACCAGTTAGTACTGAATTGTAAAATCATAATTTAGTAAAGTTAAATTAATTACATTTCATTTTTACAAGCAGAAACACCAATGCATAGTCGTTTATATAATGCGAGTTCAAATATAGGTTACGTTTTCCTTATTTATGACAGATCCGTTTACTTTCTTATGTTCCAACACTGACTTAGTTCAAACCTTCATTACAAACACGCGGCATATACCTACACCCTGTTACTATCTATAGGAGCGGAATTGACAATCATTTTGAATCTCTGTGTATTTATTAACCTTATTTAGACATATCCCACATAGCCAAATTTAAATTGCCCGCAATTATTCTTAGTAACTTTAACCTTGAAGTAAAAAATTACCTACCATTTTGTACTACACTAATAGTTATTTTAATGCTTTTACGTTGAATTCACTAAAAATATTGGCGGAAATTAAATTTGGCTATTAGGGATTTAGATGTGTATTCACAACATGAAATAGACAGATCAAAAATAATGCTGGTGTGTAAGGGGAAAAAAATTAAATAGATAGGTATCATCAATGACCTTTTGTTCATAATGTGGAAAAATAAAAATTGCAACAAAACCCTAACATCAATCAAAGCACAAGATTGTAAATTAAAATAAAATTTAAGTCGACACCATTATCAGTGTGTACTCGGCCTATTAGAAAATGTAAGACTGTTCCAAACACACATACTTATAATATATATTCCGGTCGTAAAAAATGCCAGGATAACGCGCCTATACTAGGGTATTCGCTGACAGAAACACAAGGTAATATTCGGAAATTTACAGCCTCTTCTGCCATCCTTTTGATCAGACGGAAATTATGACTTCTTTTCTGTATTGGAATCGCTGATTCTGACATGAAAGCCCGTCCACGCATTCTCTCTATCCCCAAACGATATTTACCCACGCAAACTCAGTTAGAATTATTACTATTGTAGCTTGTTATTCCAATACTTTATGTTCCGGTTTTTATTACTCCCCTCCTCCCATCCACCCCTATTTATCATATAGGAAACGATCAGGCACAGCGTTCCGCCTGGGGGAAATTGATTCCGCCATATACTCACGAAACATAAAACGTTAAAGTTGGCAATACGGGAATTCGAAATGGCGTTTTAAACGTCAAAAAAACAGCTCGCTACCCGTTGTTCGGCGAGATTTACGGTATTTACAAGTCGATAGGAGCCGCAATAGAAAAAAATATACAACGAATAAACATTTAAGGGGCTGTAAAAACGGAGAAAGTGCACGCGGCGGATCATAAATGTAAATTTATACGGCGATCGCCGTGATGTATGCCGGCGTGTTGTGTTTGTGTTGTGTGGACCTTTTTTTTCGTGCGGTTTTCTGGGGGATAGTGTTTCAAGGAGGATTCAATCTCTAGGAATCGTTCGGAGGTGAGTGTTTTGTGGCTTTTGTATTCCTAAAGCTGGGTTATGTGTATTTAATGTTGATTTCTCAATGCGCTGCATGTTCTTTCCGTAAGATACACTTATTTAGAATGGTTTAGTAAGCTGTAATTACGTTTTACACTGAGAAACCACAATTAATTAATTCTATCTATCTTTTTAACGTTTTTGATACGCAAGAATATATGTAAAATTTGATATCTGGTTCGTTGAAATCAATGTACGGATCAGTAAGCATCTAATTGTAAGTCAAGGTATGTTTCAAGTTTTAGCAGACATTAATAGCGGTCATGAGCATTACTAGGTTATGTGTATTTAACGTTGATTTCTCAATGCGCTGCACATTCTTTCCGTAAGATACATTTATTTAGAATGGTTTAGTAACCTGTAATTACGTTTTACATTGAGAAACCACAATTAATTAATTCTATCTATCTTTTTAACGTTTTGATACAAGGATATATGTAAAATTTGATATCTGATTCGTTGAAATCAATGTACGGATCAGTATGCATCTATTGTAAGTCAAGGTATGTTTCAAGTTTTAGCAGACATTAATAGCGGTTCATGCGCATTACAATGTCGGTGCTGCCGATGTTTTCCCGTAATTAATATTACTTACTTATTCAAATATAAAATTAAAATTTATTGTTATACGAAGAAAATACTAACGTGGAAGTATTTTTAGCAGTTTATAATAATCGCTCTTCGTAAACCTAAAGAATACCGTTACAGTTTGCCTTCGCAATCCGTTTTCGTACGTTTCATTGTTAAGGAACCGTATCGTTTAACATTACCAACGAAACGTCAACGTTGAGGCTACCGAAAATCGCTTAAAACGCTCTCCTGGATGGATTTATACGGGGCCGTTTTATTTGCAAAGTCCGTCTAAAACGCCAGCGTAATACCGACGGACTGTCGAATCGACTTCTTTCAAAGAGAGATGTTCAGATCCCCCGACATCGTGAAACCTCATAAAGCTTCTCGGTTCTACGTCGGTCGACCAGGGCCCTGGCCGTTTGCCTTTGTCCAGATTCCACTCGTCACTGCTGCGATGTGCCCTCCGCCTCACCGTAAAGGTTTACACGTTCCTCTGAGGCCGTAACTGTAAAGGCGAATTTTAGTTCGCTTACTGTGTGGAGCAACTAGCATGTATTGAGGTGGAATTCATTCGCGGAGTCATTCAATGTGAAGTTGTTTCTTTTGCGCGTATTTACATTGCTGAAATATTTAAAAGTGATCGTAGTGTTTTTAAGTATTTAGAGCGTAGTCGTATTAAATTATTAAATAGATATTCCCGTTTTTCAGTTTATATTTTGTATTTTGAGATATTTCTTTTTGTGAGGAAAATGCGACGTGAAAAGCTGTAAATTTTGTGGTAAATAAAATATTTTTTTTTGATTTTCATACTACACAATTTAAAAATATAAATCGGAAAAAAAAATGAGAAAAAGGGGAGTTAAAAAAAATTCAAAATATGAAAAAAAAAAAATTCTAAGAAAGAGCAAAACTTATAAAAATAAAATAAAAACTCTCTATAAAGTGTAAAATTACGAAAAAATCCGACTCTGAAATTAATAATACTGTGAATAATTTTACATACTTTAAAACACAACGTGAAGTTGTTAGTCAATTAAAAAAAATTGTTCCAAATTTCAACTTTGCGGCCATAAGAAAATTTTCGTAAACGTACTAAAAAAAAATGAAAGTTACAATCATTCAAATATTTTTTAAATAAATTACATATTCCAATTTTTGCCGCTTTCAGTAGATTGACCGAAGTAAATCTCTGAATTTGGTTGATACTTGAACAATTTTGCCGATTCTTGTTTAACTGATAGAGCTAGAACTATAACTGGATCCCTTGCTGCCTTCGGCTGGGCTACTAAAAGCGACAAAAATGGAAATACACAGAGATTCAAAATGATTGTCAATTCCGCTCCTATAGATAGTAACAGGGTGTAGGTATATGGCGCGTGTTTGTAATGAAGGTTTGAACTAAGTCAATGTTGGAACATAAGAAAGTAAACGGATCTGTCATAAATAAGGAAAACGTAACCTATATTTGAACTCGCATTATATAAACGACTATGGATTGGTGTTTCTGCTTGTAAAATTGAAATGTAATTAATTTAACTTTATTAAATTATGATTTTACAATTCAGTACTAATTGGTGTTTAGCTACATTTATTTATTATTTTAAATTATAACATACAATTAGTATAATTATTAACTGACAAAACTTCATCTCTCAGTTCTTGTATGGACTCTATGGTATGCATGCGGTTTCTATAGATCCTATTTTTTAGATAGCCTAACATGAAGTAATCTAATGAGGTTATATCAGGCGATCTTGGTGGTCATCTTTGTGCTCTAACGAACCTGTCAGCAAAAAACTGTTGAAGATATTGGCAGGTTTGTCGAGCAGTATGTGCTGGAGCATTATCGTGTTGAAAATAACCTGCTTCAAGCTCATTTTCTTGTAACTCTGCAATAAACAATTCCAACATTTGTTGGTAACGTTGGGCTGTTACAGTTTCCTCGAAGAAAATTGGCCTTATTATTCCTTGCCTGGACATAGCTAACCAAACTTCAACTTTTACGGGATTTAATTGCGTTTCTCGTGTGGATTTTCTGCAGACCAGATACAATAGTTTTGTAAATTGATATAGTCTGTTAGATAAAACCAGGCTTCATCCGAGAAAAATGATTTGTTTAGCAAGTCATCGTCCCTTAAATTGTTATTAAACTAATGACAATATTCCAATCGCCTATCGTGATGTAATGATAATAATTCCTGTACCGTAGAAACTTTATAGGGATGAAAATATAGCTTTCATTTGACAGCTCATTGCGCTGAAGTGTATGATAAGCCTATAAAATTATAAAATGTAATTAACTATTTGACTTAATGTAATATTGATTTTTACCTGTTTGTTGAACTATTCACCACAGATAAATTCCCTTATTTTCTTACAGTATTCAGAAATACTATTGTGGTGATGTTAGATGTAAATATAAACGATTTTAAAAAAATTATAAGATAAATAATCGAAAGATACTACAACACGCACGCCAATGTCGCTAAATGTCAAGAAAATTCATTTAATGTATGAAATTTGTATGTAGCTAACTTCGCTCATTAAATAGGTAATAAATATAGATAAATTTTTCCGAAAAACAGTTTTTTTCTTACGACAATCATTTTGAATCACATTGCTTATTATTAATTATTTTGTTTTAAGAAGAGAATATTGTCATATGCTTCTTTTCTAAACTGTTAGAATCGACCCTAATGAAATAGCTCCAGTGCGTGAGTGACTATAACCAGATATATGCAGATACAGTAACGATTTACAATAAAATTCTCTACTACGGCCGAACACGAAACTGAACATTACGCTGTGTCACACCCGTAGGACAACTACAGTCAATAACCGAACGATGGGGTGAAAAGCTGCGTCGTGCCACACCCAGAGGGCAACTACGAACTACAATCGACGACGAGACGGAATGTTACGCTGTGTCACACCCGTAGGGCGACTACAGTTCATAATCGAGCAAGGGGTGGAAGGTTACGTCGCGCCACGACGTACGAACTACAACCGAACAATTAGATTTGTCTGAGCCGTGCCACACCCGTGGAGCAACTATTGCTGCTGAAACTTTTCTCTCTACGTGGATCTACGTTAGAAACACACAAAAGCAAACTGTTTGCGATAATCCTGAGTTACATATCCAAATTTTTGCTTTGAAGATCAATAACACGGATAGTAAGCTTCTTAATGAAAGCATGAACTTTGGCGTTAATCAAATTCTTTTATCACGTCCTTGTAAATTCACATTCAAGTCGTTTAAATGCGAAAATACCTCAGCTGGCTAAGCCAACAACAACATACACTTATTATTTCGTAAGAACAATGAGAATGGCGTTTGTTTGTCCTGGAAAAATAATAATTCATCTTGCAATTCCATACCCCCAATTAACACTCACTTCTATCTGGAAGAGATTATTTATTTTCTCCCATTTCAGCGTTGAAGCAAAAAAGCATTATTGATAAGAATCTAAAAACAGTAAGAAGTGCACATTTTCCATTAGATTCGATTTTTAATATAATTTTTTCTACGCACTGCCCCACTTGTTCTTTCTACTGTAAACTATTGGGCTGATTACGATAATTTAAGAAAATTGAATACTTATTTACGTAAACTGTAAACAGAATATCAGCGAACGACCTGGGACACATTTTTGCTAGAAAAATTACGTAGTTCAGAAATTGCCAATGACATCAACTCTCTTAACAGGCGCATTACCAAAATAAGCTCCAACCCCAGTATAAACAGATACTACTTCCCTGCCTCGAAGAGTTATTACCAACCTCCTAACTTTTATCCAGTGTTCAAAGCGACTTCCATAACTACTACCCTGGTGCCTGCATCTCATGCAAATTCAACGACGATAATTTTGGGGTGGGAGGGGAAATCCCGCGACTTACTTTTCCCCCCTTCAATACGCCAAGATATCCGCCTGGCACCCATGAATATTGAACGACCTCCAAATGCCTCATACTCCTTACCCCCTTCACCTCGTACCGCTCAACACATGTTATGACCTGTTTATTTTCAATTAACGAGATTTAGTGTCAAAATCCTTTTCGCGTGCGGTATTATACTCGTCGCTAGATGGCGCTGGTTAAAGCTCTTCTCTTCGCTGAAAGCGGGGGAACTGGAAGGGGTCGCATGCTTGCTCCGACGATATCAATTTACGTAAGTAGCTAGGCGATGTTCGCCGGAGTATTTCGAGGGTTTTCGGATGCACTGGGGGAATGCGTGATTTTTGACGTGGTAAAATGGAAGTCGTTTTTGATGGGAATACAAATTTTTCTTTTCTTTCGCGTTGGAAATGATGTTTTAACTGGCGATAGTCGATGTGGAGCTCGGTAATATGTCCTTTAAATAATATAATTGGCTGTTAGCGCCATCTACTTCCAATCTGTGAACGTCATAGGTTTTGTAGTAATGAATTTAGTTCTTTGGTCTCCAGTCGTTCGATGTGAATTTGTTTTTAAGTGAGGCAAGGTTTGCAGTAGGTATTTTTAAAGATTTTAGTAAGAAGAAATTTTAAATAATTGGGAATAAAAACTATAAAAAAGACAAATACAGGGTGATTCAAAAGCACCGGCCCAACTCCTAAAAGTGAAGCTTTTTAAACATCACTTATTTTGGGCCACAATATTCACTGCCGTTTAGCGTGAATTACTCTGTATATTGTGTGTTATTTGTTTTTCTTTCCTGAATGCCGCTCGTTCGCCAGATTCCTTAATTTTATAATTATAAATTATATATATTAATGCAGCAATATTATAATACAGGGTATTCCACGTAACTGGTTTATTAAAAGTTTATGATGTCCTATTATTTACTTATATTTGAGATTTTGGCACCAGTATCTGTTCGATTGGAACTATAAATGCAAAATACTTTAACCAAAATATCACTTCCGGTTGACCGGAAATGGATGTCAACTTTCTTATTTTAAATAGAATCATCTAATTTTTTATCCATTTTTGGATTCTATAACTATAAATACGTCAGTTTTCATTAGCTATTCCTATAGCTACATGTTGCCGTTTTTGAGTTATTTAAGTTTTTCTTTTTTTTTAGTCATAATCATTGCATCATTGTGGAAATTAATATCTCGGTTAATACTGCAAGTAGAGACTCCAAATTTGCTATGTTATGAATGTAGATATAACTCTAAGAAACGGTAAGCACACTTTACATTCTAACATACAGGGTGTTCAAAACTGAGGAACAAAGTGACATATTTTCAAATGCAGAAAACTCAATTTTTTAAATAGAACACCCTGTATTTTAATTCGGAATTAGGAAGTAAATATCATCCCCTATCATTTTATATGAGCATTCCCTATACCTATCTTTAATAGATTTTGAGATATGAGCGACTTTTGTTAAACAGACTAACTAGCCCTATCTTTAAATGTTTGTAGTTGGCTCTGAAATGGATTCACGTCAAATTCATGTATTATTTTTGCATAACCATACAAGAATGTCTGTTCGAATAGTCATTTCTATTAATATTGCGTTGTACGAAAGTGTAATTACAATGATATACATAAACACTTTTGGTTAGTCAATGAATTTGACATTAATCCCATTCAGAGCTAGCTACAAACACGCAAAGATAGGGTTACTTAGTCTGTTTAACAAAAAGTCGTTCATATCTCAAAATCTATTAAAAGTAGGTATAGGGAATGCTGATATAAAGTGATAGGGGATGATATTTACTTCTTAATTCCGAATTAAAATACAGGATGTTCTATTAAAAAAAGAATACTTAGTCTGTTTAACAAAAAGTCGCTCATATCTCAAAATCTGTACAATATAGGTATAGGGAATACTCATATAAAGCGATAGGGAATGATATTTACTTCCTAATTCCGAATTAAAATACAGGGTGTTCTATTTAAAAAAAAATGAATTTTCTTCATTTGAAAATATGTCACTTTGTTCCTCAGTTTTGAACACCCTGTATGTTAGAATGTAAAGTGTGCTTACCGTTTCTTAGAGTTGTATCTACATTCATAACATAGCAAATTTGGAGTCTCTACTTGCAGTATTAACCGAGATATTAATTTCTCAACGATGCAATGATTATGACTAAAAAAAAAAAGAAAAACTTAAATAACTCAAAAACGGCAACATGTAGCTATAGGAATAGCTAATGAAAACTGATGTATTTATAGTTGTAGAATCCAAAAATGAATAAAAAATTAGATGATTCTATTTAAAATAAGAAAGTTGACATCCATTTCCGGTCAACCGGAAGTGATATTTTGGTTAAAGTATTTTATATTTATAGTTCCAATTGAACAGATACTGGTGCCAAAATCTCAAATATAAGTAAATAATAGGACATCATAAACTTTTAATGAACCAGTTACGTGGAATACCCTGTATAATATTTAGTAGTGATGATGAAGACTCCAAATTAAATTTTTGGTAACACATTATCAATAATAAATAAATCACCAAAAACCTCAGCACTTTCTTCTCGATAAAACAAGAGATATTCCCATCATGTTTCCCGGACCCGAAATCTGTTTATACAGCCTCCCCGAGTTTGTCGAAATAATGACATCCATCTCGCCGGTAACTTTCTAATTTCCACCGCTTCCAAACATTTCCAGAACATCTTCATCCCCATTGTGTCCACATTCACCTCGTACACAATAAGTGAATTACAACATCCATTTTCCACTTACTTGCTTACGCCGGCTTAATCATTGGGAGACGATTTTCCAAATTAACATAAGGCGGTTATAAATTCTGCGCTACCGAGAAAATTACATACGTAAACAGCGAACTTCAAGTCACGGAGACACGTCAATTTATTTAAACTCAATGGTAGGAAGTTGCCGGCTGTGTTTCTCGCTCGAAGAGTTAAGGGTGGAGGGGCGAGGGGCGAACGGGGCTGGCTGTGATTAGGGGAAGCGGAGAAGGGATTAGAAGTGGGGAGAAGTACTAAATTGTTTTAATTTAAACAAACGCGAATTGATATTAAAGATATAGATATTCGATTGGACGAGACAAATTTATACGTAAAAGTAAAACCATTTTGCGCCATCTACAGGATTCTAAGAAACTATTTTTTAAGTAGATAAACGGAACGCAAATGAATGATACAAGTTGCTTAATATTTGTTCCAATCCACTCGTAAAACTGAGAATTTACAATCGAATATGTATATAAAACGTATGTTTGACATAGTAACACAAGTAATGAACAAAAGGAAAGCATATATGGTTTCCGTTTGCTACAACATGAAAAGAGTATAGTATACACTGCTACAGGTGAATTCTCAGGGCGTAATAAATAGTAGCAATTTTCCAGAGCATGAGACTAGATTAAATAATAATGAAAAGTAAATATTGTTTATAAAAGATTATTGGTATAAAATAAAATAAATGATTGCAAAGTACCACAGGATGGGAAAGAGGGATAAATAAAACAACGTTTATTATTTATTTATTTCCCACGCTGCGACTATCGGAGTCGGTTCGGCCAGGGAGGCGCCGAAGAGATGTCGGAGTGAGCGCCACTGGGTTATCAGCTGTTGCCTTCGCTAGCCCGACGCTGTCGCCCGGTAAGTTAATCACAGCCCAGAATGGCTATTTACCAGTCGGGGAAACAAGGGATTGGTACTTGCGGAATTTTTTTGGATGTATTGTTAAATAATTAAATTAAATAAAAATGTTATTTAAATGACAAGAAAAACAAACTAGTGCGCCAAGGTCGATTAAATTAGAGTAAATTCAATAAAACTCAAAGAGACTATGTTAACTATTATATTGACACTTAATTCGGTGAAGCCTCGTCTTACATGGTTACAATGTATAAATATATGACATGAACTGGTGGGAGTGCCGAGTTATTATTCAAAAAAATTGTAAAATTATAAAGAAACAAGAACATAAAATCTACGTACTCGATCGAGCATGCAAATGACTACGACCTACCATTGGTTTTAAGGTGAAAAGATAAAGAAAGCAACAATTAAACAAAATGATTTCACAAGTTACGTTAAATTTTGACAATGATCGCAAAAACTAGATTATTAAAAAAAAAAAAAGAATTAAGTTAAATTGAATTATGATAGCAAAGACCGAAATATAAATAACAAAAAAAATTACGTTAAATTATTAATATGTCAATGGTAGTTCGTTACTACAAATACACAAGCAAATAACTCTTAAAATTAACTTACATGTAACAAAAACAATGCACGAGGGGTTGATTATCACCACCAGGGAAGAAATAGAAGCGTAGAAAGATGACGAAAGAAAGCCCAGGTCCAGGGACGACGTAGAGCGGCGGGGCTTGCAAAATCCGCGTCGGCGGGCTCCAAAAAGAAGGCTTCGTAGTCAAAACACAGGGACTCAAACGGCTTCCAAGGAGTAGATTCTTTACGACCAGAGATCCCCCCACAGGGGTTACCAAACGGGTAAATTAGGTCGAAAAGGGTTGCAACAGGGCGTCGCCTATTAGACTCGTCAGTCTGCACTCTTAGCGGGCTGGAGTGTAAGTGAAAATCGGAAGGGTAGAGGTATCTAGTTCCCGCGCTATGCCATTAAGTGGCCAATAGGATTCGAGTATTAAAGATTTGCACGCGGCTTGTTTGTGCGAAATTCTAACGTTTCAAGTACAGCACGCACCAAAAAAGGTGCAACAATTAACAAAAATGAATAAATTCGGAGCTAATTATGAACGGAGTTTAATGAAATTTACGATAACAATGCATCTAAATATATGTTAAAATTTGACAATTTAAGAATTTAGAAAAAGGTCACAAATAAAGCGGTACATTACAAAAAAACAAGTTCAAGGTTAAACGTGACGTTATACAAAATACGTAAATAGCGACGGTAA
This sequence comes from Protaetia brevitarsis, assembly GCA_004143645.1. Classification (NCBI taxonomy): domain Eukaryota; kingdom Metazoa; phylum Arthropoda; class Insecta; order Coleoptera; family Scarabaeidae; genus Protaetia; species Protaetia brevitarsis. The sequence goes on from RXPK01000070.1 coordinate 951,563, forward strand.
CTAAGAAAGGTCAAGGAACTTAGATGATTTCAGAAAAGATAGTGTACAGTTGGAGAAATAAGAAAAGGTGTTTTCAACACGTAACAACACATTATTCTACTGTGCAACTGCAATATCAAAAGACGGTTGTTATCGCATTTCCTTAAATGTAAAAATATTTTTTTACTGTTTTTCCACTTTGTGACACTGTTTGTGGTGACAGTTGATGCAAGGCGGGTAGTACAACTCAAGGTTTGACATTTCACATTTGACATTTTTATATAGACTTTTGCGTGGAATTGCGCATGACACAAGAATTGTGTCACAAACATTGAAATAGTTAATGAAATTCCCTGCATGGATAATAAATCCCATTTTAAATAATAAATAAACGTAAATTATTAATTATTTAGTTTGAAGAAGAGAACATCGTTATGTGCTTATTTTTTAAATGGTTAGAATGAACTAGCTTCAGTGCGTGAGTAACTATAACCAGAGTTGTTATGCTTGCTGCGTTTATTCCTCAAAAGATCAAGGCAAAAAAGATGCATACACGTTAATACAGGCAAGTAATTCACATTTAATATTAAACATACAGGAATGATATATACATATACAATAACGATTTACTATAAAATCATCTACTGCAGCCGAACACAAAACGAGATATTACGTCATGTCACACCCGTAGAGCGACCACAGTCGAGGTTGCGTCGTGTCACACCCGGAGACCGACTATGAACTGCAACCGAACACGAGACGGATTACTACCAGTCTGTCACACCCATAGAACATCTACAGTCAATAATCGAGCGAGAGTTGAAAAGTTATGTCGTGCCACACGCGCACGCGACTACGAACTATAACCAAACAGGGGATGGAATACTATTAATTTAAATTAAAAATAAGGCGAAACTTGATTCAAACTTGTACTCGTATTACAATAAACGCCATTCTAACACTAGTATTTTAATATACTATTATAATGTGCGCCATCGTGGATAAATGTCAGTCTTAATTTTGTCCCAATCAACTATTTTTCCTCTTCGCATTTCATACACGATTTACACAATTAACAGGGGTGGTTCTATTCCCAGAAAAAGCTATAAAGAAACTTTCTTTTGCCTAGCGAGAAAGAAAAATACTTTCTCTCATCATGCTCATAACAAAAATAGTTTAACAGAAACTTCGGCCGCGTGTGGCGGCATTTATCGCGTTTGAAGGAACTAGTGTGCAGTGGCGACATCTATCGAGTTTGAAAAAAATTCATGTACAGTGGCGGCATCTATCGAGTTAAAAGAAACCAAAGCGCAGTGGCAGCATCTATCGAGTTTGAGGAAACTAATGTACTGTGGCGACATCTATCGAGTTTGAAGAAACTAATGTACACGGTAGGCCAGTTTCGATGTTTTGATAGGGTACAGACCAAACGGTAATAGATATTAGAAAAGTAGGCAGCAGATTACGATCCCTTTTTTTCGAGTTTGGCTTAGTGATCCAAACAGATTGAAGCTAACTTGTTTAGTTTCCGATATACCAAGCGTTTCTCAAAATTAGCCATTTTGTTTCAACCGTTGTAAGGCCGATGCCATAATATATAGAAGAAATATGTTCAGATATCGATAGTGGTGTTAAATTGAAACACTTATTACCAAAATTAATATGTCAATAACATGGTTGAAGTAACAAACAATTTACAATAGAAAAATCTTGGTGTTTTCAAATTAATGGCAGCCATGGTACACTTTTCGATTCGGCTATTTACAGTCTAGATCAAGTTTTAAAAGAAGTACTGTTCTTATGGACTATATGCGTCCCTTTCAATTTCATACTCGTTTATATGTATCTATCTTTTTCTATCATGGGGATTGTTGCCAGATTATTTGGTGGGTATCGGTCAGAGATAATATAGCTGTTGGTAATCATTTACTGTACCTGTCATTTGTCAATTTCGATTATTCTGTGTCTCTTGAGTTTATCCCAGTTTTTTTTCTATTACGTATTGTCACGTTGGGGCGTAACTGGGGGTAACTCAGTGGTGTTACTTAGATAATAACTGTACCTACCTTGGGTTGCAGGGGCAGAAATCAACAAGAACAATACACTTAGACTGTTTATTGACGGTCTCGTCGCTACACGGAAGTCCCGCGTCGAGACCGGACACCCAATATATACCCTAGTATCTATCCCCATTATCTATCAATCAGTCCGATTTGTGGCATTTCCCCCCCCTCCAGAAAACCGCAGGGGTTGCCTTTTATAAGAGGAGTAAAATTAAAATAGTCGAGTGAAATTATTTATCTGAAAGCCACAAATCGGACTTCTGAGCTTGCTTATTTTAGTTCTTAATACCTAACCATGCAGGGGATAGTTTCTTAATTAATTCTTAATTTATGCTTATCTATACCCTACTAAATACAAGAATCACAATGGTAAAACTAACTACCTTAATCTACGCACTAAAAACACTATCAAAAGTTCATCCCGACAGGTTGTCTTTTATGTTCTCCCCAGGAACTGCTTTCGATGCTCCTCATTCGTTCTACAAGCTAGCAGGTTGGACCACCTCCACCATTCACAGGTCCACAGTGCCTCCAGATTTGGTCCCCAATGGATTCGGCTTCCCCGATGTCCCAAAAACATCGACGGTATGAGTGTAACGACTTTCCACTATTCGAGTGAACGGCTCTTACAGGGTTGCGTTTGTAAATTTTAGCTCGTCCTTAACTTCGGCTGTCAAATGTCAACATACCAGCTCAGGAGCCACATGACAGCGCCTATTAGGTATTGCGTCGGTATCATCCAGGTTTTTCTCCTTCCGAATCTGTGCGAGACCATAGCCTCTACTATGGAGTCCACAAAACTTCATACTGAATGGCAATTTGACGAAATTCAATTTGACTGTACTTCCTTTTAATCCTCTCACACGACAGAGGAATGGAGTCTGCCCTAGAAGTCGTTTATGTCGTGGGATCTCGGTGGTGGGGAAATGCTTTTGATCTGCACAGCGGGGCCTGCCTTGTTGCAAAGCGAACAGCTATTAACCAGGGAGAATCCATATATGGAACTTATACTGATAGTCATAAACAAATAACGGTTAGGCCGTAAAAAAATACATATTGAAAATACTTATTTGTAATGCAGACAGTATTTTATATCACCCTTATATCTAAAATCTCACATACTCTTATAAATCTGACATTCTTTCTACTTTTAACAACTGCTCTTGTGTAAAAATTACACCGGCACCGGCTGATTTTCCGAGTTTCGTAGGTTTATTTTACATTTTCTTCCATCGGGTAAAACAAATACTCCACTATGGAAATTTTGTAGCTCCATGTCAGAATTTCCTCTACGTTTACATTTCTTTATTAATTTCTTAACTCCTACTACACTAACTACTAATACCGTGATAGCAAGAAGTGTGTATAGCACATAACCATTTATTGTTGTCGTTTGTTTGAATAAATCTTCCTTTTCTAAGTCCTCTATATTTTTGTATAATATTTTCTAACTTTTTACTATTTTCATTTAATTTAGTAGGGTATTTAATAAGCTTTGTCTTAATCATCGTAAAATTTAACTCTAAAGATTTATTATCTACAGAAGCTAGGGGGTTAGTTATAGGCAGAGATAAACGTTGGGGTACAAAACTATGAGTAATAGAGTTACTAAACTGGTTTTTGGCATATAACGTAAATAATTTGGAAGAATAGGTGCAGTTTTCAGCAAGATATAGTTTACCTGTGCCCACAATAACGTATTCCTTAATTAACTTAGAAATGCTGCAGGAGACCGTTAACTTTTCTTGAGTTGGTGATGCAAATAGCCAAGTGTTGCGTTCGTATACCCGAGTAAGTCGGGTCTCGTTAACCAATATTACTTCCCGCTCACAGTTGACAGGGAAGGGAGTAAGGGAATGTAGGAGAAGTGTTTCACAAGTGCTCACCGAAGAAATAAGTGAATTCTCACCCTTGTATATAAATTCATTCTGATTAAGGTGTCTTAATTGCGCTATTTCCTTATCGCTTAAATTAATATGGCCCTTCTTCAAATCATCGATTGCGATGTAGGGGGTATTTGTTTTTAATATAAGGAAATGGGTGTTATGAATTTGAAGGGGAAAGGGTGTAATCTTATAGAGCTGTAATGGGGAATTTTGAATCAACGGAATTGCCAAAACTCAAATTAATTTTGAATTTCGATAGTAAAAAGTGGGGCTGATCAGCTTAAACAAGATATTAACTGACTGGGGTTGTAAGTTTCCGGGCAACTGTTGTCCCTCGGGGATATACGGAGCTACTTTTGCTAGCTCATTAAGAATACTAGCAGGTGTCACCAGAAGGGGATGCAGGATACCTTGTCTTGCATTTAAAATAATGTTAATTAGATTATTTGTTTCGATTTCGTACTGTTGTACTACGAGGGACAACAGTGACAGGTGTCTTCGCTACACGGAAGTCCCGCGTCGAGACCGGACACCCAATATATACCCTAGTATCTATCCCCACTATCTATCAATCAGTCCGATTTGTGGCAGTATTTATTTTAAACAGATCAGTTTTTTATAAAAAAGCCACTATCGCCGTCGTTTGTATTATCTGTTGTAAGTCCCTATAATAAAACAGCTGTTATAATCACATGTAATACAAAGGTGATGTATTCGTAGAATTGGAGTATGGAATCTTACAGGCGAAGTGTATTCGTCGAAGGAAAAGCAAGTGATCCTAAATTCCTTTTTACATATTTTGCAAAAAATATGAATATTTCTAAGGCCGTGGAGGAAACAAGTAAAGCGCTTGATTGTGGTAAAAGAATGGTGGTGAAACACATTTAGACACTTGTTAGATGTAAAGTTCATAGCTTTTTTGTAAGAAATATTCCGCCTGCGATGGCCATGATACTAACTGCAGTAAATAGCGAAGAAGGTCAACCCAATTTTTCGAAAAGTACACTCTACAGGTTCTTACTTGACATTGGTTTTACATTCGAGAAAATTGGAAAGAAAGTAATGTTGATAGACCGTGATGATATTATAAGATGGTGACATGATTGTTTACGTGCTATTAGGAGGTATTGTAATCAAGGGAAACATTGTTTTCACTGACGAATCGTGGGTAAATACTGGACACTTTGTAACAAAAGCATGGACTGATAGCACAGTAAGTACGTCTAGACAAGCATTTCTGCAAGACTTAAGTATTGGTCTAAGAGCACCAAAAGTCGTGGTCAACGTTATGCCTTAATTCATGCTGGTAACGAGAAGAGTTTTGTTCTGGGTGCTGAATATAATTTCTTATATAAAAAAAAACTCTTGATGCCCACGATGAAGTGTGTGCGGAAATATATGAGGATTGGTTTTTCAACTATCTATTACCTAATTTACCTGCTCATTCCGTCATAGTTCTTGACAATGCGCCCTACCATAGCCGGATATTAGAAAAAATACCTACCACGAGCTGGAAAAAGGAACAGTGGTTGACACAGAAAAATATTTTGTCGAAGAAGGCTTATTGAAACGCGACTTACTTGAAATTGTAGCACAACAAAAAAGCAAGTACAATAAATATGTAATCGATGAACGTGCTGCTCAACTGGAGTATATCTACCATTTTAAGATTGCCGCCATACCACTGCACTTTAAACCCCATTGAAATGGTATGGGCGAAGGTTAAAGCTTATATCAGGCACAATAATTCGGAATTTAAAGTGCAAAATATGCCTCTGCTTATTTAGCAGGGATATGAAAATGTTTCTGTAGAGAATTGGCAAAAATATGTTAAACATGTTATCAAAGGTATAATAGTTATGTAATGTAGTATTTAGCAAAATGGTTTAATTTTACCCATTTGAGTTGAGGAAGGTGGCGGTTGGATGAAATGCAAGATGAACCGAAAGAATTTATTATTAATTTAACATCGACCTCATCGTCATCTTCCTATTGGTCTTCGGACATTAGTTAATCGTGTTATTATGATTATAGAAATGATTTTTAATTTGTTGTGACCATACCTCTGTAAATATTTGTAAATATATTACAACAAGTATGTAATATCTATGTATGTTTTCCCGAAAATAAATACAAAACCATAAAATAAAACATTCTATTTATGTTGTGTATTTTGATGTGGTATAAACAATAATACAATCAACATTCTATGAATTTTTATGTTAATGGGACATAACCAATAAATACAAACGGCAAACAAAATTCACTGAATTGACATTTATTAAGCGTCAACTTGAAATTCGTCAAGTTATTCAGAGCGACAACATACAAAAAATTAAGTACTTCAATAGATTTGGCATCGGTGGGTGCTATCTCCATAAGAGTAATACTTCCTTCTCAACGTGAATCAGACTATAAGTGACTCTACCGTGATGCAATAAATTATCATTTGGCAGATGAGTATTTATGAAGTTCTGTCAGAAAAATCTTCCTAACCTAACTTTTTTTTTGTTTTCATTAGTCGTTAAAGACGTTCAAAACACCTTCGCCGAACTTAATAATCTCATATTACTCACGCTGCACCGATGCGAGAATATCTTGACGACTTCATTTTCAATACTTTATTGCAGCCACACAGACGCCTTAGCAACTAATCAGATCTCAGATAGATCCCAAACAGACAGCAAAGTAACCCAACCTATGAAAGTTAAAATCCCAGCTCTGGTACACAGACAGAAAGATTGTCTTGCCGCTGTAATGAATGCCTTTGAATGCAACCCCGGCGACAGATGTTGTTTCCTTTTTTTTACCGCTGGAAGTAAGATGATATGAACGTCTGAAAAATGTAGGCGCTAGCAAACGGTTGACGTCTCTGCCATCCCAAGTACGTGTCCTTTAAAAAAGACTAATGAACAAGCGGCGACTGGAACGTTGAACGAGCCACCGAGGCTGCATTGTGTGCAATATTACCCTACACCGCGGTAAACGAGGGGTGATGGAGAGCCGCGAAAAGCCGGTTGAGGAGGGCTTTGTGAGAAGATCCGCAGTGATGCAACGCTACACTTTAAAGGGGCATTGACGTAATGAATTTAGCGATTATATTGTGAGGAGACGTCGGGAAAATATGTAGGTCAGTCGAATGTACGACTATGTTTTAAAATATAGATATTTGAACAGTTCGTGCGAAAATCCAAGTTTTATCATGGAAACGTCCAAAAATCAACTGATGTAGTTTGGTCATCAAAATTTCGATTTCTCCACATTCCAAAAGTAGTCAATAGTAATAGTTGCACAGTGACCGGGCCATGAATGTTGCAACATATGGAAACTTTTCTTGGAGAGCGTTGTTTGAGCATGTCTACCAACAACAAAATTTATCTTGACAGATATCACATGCCCATTAGTATGGTGGTAAATTTAAAAAAGTATTCCATGAAACGGCAAAAAATAAGGTTAGATGACATGATATTCCAAAAAGTTATTTGAAAATGTTGCTCTGAATTCAATTTTGAGGCCATAGGCAAATTTTTGTGAACAGATCTAAAAGAATTGAAAATCAAATATTTTTTAAATATCTTCAGATACATACCATGTGATTCAAAATGATTGTCGTAAGAAAAAAACTGTTTTCCGGAAAAATTTATCTATACTTATTACCAATTTAATGAGCGAAGTTAGCTACATACAAATTTCATACATTAAATGAATTTTCTTGATATTTAGCAACATTGGCGTGCGTGTTGTAGTATCTTTCGATTATTTATCTTATAATTTTTTTTAAAATCGTTTATATTTACATCTAATATCACCAACAATAGTATTTCTGAATACTGTAAGAAAATAAGGGAATTTATCTGTGGTAATAGTTCAACAAACAGGTAAAAAGTCAATATTAACATTAAGTGAAATAGTTTATTACATTTTATAATTTTATAGGCTTATCATACACTTCAGCGCAATGAGCTGTCAAATGAAAGTTACATTTTCATCCCTATAAAGTTTCTACGGTACAGGAATTATTACCATTACATCACGATAGGCGATTGGAATATTGTCATTGGTTTAATAACAATTTAAGGGACGATGACTTGCTAAACAAATCATTTTTCTCGGATGAAGCCTGGTTTTATCTAACAGACTATATCAATTTACAAAACTGTTGTATCTGGTCTGCAGAAAATCCACACGAATTTCGAGAAACGCAATTAAATCCCGTAAAAGTTGGGAGTTTGGTTTAGCTATGTCCAGGCAAACGAATAATAAGGCCAATTTTCTTCGAGGAAACTGTAACAGCCAACGTTACCAACAGATGTTGGAATTGTTTATTGCAGAGTTACAAGAAATGAGCTTGAAGCAGGTTATTTTCAGCACGATAATGCTCCAGCACATACTGCTCGACAAACCTGCAATATCTTTCAACAGTTTTTTGCTGACAGGTTCGTTAGAGCACAAAGATGGCCACCAAGATCGCCTGATCTAACCCCATTAGATTACTTCATGTTCGGCTATCTAAAAAATAGGATCTATAGAAACCGCATGTATACCATAGAAGAACTGAGAGATGCAGTTGTGTCACTTAATAATTATACTAATTGTAAGTTATAATTTAAAGTAATAAATAAATTTAGTTAAACACCAGTTAGTACTGAATTGTAAAATCATAATTTAGTAAAGTTAAATTAATTACATTTCATTTTTACAAGCAGAAACACCAATCCATAGTCGTTTATATAATGCGAGTTCAAATATAGGTTACGTTTTCCTTATTTACGACAGATCCGTTTACTTTCTTATGTTCCAACACTGACTTAGTTCAAACCTTCATTACAAACACGCGGCATATACCTACACCCTGTTACTATCTATAGGAGCGGAATTGACAATCATTTTGAATCTCTGTGTATTTTTAATCATTATTGAATAAAAAGGTCGTAGAATCGTTTTATCCTGTAGATAAATAACAATAAAAATTGTTGCAATTCAAAGGCCCCAATGCTAATCACAAACAATCCGAGTTCAAAATTCGGACCGTAACTCAAAATTACCGGCGAACGAATTGAAAGAATAACAGTGGAAGTATAAGTTCGATCGTTACCGGCGTCGGCTCAGACAAATCTAATTCTGTCCCTCTTAAAAAGCAAAGTTTGCCGCCTAACTTTCGCCCGACTCAATTAGTACCCGAACATCCTTAATTCCATTAAGATCGCCTTCATCTTCGCCGGGACATTTCTCTCGATTCCGTCTCGTATCAAATTCAAGGGGAGGCGCGTTTACTTCTTTGCTGTATTTCACCGAGACATTAAAGTAATTTAAATCGAAGATTTTACTCATTGCTGGCTGGTATTGTGTATTTTTATAACTGGTGCGCATCATTACGCAGCTTAATGCTGTGAGTGAATTTCGATACAAAGCTAACGGCTCTGCTATCAACAGTATAGGTACGTCACAGATCTATTCGTCTGTGTCTATTATATCGTTACGGTACATTAGCAGCTTTGCACAACGCTATTGTATTCCTTATTGTGTGGTATTGAGTGGTGTGGGTTAGGTATGTAGATGCTGTAATTAGAATTTGCATCAACATATATAAAGTTATTCACATACTTAGATACGTATTGCTGTGTACTGATGGTACCAGCATAAATGCAAAATGAAAAGTAAAAAAAATGAAAATTTAAATTTACCAGCTCTGCGGATAAAAATAAAGGGCGCAAAAGAACTATTTATTTCAGGGTTATTCTCACAATTAAACTAATCTTGAAAAGTAAAATGTGGGCGTTTGAAAATTTCACTTTTAACTATTTAGAAAATTTATCGATGTGTGCCTATATCAAACCATTCCAGATTCTAGGATATGAAAAAAATCTTTCAAAACTAAGGTCTTGTAGCTAAATTTTATTCACATACTATGTATGTATGTATCAAGGGTGGTGTTACACTGCGACCTAAAAGATCTATTGTGTCCCCCATTCTTGCTGCTTTACAGCTGGCCTTCCAATCCTATTCCTTTTAAAAAGTGTAGCATGTCAGAGGGCCCCAGTCTAGATAAGTCTCCCTCTTCGATTTCACATGCTCCCAGGTGCAATGCCCTCGAGTTGCACAGTGCTACGCAGTTTGAGAGGAGGTGGATGGATGTTTCATCCTGTTCCCCACAAAAATCTGCATTCAGATTCCTTTTCCAATCCAAGCTTACTCAGGTATCCTTTCAGTCTACAATGGCCTGAAAGTATTCCTGTTAGTATGCGAACATTGTTCTTACTCAGGTTGATGCATTCTGTAAACCTCTTCTGGTTATAAGTTCCAGAAGAATTTTACTCTGCGTCATTCCCTGGAGATTTTCCAGTAACTGGATTTTCTCTGCTCCATTTCTATTTTTATTTCTTCAGTATTGTACTGCTACTTAACCCGCAAAAGGGTTCAGGCCCTACGAAAGGCATTCCAGCTCCTTTTTTGCGAGGTTATCCGTTATTTCGTTCCTTCCACTCCTGTGTGACCCGGAACCCACAGGAGGGTTACTTTATTCTTTTGCCTAGCTCATTTAGTTTCCCTAGCCATTCCCAGACCATCTTGGAGCTGATTTCATATGAGTTCAGCGCCTTGATGGCTGCTTGACTATCAGACACGATGATAATCTCCTGCTTCCGATAGTTCCTATCCATAATGAACTGAACACATCTTCCAATAGCGTGTATTTCCGCCTGAAATATACTTGGGTATTTTCCAAGCTTTCGAAATATGTAGTTCTAGCCCGTATATTCCTATTCCAGTTCCTTCTGCCGTTTGGAGCCATCAGTGTACCATTTGATGGCATTTCTATTAAAATTCAAGATGGTGTTATGATCCCACTCGCTCCTGTTACTTAGCTTGTGGTGAATTCCTTTCACAAAGCTAAATTTCTTTAACATGTCATCCCGGGGCATATCCCAGGTTTGATCACCGTCAGGAGATTGAGGCCTATGCCTAATCATTCCTTCCTTGACCATTCTTAGGGCGGTTCTTTTCGCCACACCCTCCACTACAATGTGGAGGGGGGCAAGATCCAATACTACTTCAATAGCTGCTGTTGGGCAGGTTCTCATAGCCCCCGTTATGCATACACATGCTAATCTTTGCACTTTCGAGAGGTTAATTCTCGCGGTGGCCAGATTAGTTCTTTTGCTCCATGCTACTGATGCATAGGTGATGATCGGTCTCACTATCGCTGTATACATCCAAAGCAGTATTTTTGGGTTACATCCCCAATTTTTCCCTGCAAAGTTTCTGCACACCATCAGAGCTCTTTTGGCCTTGTTGGTTACCTCAAGCTCATGTTTGTTCCATAGAAGTTTATTATCTAGGGTGAGGCCTAGATATTTAACTTCCGCTCTCCAGTCTATATTTTGCCCATCCAGTTTTATGGTTCTAAGATTGGATTTTCTTTTCCTGGTTATTCACATACTAAGAAAATAATTTATTACATTTGATTTCTTAAATTTACGTATACCAGATTTATTTATTTGATTCCAAATCACCATATATGTCTCCTAAACAATTCAGAAAGTATTTGCAATTATTAAGATTTAGATTAGCTTAGGTTATAGATTTAAAAAACGATTCATTAAAAAAGCCAATCAGGAAAGTTAATCGTAGCGAAGTATAGAAACAAAATAATATTAATAATAAATTAACCATTGTGTGCCAAGATTTTGGCGCCCAACGTGGGCTTAAAATGTAATAAAAAATACTTTATTAAATAAACAAATAACAAAATAAATAAAAAGAAACCTGATTGGAGCATAACAAATTATTTTTATTACAATATGTTTTAATTAACCAAACCAACACACATTTTTCTTCTTTTAATATTGTTTTTTTTTTTGTCTAATTTCCTCAGTAAATCATTTTTCTCGTGTATAAACAGCGAACAACAATAGAATTCGTGTCGAATTCACTATCGCTGCTCATTTACTCGCCCAGTTATTTACATTTGTAAGGATAGGGTACCATCGGGACGAATTAAATGGACGTACGAAAACGAACAATGGCAAATAAAGGACACCCTCTCCCCGCAAACAGAAATAAACGACCAAAACGTCGTTGATGTTATTCCTGACTTAATGTTTACCAGCCCAGAAAAATGTTTTCGCATCTCGATATATTTTTTGTTCTCGTTATTGTTTCTGTAACAGGCGTCGGTTGGGGAAGCACCCCCGCTGTTTACGTTATTAATGCACCCGGAACGCACGTTCGAATTAAAAAAAATAAAAGCGGATTGGAGGGATTCCCAGTATTTACCGCAGCGGCTCAAAACGCGCCCATTAATTACGTTATCTTGATTAGGGGATGGAAAATGTATTTTGCGTTAGCCACGATGCTTCAGGGAGCATTGTTTTATGAGCTTTCAAACAGACAAATTTCTATTTTCCATATCCACAGCACGTCGTTTAATGGTTATTAACAATAAGAGTACGCAAGTTTATGGCCATATATACCAAACTACCGCGCCGATATTGTTCTAGTATCGTCCGTAAAGTTCACGTAGTCGCTTCGAATCTTTTTAGATCAAGCCCAACCCTCTAGCTACTGTCGTTCCGGAGTTATGTTAAAAAAACGAAAAAAACACGCGTTTCTTGGCCGTTTTCCTTATCCTGGGACACGAGATAGCGTCCAGAGCCGCTAGATAACATCGAAACCCCAATGTGTTGTACACTGTCGGACGCGTTTTTCGACGAGGATTCCATTTCTGGCAGCGCCGACGCGCTATCGGTAACCGTTTCGGAAATATCGGCAAAAAACGTAAATTTTGATCGAAAATTTTAGCAAAAATCGGTAAGAAATCACCTAAACTTTGAGATCATCCCAACGTATTACACATCAAAATACGCGTCTTTTCGCGGGGAATCGAATGCCGCCGCGCGCCTCCTCCTAGCACTTACCGTTCTCGAGATAACGGCGTTCAAAGTTTGAAACTTAAAATCGACGCTACGGCGTCCGCGAGGTGACCTATAGACGCGTCTTCCGACGAGGAATCGAACGATAAAAAGCACGATCCGATATCTCTAACCGTTTCCGAGATATTTGAGGTCAAAGTTTCGGAAATAAAAATGGTCCCTAGAGCCTTTGCGTATAGTCCATCAGACGCGCATTGTGGCGGCGAATCGAATGATAAAAAGCACGATCCGATATCTCTAACCGTTTCCGAGATATTTGAGGTCAAAGTTTTTGACATAAAAATGGTCCCTCGAGCCTTTGCGTATAGTCCATCGGACGCGCATTGTGGCGGCGAATCGAATGATAAAAAGCACGATCCGATATCTCTAACCGTTTCCGAGATATTTGAGGTCAAAGTTTTTGAGATAAAAATGGTCCCTAGAGCCTTTGCGTATGGTCCATCAGACGCGCATTGTGGCGGCGAATCGAATGATAAAAAGCACGAACCGATATCTTTAACCGTTTCCGAGATATTTGAGGTCAAACTTTTTGAGATAAAAATGGTCCCTAGAGCCTTTGCGTATAGTCCATCAGACGCGCATTGTGACGGCGAATCGAATGATAAAAAGCACGATTCGATATCTCTAACCGTTTCCGAGATACTTGAGGTCAAAGTTTTTGAGATTTTAATCGACGCTAGAGCGTTCTAGTATAGCCTATCAGATGCGCATTGCGACGGGGAATCGAATGCTCAAAACCGGAACTCGATATCTTTTACCGTTTCCGAGATATTCGCAAGAATGTGCTGAAAATCGTTAATTTCGTTAATTTTTTCTTATTTTTCACCCCTAAATCGTTACTTTGCGGGCAAACTATCGCTCCGATTTTGTTCTAGTGCGGTGCGCAATGTTCGCGTGGTCGATGCGAATATTTTGAGACCAAGCAGAACCCTCTAGCTACTGTCGTTCCGGAGTTATGTTAAAAAAACGAAAAAAACACGCGTTTCTTGGCCGTTTTCCTTATTCTGGGACATGAGATAGCGTCCAGAGCCGCTAGATAACATCGAAACCCCAATGTGTTGTACACTGTCGGACGCGTTTTTCGGCGAGGATTCCATTTCTGGCAGCGCCGACGCGCTATCGGTAACCGTTTCGGAAATATCGGCAAAAAACGTAAATTTTGATCGAAAATTTTAGCAAATATCGGTAAAAAGTCACCTAAGCCTTGAGATAACCCCAACGTATTACACATCAGAATACGCGTCCCTTCGCGGGGAATCGAATGCCGCCGCGCGCGTCCTCCTAGCACTTACCGTTCTCGAGATATGGGCGTTCAAAGTTTGAAACTTAAAATCGACGCTATGGCGTTCGCGAGGTGACCTTTAGACGCGTCTTCCGACGAGGAATCGAACGATATAAAGCGCGATCCGATATCTCTAACCGTTTCCGAGATATTTGAGGTCAAAGTTTCGGATATAAAAATGGTCCCTAGAGCCTTTGCGTATAGTCCGTTAGACGCGCATCGAGACGGCGAATCGAATGAAAAAAAGCACGATCCGATATCTCTAACCGTTTCCGAGATATTTGAGGTTAAAGTTTTTGAGGTCTAAATCGACGCTAGAGCGTCCTAGTATAGCCTATCAGATGCGCATTGCGACGGGGATTCGAATGCTCAAAACCGGAACTCGATATCTTTCACCGTTTCCGAGATATTCGCAAAAATGTGTTGAAAATCGTTAAATTTCCTTATTTTCACCCTTAAATCGTTACTTTGTGAGCAAACTATCGCTCCGATTTTGTTCTAGTGCGGTGCGCGATGTTCGCGTGGTCGATGCGAATATTTTGAGACCAAGCAGAACCCTCTAGCTACTGTCGTTCCGGAGTTATGTTAAAAAAACGAAAAAAACCCGCGTTTCTTGGCCGTTTTCCTTATTCTGGACATAAGATAACGTCCAGAGCCGCTAGATAACACCGAAACCCCAATGTGTTGTACACTGTCGGGCGTTTTTCGGCGAGGATTCCATTTCTGGCAGCGCCGACGCGCTATCGGTAACCGTTTCGAAATATCGGCAAAAAACGTAAATTTTGATCGAAAATTTTAGCAAATACGGTAAAAAAATCACCTAAACCTTGAGATAATCCAACGTATTACACATCAAATACGCGTCTCTTCGCGCGGAATCGAATGCCGCCGCGCGCGTCCCCCTAGCACTTACCGTTCTTCGAGACATGGGCGTTCAAAGTTTGAAACTTAAAATCGACGCTACGGCGTCAGCGGGGTAACCTTTAGACGCGTCTTCCGACGAGGAATCGAACGGTATAAAGCGCGATCCGATATCTCTAACCGTTTCCGAGATATTTGAGGTCAAAGTTTTTGAGATAAAAATGGTCCCTAGAGCCTTTGTGGGTAGTCCGTTAGACGCGCATCGTGACGGCGAATCGAATGAAAAAAAGCACGATCCGATATCTCTAACCGTTTCCGAGATATTTGAGGTCAAAGTTTTGAGATAAAAATGGTCCCTAGAGCCTTTGTGGGTAGTCCGTTAGACGCGCATCGTGACGGCGAATCGAATGAAAAAAGCACGATCCGATATCTCTACCGTTTCCGAGATATTTGAGGTTAAAGTTTTGAGGTTAATCGACGCTAGAGCGTCCTAGTATAGCCTATCAGATGCCGCATTGCGACGGGATTCGAATGCTCAAAACCGGAACTCGATATCTTTCACCGTTTCCGAGATATTCGCAAAAATGTGTTGAAAATCGTTAAATTTCCTTATTTTTCACCCCTAAATCGTTACTTTGCGAGCAAACTATCGCTCCGATTTTGTTCTAGTGCGGTGCGCGATGTTCGCGTGGTCGATGCGAATATTTTGAGACCAAGCAGAACCCTCTAGCTACTGTCGTTCCGGAGTTATGTTAAAAAAACGAAAAAAACCCGCGTTTCTTGGCCGTTTTCCTTATTCTGGGGCACGAGATAGAGTCCAGAGCCGCT
This sequence comes from Protaetia brevitarsis, assembly GCA_004143645.1. NCBI lineage: Eukaryota > Metazoa > Arthropoda > Insecta > Coleoptera > Scarabaeidae > Protaetia > Protaetia brevitarsis. The sequence goes on from RXPK01000070.1 coordinate 967,392, forward strand.
AGATAACATCGAAACCCCAATGTGTTGTACACTGTCGGACGCGATTTTCGACGAGGATTCCATTTCTGGCAGCGCCGACGCGCTACCCGCAACCGTTTCGCAAATATCGGCAGAAAACTTAAATTTTGATCGAAAATTTTAGCAAATATCGGTAAAAAATCACCTAAATCTTGAGATAACTCCAACGTATTACACATCAAAATACGCGTCTCTTCGCGCGGAATCGAATGCCGCCGCGCGCGTCCTCCTAGCACTTACCGTCTCGAGATATGGGCGTTCAAAGTTTGAAACTTAAAATCGACGCTACGGCGTCCGCGGGGTAACCTTTAGACGCGTCTTCCGACGAGGAATCGAACGGTATAAAGCGCGATCCGATATCTCTAACCGTTTCCGAGATATTTGAGGTCAAAGTTTCGGATATAAAAATGGTCCCTAGAGTCTTTGTGGGTAGTCCGTTAGACGCGCATCGTGACGGCGAATCGAATGAAAAAAAGCACGATCCGATATCTCTAACCGTTTCCGAGATATTTGAGGTTAAAGTTCTTGAGATAAAACATGGTCCCTAGAGCCTTTGTGGGTAGTCCGTTAGACGCGCATCGTGACGGCGAATCGAATGAAAAAAAGCACGATCCGATATCTCTAACCGTTTCCGAGATATTTGAGGTTAAAGTTTTTGAGGTTTAAATCGACGCTAGAGCGTCCTAGTATAGCCTATCAGATGCGCATTGCGACGGGATTCGAATGCTCAAAACCGGAACTCGATATCTTTCACCGTTTCCGAGATATTCGCAAAAATGTGTGAAAATCGTAAAATTTCCTTATTTTTCACCCCTAAATCGTTACTTTGTGAGCAAACTATCGCTCCGATTTTGTTCTAGTGCGGTGCGCGATGTTCGCGTGGTCGATGCGAATATTTTGAGACCAAGCAGAACCCTCTAGCTACTGTCGTTCCGGAGTTATGTTAAAAAAACGAAAAAAACCCGCGTTTCTTGGCCGTTTTCCTTATTCTGGGACATAAGATAGCGTCCAGAGCCGCTAGATAACACCGAAACCCCAATGTGTTGTACACTGTCGGGCGCGTTTTTCGGCGAGGATTCCATTTCTGGCAGCGCCGACGCGCTATCGGTAACCGTTTCGGAAATATCGGCAAAAAACGTAAATTTTGATCGAAAATTTTTGCAAATATCGGTAAAAAATCACCTAAACCTTGAGATAACTCCAACGTATTACACATCAAAATACGGCGTCTCTTCGCGCGGAATCGAATGCCGCCGCGCGCGTCCTCCTAGCACTTACGTTCTCGAGATATGGGCGTTCAAAGTTTGAAACTTAAAATCGACGCTACGGCGTCAGCGGGGTAACCTTTAGACGCGTCTTCCGACGAGGAATCGAACGGTATAAAGCGCGATCCGATATCTCTAACCGTTTCCGAGATATTTGAGGTCAAAGTTTTTGAGATAAAAATGGTCCCTAGAGCCTTTGTGGGTAGTCGTTAGACGCGCATCGTGACGGCGAATCGAATGAAAAAAAGCACGATCCGATATCTCTAACCGTTTCCGAGATATTTGAGGTCAAAGTTTTGAGATAAAAATGGTCCCTAGAGCCTTTGTGGGTAGTCCGTTAGACGCGCATCGTGACGGCGAATCGAATGAAAAAAAGCACGATCCGATATCTCTAACCGTTTCCGAGATATTTGAGGTTAAAGTTTTTGAGGTCTAAATCGACGCTAGAGCGTCCTAGTATAGCCTATCAGATGCGCATTGCGACGGGGATTCGAATGCTCAAAACCGGAACTCGATATCTTTTACCGTTTCCGAGATATTCGCAAAATGTGCTGAAAATCGTTAAATTTCCTTATTTTTCACCCCATAAATCGTTACTTGCGGGCAAACTATCGCTCCGATTTTGTTCTAGTGCGGTGCGCGATGTTCGCGTGGTCGATGCGAATATTTTGAGACCAAGCAGAACCCTCTAGCTACTGTCGTTCCGGAGTTATGTTAAAAAAACGAAAAAAACCCGCGTTTCTTGGTCGTTTTCCTTATTCTGGGACATAAGATAGCGTCCAGAGCCGCTAGATAACACCGAAACCCCAATGTGTTGTACACTGTCGGACGCGTTTTTCGGCGAGGATTCCATTTCTGGCAGCGCCGACGCGCTATCGGTAACCGTTTCGGAAATATCGGCAAAAAACGTAAATTTTGATCGAAAATTTTAGCAAATATCGGTAAAAAATCACCTAAACCTTGAGATAACTCCAACGTATTACACATCAAAATACGCGTCTCTTCGCGCGGAATCGAATGCCGCCGCGCGCGTCCTCCTAGCACTTACCGTTCTCGAGATATGGGCGTTCAAAGTTTGAAACTTAAAATCGACGCTACGGCGTCCGCGGGGTAACCTTTAGACGCGTCTTCCGACGAGGAATCGAACGGTATAAAGCGCGATCCGATATCTCTAACCGTTTCCGAGATATTTGAGGTCAAAAGTTTCGGATATAAAAATGGTCCTAGAGTCTTTGGGTGTACCGTTAGACGCGCATCGTGACGGCGAACGAATGAAAAAAGCACGATCCGATATCTCTAACCGTTTCCGAGATATTTGAGGTCAAAGTTCTTGAGATAAACATGGTCCCTAGAGCCTTTGTGGGTAGTCCGTTAGACGCGCATCGTGACGGCGAATCGAATGAAAAAAAGCACGATCCGATATCTCTAACCGTTTCCGAGATATTTGAGGTTAAAGTTTTTGAAGGTTTAAATCGACGCTAGAGCGTCCTAGTATAGCCTATCAGATGCGCATTGCGACGGGGGATTCGAATGCTCAAAACCGGAATCGATATCTTTCACCGTTCCCGAGAATATTCGCAAAAAATGTGTTGAAAATCGTTAAATTTCCTTATTTTTCACCCCTAAATCGTTACTTTGTGAGCAAACTATCGCTCCGATTTTGTTCTAGTGCGGTGCGCGATGTTCGCGTGGTCGATGCGAATATTTTGAGACCAAGCAGAACCCTCTAGCTACTGTCGTTCCGGAGTTATGTTAAAAAAACGAAAAAAACCCGCGTTTCTTGGCCGTTTTCCTTATTCTGGGACATAAGATAGCGTCCAGAGCCGCTAGATAACACCGAAACCCCAATGTGTTTGTACCACTGTCGGCGCGTTTTTCGGCGAGGATTCCATTTCTGGCAGCGCCGACGCGCTATCGTAACCGATTCGGAATATCGGCAAAAAACGTAATTTTGATCGAAAATTTTTAGCAAATATCGGTAAAAAATCACCTAAACCTTGAGATAACTCCAAACGTATTACACATCAAAATACGCGTCTCTTCGCGCGGAATCGAATGCCGCCGCGCGCGTCTCCTCCTAGCAACTTACCGTTCTCGAAGATATGGGCGTTCAAAGTTTTGAAACTTAAAATCGACGCTACGGCGTCAGCGGAGTAACCTTTAGACGCGTCTTCCGACGAGGAATCGAACGGTATAAAGCGCGATCCAATATCTCTAACCGTTTCCGAGATAATTTGAGGTCAAAAGTTTTATGAGATAAAAATCGGTCCCTAGAGCCTTTGTGGGTAGTCCGTTAGACGCGCATCGTGACGGCGAATCGAATGAAAAAAGCACGATCCGATATCTCTAACCGTTTCCGAGAATATTTGAGGTCAAATTCTTGAGATAAACATGGTCCCTAGAGCCTTTGTGGGTAGTCCGTTAGACGCGCATCGCTACGGCGAATTCGAATGCAAAAAAGCACGATCCGATATCTCTAACCGTTTACGAGATATTTGAGTTAAAGTTTTTGAGGTCTAAATCACGCTAAAGCGTCCTAGTATAGCTATCAGATGCGCATTGCGACGGGGATCGAATGCTCAAAACCGGAACTCGATATCCTTTACCGTTTCCGAGATATTCGCAAAAAATGTGCTGAAAATCGTTAAAATTTCCTTATTTTCACCCCTAAATCGTTACTTTGCGGGCAAACTATCGCTCCGATTTTGTTCTAGTGCGGTGCGCGATGTCCGCGTGTCGATGCGAATATTTGAGAGACCAAGCAGAACCCTCTAGCTACTGTCGTTCCGGAGTTATGTTAAAAAAACGAAAAAAACCCGCGTTTCTTGGTCGTTCCTTATTCTGGAACATAAGATAGCGTCCGAGCCGCTGATACACAACGAAACCCCAATGTTGTACACTGTCGGACGCGTTTTCGGCGAAGGATTCCATTTCCTGGCAGCGCCGACGCGCTATCGGTAAACCGTTTCGGAATATATCGGCAAAAAAACGTAAATTTTGATCGAAAATTTAGCAAATATCGGTAAAAAATCACCTAAACTTGAGATAACTCCAACGTATTACACATCAAAATACCGTCCTCCTTCGCGCGGAATCGAATGCCGTCGCGCGCGTCCTCCTAGCACTTACCGTTCTCGAGATATGGGACGTTCAAAGTTGAAACTTAAAATCGACGCTACGGCGTCCGCGGAGTACCTAGACGCGTCGCTCCGACGAGGAATCGAACGGTATAAGCGCGATTCGATATCTCTACCGTTTCCGAGATATTTGAGGTCAAAGTTCCGATATAAAAATGGTCCCTAGAGCCTTTGTGGTAGTCCCGTTAGACGCGCATGAGCGTGACGGCGAATCGAATGAAAAAAAAGCACGATCCGATATCTCTAACCGTTCCGAGATATTTGAGGTCAAAGTTTTTGAGATAAAAAATGCGTCCCTAGAGCCTTGTGGGTAGTCCGTTAGACGCGCATCGTGACGGCGAATCGAATGAAAAAAAAGCACGATCCGATATCTTAAACCGTTTCCGAGATATTTGAGGTAAAAGTTTTTGAGGTTTAAAATCGACGCTAGAGCGTCCTAGTATAGCTATCAGATGCGCATTGCGACGGGGATTCGAATGCTCAAAACCGGAACTCGAAATCTTTTTACCGTTCGAGTATATTCGCAAAAATGTGTTAAAAATCGGTTAAATTTCCTTATTTTTCACCCCTAAATCGTTAAGCTTGAGCGAGCAACTATCGCTCCGATTTTGTTCTAGTGCGGTGCCGCAATGTTCGCGTGGTCGATGCGAATATTTGAGACAAAGCAGAACCCTCTAGCTACTGTCGTTCCGGAGTATGTTAAAAAACGAAAAAAACACGCGTTTCTTGGCCGTTTCCTTATCTGGGCACGAGATAGAGTCCAGAGTCGCTAGATAACATCGAAACCCCAATGTGTTGTACACTGTCGACCGACGATTTTCGACGAGGATTCCATTTCTGCAGCGCCGACGCGCTATCGGTAACGTTTCGGAAATATCGGAAAAAAAACGTAAATTTGATTCGAAAATTTAGCAAATATCGGTAAAAAATCACCTAAGCCTTGAGATAACCCCAACGTATTACACATCAAAATACGCGCCTCTTCGCGGGGAATCGAATGCCGCCGGGCGCGTCCTCCTGCACTTACCGCTTCTCGAGATATGGGCGTTCAAAGTTTGGAACTTAAAATCGACGCTATGGCGTCCGCGAGGTGACCTTCTAGACGCGTTTCCGACGAGGAATCGAACGATATAAAGCGCGATCCGATATCTCTAACCGTTTCCGAGATTTGAGGTTAAAGTTTTGAGGTTAAATCGACGCTAGAGCGTCCTAGTATAAGCCTATCAAGATGCGCATTGCGACGGGATGCGAGATGCTCAAAACCGGAACTCGATATCTTTCACCGTTTCCGAGATATTCGCAAAAAATGTGTGTTGAAAATCGTAATAAATTTCCTTAATTTTTCACCCCTAAATCGTTACTTTGCGAGCAAACTATCGCGTCGATTTTGTTCTAGTGCGGTGCGACGATGTTCGCGTGGTCGATGCGAAATTTGAGACCAAGCAGAACCCTCTAGCTACTGTCCGTTCCGGAGTTATGTAAAAAAAACGAAAAAAACCCCGCGCGTCTGGCCGGTTCCCTATATGGGGACACGATAGAGTCCAGGCCGCTAGATAACATCGAAACCCCAATGTGTTGTCACTGTCGGACGCGATTTTCGACGAGGATTCCATTTCTGGCAGCGCCGACGCGCTACCCGCAACGCGTTCGCAAATATCGGCAGAAAACTTAAATTTTGATCGAAAATTTAGCAAAAATCGGTAAAAAAATCACCTAAATCTTGAGATAACTCCAACGTATTACACATCAAAATACGCGTCTCTTCGCGCGAATCGAATGCTGCCGCCGCGTCCTCTAAGCACTTACCGTTCTCGAGATATGGGCGTTCAAACAGTTTGAACTTAAAATCGACGCTACGGCGTCCGCGGGGTAACCTTTAACAACGCGTCTTCCGACGAGGAATCGAACGGTATAAAGCGCGATCCGATATCTCTAACCGTTCCGAATAATTGAGGTCAAAGTTCGGATATAAAAATGGTCCCAGTCTTTGTGGGTAGTCCTTAGACGCGCATTCGTGACGTGCGAATCGAATGAAAAAAAGCACGATCCGATATCTCTAACCGTTTCCGAGATATTTGAGTCAAAGTTCTTGAGAAAAACATGGTCCCTAGAGCTTTGGGGTAGTCCGTTAGACCGCGCATCGTGACGGCGAATCGAAATGAAAAAAAGCACGATCCGATATCTCTAACCGTTTCCGAGATATTTGAGGTTAAAGTTTTGAGTTTAAATCGAACGCTACAGCGTCCTAGTATAGCCTATCAGCTGCCGCATTGCGACGGGCATTCGAATGCTCAAAACCGGAACTCGATATCTTTCAACCGTTTCCGAAGATATCGCAAAAATGTTGACAATCGTTAAATTTCCTTATTTCACCCTAAATCGTTACTTTTGCGAGCAAACTATCGCTCCGATTTTGTTCTAGTGCGTCGGTGCGCGATGTTCGCGTGGTCGATGCGAAATATTTTGAGACCAAAGCAGAACCCTCTAGCTTCTGTCGTTCGGGGTTTGTTTAAAAAAAACGAAAAAACACGCGTTTCTTGCCGTTTTCTTATTCTGGGCATGAGATAGTCCAGAGCCGCTAGATAACATCGAAACTCCATGGTGTACACTGTCGACGCGGTTTCGCGAGTATTCATTTCTGGAGCGCCGACGCGCTATCGGTAACCTTCTGAATATCGCAAAAACGTAAATTTTGATCGAAATTTTAGCAAATACGGTAAAAAATCACCTAGCTCTGAGATAACGCCAACGTATACACATCAAAATACGCGTCTCTTCCGCGGATCGAAGCCGCCGCGCGCGTCCTTCTAGCACTTACCTTCTCGAAATGGCGTTCAAATTTGGAACTTAAAATCGACGCTATGGCGGTCCCCGTTGACCTTTAGACGCTCTTCCGACTAGGATCGACGGTATAAAGCCATCGATATCTCTAACCTTTCATATTTGAGGCTCAAAGTTTGGATATAAAAATGGTCCTAGAGCCTTTGTGGTGTCGTTAGACGCGCATCGTGACGGCGAATCAATGAAAAAAAGCACGATCATATCTCTAACCGTTTCCGATATTTGAGGTCAAATTTTAGATAAAAATGGTCCCTAGAGCCTTTTGGAGTCGTTAACCGCTTCTGACGCGATCGAATAAAAAAAGCACATCCATATCTCTACGTTCCGAGATATTGAGTAAAGTTTTAGGTTTATATCGACGCTAGAGTGTTTAGGTAGCTATCAGATGCGCATTGACGGATTCGAATGCTCAAAACCGGAACTCATATCTTTCACGTTCGAGATATTCGCAAAAATGTGTTGAAATCTAAATTCTTATTTTTCACCCCTAAATCGTTACTTCGGGCAAACTATCGCTCGATTTCTAGCCGTGCGCGATTTCGCGTGCATGCGAAATTTAGACCAACAAACCCTCTACTACTGTCGTTCGATTTTGTAAAAAAACGAAAAAACCAGCTTTATTTGCCTTTTTCTTATTCTGGAATAAGATAGCTTCCAGAGCCCTAGATAACATCGAACCCAATGTTGTTTACACTGCGACGCGTTTCGGCGAGGATCCATTTTGGCGCGCCACGCGGCTATCGTAACCGTTTCGGAAATCGCAAAAAACGTAAATTGATCGAAAATTTTAGCAAAATCGTAAAAAATCACCTAACCTTGAGATAACCCCAACGTATTACACATCAAAATACCTCTCCCGGGAATCGAAGCCGCGCGCGCGTCCTCCTGACTTACTTCCGAGATATGGGCTTTCAATGTTAACTTAAAACACGCTATTGCGTCCCGGGTTGACCTTAGACGCGTCTTCCGAGGAATGAACGGTTAAAGCGGATCCATATCTCTAACCTTTCCGAATATTGAGGTCAAGTTTGGGATAAAAATTCCCTAGAGCCTTTTGTAGCCGTTAGCGCGCATCGTGACGCGAATCGAATGAAAAAAAGCACGATCCGATATCTCAACCGTTCGAATATTGGTCAAAGTTGAATAAAATGGTCCTAGACCTTTGGGTATCTTAGACGCGCCTTCTGACGCGATCGAATAAAAAAAAGCACGATCCGATTCTCTAACCGTTTCGAAATTTGAGGTAAATTTGAGTGTATATCACTCTAGAGGTTCTAGTGTAGCCATCAGATGCGATGCACGGGATTCGATGTTTTCAAAACCGGACTCGATATCTTTTACCGTTCGAGATATTCGCAAAATGTGCTGGAAAGTCTGTTTCCTTCTTTTTCACCCTAAATCGTTACTTTGGCAAACTATCGCTCCGATTTTTTTCTAGTGCCGTGCGCATTTCGCGTTGTCGTTNTTTCCGTATTTTAGAGGTAGTTTACCAAAATTTCGGATATTTTAAAAAAAAGGGGTCCCTAGAGCCTTTGCTATAGTCGCGTTACGCGCCCATCGAGACCGTGCCAATTCGAATGATTAAAAAGCACGAATCCCGATAACTTCTAACCGTTCTCCGAGATATTTGAGTCAAAAAGTTTTGAGAAAAAAATGTCCCTGGCCTGGGGTAGTCCGTTAACGCGCATCAGACGGCAACGAATGAAAAAAAAGCACGATCATATCTCTAACCGTTTCCGAATATGTGGGCCAAAGTTAGTTTAAATCGACGGTAGAGCTTCTATATAGCCGATCAGCATGCGCATGTCTGCGACGGGGATTCGAAGCACAAAACCGAACTCGATATCTTTCACCGTTTCCGAGAATTCGCAAAAATGTATGCCTGAAAATCGTTTAATTTCCTTATTTCACCCCTAAATCGTTACTTTGCGGCAAACTGTCCTCCGATTTTGTTCTAGTGCGGGTGCGCAATGTTCGCGTGTCCATGCGAATATTTTGAGAGACCAAGCAGAACCCTCTAGCTACGCTCCGGAGTTATGTTAAAAAAACGAAAAAAAACACGCGTCTTGGCCTTTCCTATTCGGAACACCAAGATAGTGTCCAGAGCCGCAAGATAACATCGAAACCCCAATGTGTTGTACACGTCGGAACGCGTTTGGAGGATCCATGTTCTGGCAGCGCCGACGGCATCGCTAACCGTTTCCGGAAAACGCAAAAAAACGTAAAATTTTGATCGGAAAATTTTAGCAATATCGGTTAAAAAATCACTAGATCTTGACGATAACCCCAAACGTAGTACACACAAAATACGCGTCTCTTCGCGGGAACGAATGCCGCGCGCCGTCTTCCTACACTACCCTGTTCTCGAGATATGGGCGTTCCAAAGTTTGAAACTTAAATCGACGCTATGGCGTCCCGAGGTGACCTTTAGACGCGGGTCTTCCGACGAGAATCAACGTATAAAGCGCGATCGATATCTCTAACCTTTCCGAAGATATTGAGGTTCAAAGTTTCGGATATAAAAATGGTCCCTAGAGCCTTTCGTATAGTCCGTTAGACGCGCATCGAGACGCGAATCGATGATAAAAACACGATCCGATATCTTCTAACCGTTTCCGAGATATTTGAGGTCAAAGTTTTGAGATAAAAAATGTCCCTATGCCTTTGTGGGTAGTCCGTTGAACGCGCATCGTGACGCGAATCGAATGAAAAAAAGCACGATCCGATATCTTACCGTTTCCGAGATATTTGAGTCAAAGTTTTTGAGGTTTAAATCGACGCTAGAGCGTTCTAGATAGCCTATCAGATGCGCAGTTGTGACGACGGGATTCGATATGCTCAAAACCGGAACTCATATCGTCACGTCCGAGAATTCGCAAAAATGTGCTGAAAATCGTTAATTCCTATTTTCACCCCTAAATCGTACTTTGCGGCAAACTATCGCTCCCGATTTTGTTCTAGTGCGGTGCGCAATGTTCGCTGGTCGATGCATTATTTTGAGACCAAGCAGAACTCTCTAGCTACTGTCGGTCCGGAGTTATGTTAAAAAAACGAAAAAAACACGCGTTTCTGGCCGTTTTTCTTATTCCTGGACTAGATAGCGTCCAGAGCCGCTAGATTAACATCGAAACCCAATGTACGACTGTCGGACGCGTTTTTCGGCGAGGATTCCATTCTGGCAGCGCCGACGCGCTATCGTAACCGTTTCGGAAATATCGGCAAAAAACGTAAACTTTGATCGAAAATTTTAGCAGAATATCGTAAAAATCACCAATCCTTGAAGATAACCCCAACGTATCTACACATCAAAATACGCGTCTCTTCCGGGAATCGAATGCCGCCGCGTGGTCTTCACACTTACCGTCTCGAGATAGGCGTTCCAAAGTTTGAACTAAAATCGACGCTTAGCGTCCGCGAGGTGACCTAGACGCGTCTTCCGACGAGAATCGAAGGTATAAAGCGCGATGCGATATCTCTAACCGTTTCGAATATTTGAGGTAAAAGTTCGGATATAAAAATGTCCCTGAGGCCTTGCGTATAGTCCGTTAGACGCCATCGAGGCGCGAATTCGGAATGATAAAAGCACGATCCGATATCTCTAACCGTTCGCAGATAGTTGAGTTAAAGTTTTGAGTTTAAATCACGCTAGGAAGCGTTCAGATAGCCTATCAATGCGCATTGCGACGGGACGAATGCTCAAAACCGGAACTCGATCTCTAACCGTTCTCAATATTCGCAAAAATGTGTAAAATCTTAAATTCCTTATTTATCGACCTAAAATTCTTAATGCGGCGAACACCGTTCCGATTCGCTTCTAGCGGCGTCCAGCATGTTTCCCCTGTCGCGCCGGACTTTTGAGACCAAAGCTAACGCCGTTAGCTACTCCTCCGGAGTTACGTTGAAGAGACGAAAAAAACACGCGTTCTTGGCCCTTATTTCGTACCCAGGCACATAACCTCTAAATTCGAGAGGACACGACGACAGCACCGTAACCCTAACGTATTATATACTGTCGGACGCGTATGTCGACGAGGATTCCATATTGAGACGCCGTGGGCTAGCGGTCTCCGTTCCGGAGATATGGGCAAAAAACCGGAATTTATTGGAAATTAAGCAAAAAACGCTGAAAAATAGCCTAACGTCGAGATACCCCAACATATATAGGTCAAAGAAGCGTCTCCCTCGAGCGGAATCGAACGGCGCCCGGCGCGCCGTCCCCTACTATTACCTTCTCGAGATATGGCGTTCAAAGTTTGAATCCAGAAACGACCGCAAAACGTTACCCTAGAAGCGCCTTCGACGGGGAATGCGAATGGCGAGGAGCGCGCTTCGATATCTCTAACCCGTTTCCGAGATATTTGGAGTCAAAGTTTAAAAAATTAAAAACGCCGCTAGGAGCCTTCTAATAATAGATCCATTCAGACGCGCATTTTTACGGCGAATCGGATCTGAAAAAGCGCGGATCCGATAATCTCTAACCTTTCGAGATATTGAGGCTTAAAGTTTGACGATAAAATCGCCGCTAGAGCCTTTCCGGCATAGTCAATCAGAAGCGCATTTTATCGCGGAAATCGGGTGGGGGAAAAAAAATCGCAGAAAACCGGAACTCGCATATCCTCTTAACCGTTCCTCGAGAAATATTCGCAAAAATTGTGTAAAAAATCGCTTAAATTTCCTTATTTTTCGACCTAAAATTCTTAAATTTGCGAAGCGAACTTACCGTTCCGATTTCGGTTCTAGCCGCATACCAGTGTTCCCCTAGGTCGCCGCGGATCGTTTTGAGACCAAGCAGAATGCCCTAGCTACTGCCTTCCGGAGTTATGTTGAAGAGACGAAAAAAACACGCGTTTTCTTTGGCCTATTTATTACCCAGGCCACATATACCTGCTATTTCGGCAAAACGAAGGCACCGCAACCCTAAAACTTTCAATTATATACTGTCGGACGCGTATTTCGACGAGAATTCCATATTTAAAGGCGTGGCCCTTAGCGGTCCCCCTTCCGAGATATGGGCAAAAAACGATTGATGCGAAAATTAAGTCAAAATCTTCTAAAAATAGCCTAAACGTTGAGAAGCCCCCAACCAAGTTCTAGGTCGAAAAAGCGGTCTCATCGAGGGCGAATCGCAACGGCGCCGCGCCGCGTCCCTCTAGCTATTACCGTTCTCGAGATATGGCGTTCAAAAGCGTTTGAAACTTGAAAACGACCGCGCAGGTGACCACTAGAAGCGCCTTCCGACGGCGGAACGAATGGCGAAGCGCGCTTCGATATTCTCTACCTTTCCGAGATATTGAGTCAAAAAAAAAAAAAAAAAAAACATGTTTATGAAAATTAAAGCCGCTAGAGCCTTCTAATATGATCCATCAGACGCCGCATTTTGACGGCGAATCGAATGTGAAAAGCGCGATTCCGATAATCTCAACCGTTTCGAGATATTTGAAAGGTTAAAGTTTTTGAGATCGCCCTAGAGCCTTGCGGATAGTCCATCAAGAAGCGCATTTTTATCCGGGGAATCGAACGCAAAAACGGAACTCGATATCTCCTTAAAACCGTTCTCGAGATATCGCAAAAATGTGTAAAAATCGTTAAATTTCCCTTATTTTCGACCTGAATTAATTATTGCGAGCGAACTACCGCTTCCGATTCGGTTCTAGCGGGCGTCCAGCGTTTCCCCCTGGTCCGCCGGATCTTGGAGACCAAGCAGAAACGCCCTAGCTACTGCCCGTTCCGGAGTTTATGTGAGAGAACGAAAAAAAACACGCGTTTTTGGGCCTATTTATTACCCAGGCACATATACCTGCTATTTCGGCAGAACGAAGGCACCGCAACCCTAACTTATAATTACTGCGGAGCTATTTCGACGAGGAATTGTGCATATTTGAAAGGCCGTGGCCCTACGGTCTACCGTCGGAGATATTAGGGCAAAAAACCGAATTTTGATGAAAAATTTAAGCAAATCCTGAAAATAGCGCTTAAACGTGGAAGATAGCCCCAACAAGTTATAGTCGAAAGAACGTCTCCTCGAGGGAACGAACGGCGCCGCGCGTCCCTCTAGCTTTACCGTTCTCAGTATGGCGTCAATTGAAAATTTGAAAAACGACGCGAGTTACCATAGAAGGCCTTCCGACGGGGGAATCAATGGCGAGGAGCCCGCTTCGATATCTCTACCCGTTTCCGGATATTTGAGGTCAAGTTTTTGAAAAATTAAAACGCGCTAGAGCCTTCTATATGATCCATCAGACGCGCATTTGACGGGGAATCGAAGGTGAAAAGCGCGATCCGATATCTCTAACCGTTTCCGAGATTTTGGAGGTTTAAAGTTTTAGGTTTAAATCGCCGCTAGAGCGTTTCTGGATAGCCTATCAGAAGCGCATTTTTACGGGATTCGAATGCTGAAAACTCGGAACTCGATTCTCTAACCTTCTCGAATATTCGGCAATGTGTAAAAATCGTTAAATTTCCTTATTTTTCGCCTAAAACTAATGCGAGCGAACTACCTTCCGATTCGGTTTAGCGGCGTCCAGCGTTCCCTTGTCGCGCCGGATCTTTGAGACCAACTGATGCCAGTATGCCGTTCGGAGTATGTTGAGAGACGAAAAAAACAGCGTTTCTTGGCCTATTTCTTACCCCGGCACATAACTGCTATTCGGGCAGAACGACGGCACCGTAACCCTAACTTTATATACTGCGGACGCGTATTTCGACGAGGATTCCATATTGAGAGCGCCGTGGCGCTAGCTCTCCGTTCCGGAGAATGGGCAAAAACCGCGAATTTTGATGGAAATTTAGCAAAAATCGCTGAAAAAAGCCTTAAACGTGAGATAGCCCAAAATTATAGTTCGAAAGAAGCGTCTCCTCGAGGGGATCGAACGCGCCGCGCGCGTCCCTAGCTATACCCGTTCTCGAGATATGGCGTTCAAAGTTTAATCGAAAAACGACCGCGCGGTGACCTCTAGAAGCGCCTCGACGGGGAATCGAATGGCGGGAGCCGCTCGATTCTCTACCGTTTCCGAATATTGAGGCAAAGTTTTATAAAATTAAAAGCCGCTAGAGCCTTCTAATATGATCCATCAGACGCGCATTTTGACGGCGAATGTGAATGCGTGAAAAGCGCGATCGATATCTCTAACCGTTCCGAGATATTTGGGGTGTTAAAGTTTTGAGGCGTTAATATCGACGCTAGAGGCGTTTCTAGTGCTAGCCTATCAGATGCCATTTGCATCGGGATTCGAATGCTTGAAAACCGGAACTCGATATCTTCTAACCGTTCTCGAGATATTCGCAAAAATGTGTAAAAAGTCGTTAAATTTCCTTATTTTTCGACCTATAAAATTCTTATTTGGCGAGCGAACTACCGCTTCCGTTTCGGTCTAGCGGCGTCCAGCGATGTTCCCGCTGGGTCGCGCGCGGATTTGAGACCAATGCAGAATGCCGTCTTAGCTACTGCCGTTCCGAGTTATTTGAAGAGGACGAAAAAAACACGCGTTTCTGGCCTTATTCTTACCCAGGGCATCATATACCGCTCTTGGGCAGGTGAACGATAGCACCGTCAACCCTAACTTATTGTATACTGTCGGACGCGTATTTGAGCGAGGATTCCATATTTTGAGAGCGCCGTGGCGCTAGCGGTTCCGTTCCTGAAGATATGGGCAAAAAACCTGAATTTTTTGATGCAAAATTTAAGCAAAAAATCGCGAAAAAATAGCCTAAGCGTTGTTATAGCCCCAACATTTATAGGTCAGAAGAAGCGTCTCCTTGCGAGGGGATCGAACGGCCGCCGCGCGCGTCCCTCTAGCTATTACCGTTCTCGAGTATGGGGTTCAAAGTTTTGAATCTGAAAACGGAGCGCGAGGTGACCTTCTAGAAGCGCCTTCCGACGGGGAATCGAATGGCGAGACGAGCGCGCTTCGATATCTTTACCGTTTCGAGATATTTGAGGTCAAAGTTCTTGAAAATTAAAACGGACGCTCAGAGCCTTTAAGTATGATCCATCAGACGCGCATTTTGACGGCGAATCGAATGGTGAAAAGCGCGATCCGATATCTCTAACCGTTTCCGAGATATTTGAGGTTAAAGTTTTTGAGGTTTAAATCGACGCTAGAGCGTTCTAGTATAGCCTATCAGATGCGCATTGCGACGGGATTCGAATGCTCAAAACCGGAACTCGATATCTCTAACCGTTCTCGAGATATTCGCAAAAATGTGTAAAAATCGTTAAATTTCCTTATTTTTCGACCTAAATTCTTAATTTGCGAGGGAACTACCGTTCCGATTCGTTTCTAGCGGGCGTCCAGCATGTTCCCCTGTCGCGCCGATCTTTTGAGACCAAGCTGAACGCCTTAGCTACTGTCCGTTCCGGAGTTACGTTGAAGAGAGACGAAAAAAACACGCGTTTCTTGGCCTTATTCTTACCCAGGCACATTATACCTGCTATTCGGGCCGAACGACGCACCGTAACCCTAACGTATTATATACTGTCGGACGCGTATTTCGACGAGGATTCCATATTTGAGAGCGCCGTGGCGCTAGCGGTCTCCGTTCCGGAGATATGGGCAAAAAACCGGAATTTTGATGGAAAATTTAAGCAAAAAACGCTGAAAAATAGCCTAAAACGTCGAGATAGCCCCAACATATTCTAGGGGTCAAAAGAAGCGTCTCCTCGAGCGGAATCGAACTGCGCCGCGCGCGTCCCCTAGCTATTACGTTCTCGATATGGCGTTCAAAGTTTGAATCCAGAAAGCGTACCGCAAGGTGACCTCTAGAAGCGCCTTCCGACGGGGAATCGAATTGCGAGGAGCGCGCTTCGATATCTCTACCCGTTTCCGAGATATTTGAGTCAAATTTTGAAAATTAAAACGACGCTAGCGCTTCTAAGTTATGATCCATCAGACGCGCATTTTTGGACGGCGAATCGAATGCGTGAAAGCGCGATCCGATATCGCTAACCGTTTCCGAGATATTTGAGGTTAAAGTTTTTGAGGTTTAAATCGACGCTAGAGCGTTCTAGTATAGCCTATCAGATGCTATGCGACGGATTGGAAATGCTCAAAACCGGAACGATATCTTAACCTTCTCGAGATATTCGCAAAAAATGGTAAACGTTTGGGATTTTTTGCAGGCCAGAACGTTCTAGCTACTGTCGTTCCGAGTTATGTTAAAAAGACAGAAAAAAAACCCGCGTTTTCTTGGCCGTTCTTTATTCTGGACACGAGAAGAGTTCCA
This sequence comes from Protaetia brevitarsis, assembly GCA_004143645.1. Lineage (NCBI taxonomy): Eukaryota > Metazoa > Arthropoda > Insecta > Coleoptera > Scarabaeidae > Protaetia > Protaetia brevitarsis. The sequence continues at coordinate 983,875 of RXPK01000070.1, forward strand.
GAGCCGCAGATAACATCGAAAACCCCAATTGTTGTACACTGCGACCGTTTTTCGACGAGATTCCATTTCTGCGCGCCGACGCGCTATCGTAACCGTTTCGAAATATGGCAGAAACGTAATTTTTGATCGAATTAGCAATTCGTATAAAAAACACCTAAACCTTGAAACCCCAACGTGAAGCCACACCAAGACAAAGAAGCCTAGATTACATTCAACGAGATGTCGCATAATCTTTCTTTAGTGACCGTTGTTTGGCACATATATCTAAAACCCTGGTTCTGTGGAATATCCAGAGACAAGATTTCGTTCAGTTTCCGATGACGCTGTCGCGCCTTCATTTCTCTCCAAGCGTTATACCAAAGAAAGATCAACAAAACTCTAGTGAGTATCAGGCAGTTATCGATTAAAATAATCAATTGAATTTTATCGATCAAATCTCTTGTCTCCGCAGTTTTACCTTCTGTGTCGACAGCCATCCTTTTTTTTTCTTTTTAGGTGGTTAATTAATAAGCTTTAATAGATTTAGTAGTGTTATTTATTTATCATAGATTTGTAGACGTTAGTGAAATATCAGTTAATTTAAATATATATCGCCGGTTTATTTCTCTAAACCCCGACGGCATTTTAATATAATTATGTAGAACAACGCTACAGTATGTAATTTATTTATACGAATAGTGCACAGTTTAGTTCCTTATCGCTGTGATCGCTCTTGATGAAACGTCATCGTCGACGCAGAAGTATTCGTCGCCGTCCTTTTGCAGTGGTTTGTAGTTACCGTTTATGGCACAAGCCATGCAGTCCCGCCTGGGTGGCCGCCCGTTCGTCGCGTGCGCAATCTGAGAACAAACCGCAAGACATTGTTAATGCCGTTACAAGATGATTCTTGTATATACGTACTGCAATTCATCCTTTCTGTGGGATCTACGAATTCCGACGAGTAAGACCCTAAATTCGAACCGTCCGCCGATACGCAGTAGCCTCTGAAAGGTATTTTCAAATAGTATCTCGTAAATTGTGTTTTCCGTTAAGAATTCTTCAAAGAAATGAAAAACAACAGACGATTGTACGGCAATCTGTGATATTTTGGCTATAGGGATATACCGTGCGCGCCATCCCAAATACGAACAATTAGGTATGTATATGTTGTAGTTAATATCAACTTCTGCTGTTAAAAGTTCATAAGTCACTCAATCTTATAGTTGTGAATTTTACAAACTTATCCAAAAAAAAAAAAAAAACGATTAGGAAATATATAGGTTCCTTATTTTCTGATAACCCTCGTATTCGTTTTGTAATTTCTGTTTCTTAGGAAACGTATCAATAAAATATATCATGCCATATCACCAATATGAATTATTATTATCGTGAATTATGACGCCTCCACGTCGCAGCACAAAACTAAACTATCTTCCGACCGAGGTTCCGATGAATAGGGCTTTATATGAACCATTTAATGTTTTAAGGATAGCAACTCCATTTCTCTTACGCTTCAAGCCGGATACATGTTCCAATAATCAAAATATCGCAAATTGTCTCTCACACTCACATGATTTTTGTTTCATTGCCCCATTTTATTTCTTTCAAAAGTTATTATTTGCGACCGCACTATACATATATAGGTGTCCCACCGAACTGGGTCATTACACTTTTTTGAACTTCCAGTAGGAATTTGATTTTGAAACTTGCAATAATATAATCATGGCCTACTACTACTGTGATCTATTTAAGGAAAATATTTTCAACTTTATAACGCTCTCGGTATACCATCAGGGTATTTTTATCAACTTTCTTATTTTAAACGGAATTGTTCAATTTTCACTGGAATTTACCGAGTCATTTGCAAATAGTTCATATCAAGGTTCCCTATCGCTAAACTTAACTGTTTTTGAGATATTTACAGTTTTGTTAATTTTTTTTGCACTCCTAAAAATAAAATTAAATAGTTTATGATGAGGTATCAAATACTTAGTGATTCTACTAATGTCGATACGAGTCGAAAGATGTATTAGGTAGGACACACGAGATGTTATAGCATCGATAATCACCGAGTCACATACAGGATGTTCAAAAACACATCTCCAATATGGATAACTTTAAACCAACAATTTTTTTTTCTTTTACATGAAGCATGGTATTTTTAACTACAGCATTCAATGTAGCGTAAAATTCTACATAGATTGATTTTAGAGTTTGGTATACCTATTCTTGATAGTATTTAAAATATTAACACTCCTTTTCTTGAATAAAATTATAATAATATACCTAAATTCCAAGTTCCAAGCAAATAAATAGAGTTTTTTTTTCTTACGAAACACTCTCTATATTATTTGCTTAACCTGCAATAAAGCATAATTTCTTACTAACAGGGAATGTCTTCTAATTGCAGAGAAGGTACATGGGATTTAATGACCCAATTCGGTGGTGGGACCTGTGTATTTATACAATGTTTGTCCGTCACGTACATTCCGTTCAGCATTTTGTAGGGTCCGTAGGAACCGTCGTACTGACATAGAACTGTGGGAAAGTTTAATCTTTGCGTTCCATGAGCCTCGAATTCATCCGCGACCTTTTTTTGGGCGTACAATTGGCTCTCGCATTGCCTCAGGTATTGAGATCCCACTGTGGTTTCGTTATCTGATGGACAATAGAAAATGTATTTTTCTCATGTTGGGCAGCTCGCATTGATATTATTCCAAACTTGAACGTTCTTATTACGGGAGTAATAATATCCGGTGTTGTCTCGTAGGTAAGAGCAGATATCTGACAAATATATTTAAAAGATATATTTGTCAGATATCGTATAATAGAATCCTTTGTGATATAATTGCTTTATTTGTACATATATAAAACTCGAACGATCGTCAATAATCGAATGATTTCTTTTCCGTTCAGAAACTAGGCGAGGAAATTGTTACAATACATCACGGGATCCAGACATATTCTGTGAAGCTTAAGTGCAATACCCAACAAATTTATTGCCGTGGTCAACGGTAATTTTTTTTTTTTTAAATAAAATTACAATTGGAAAAAACGTTTCCAGTACAATGGTGAATACCAGAAGCAATAGGGAGACCCATTGAGATTGTATGAAAGGAAAACATTACGGTTTACACGTTAATTTTTTTTTTTTTTTGAAATTTAATAATCCATCTTCCAAAATGAAACACTTTATGTGTGAATAGCTGAATTTGTGTGTTTTACGCGACTTCTGCAGCAATAGATATAAGGTCAACACAATGGATAAACTTGAACAAAAGATATCGGAACGATGCAAACCTGAGAGAGCAAGAAAGAAAATGTCGGTGCCTATAAGCGACAAAATAAAGAACACGGTATCTTATTCTGTCTCGCACTGCACTTAGGCTCGCATCGTTCGGATACTTTTTCATTGAAATTGTGGGAATTTTAAATTTGGTTACCTGTGTAGATATAGGTACGCGGCATCACGTAACTTGAACGGCAAATACTTACAGCATGGCAATCTAGTCATCAAACTGGCAGGAACTACGAGCGACGTAAGATCCCCCGTCTTCGGTTCCACGCACCAGCACTGTTCCGATAGCACGTCGCATTGTAACGGATCGTAATTACCCATGCTGTCGCAATGCAGGCTCACGAAAAAATATTTGTCGGCTTCTTCCATTTCGGCCCTGTGTCTGCTGCAAGCTAAAACGAGATTTCCGCGAGTTTCAACCAAGTTTCGACCGCTGATCTAATGCGCCACCGATAACATACCGCAAGTCATGTCCTCAGCATCTAACGAAGGGGCTTCGCCAAAGATCCTATTACCTTTTCCGTCGAAACAGAAACATCTGCAACGTTATTCTCTGGATTCTATTCTATTCAATTATATGTTCTATTTCAACAGTAATTCTGAATGCTTCAGATGTCATTCAGATTAATGAGTTTTATTTCAGAAACTGTCAATTGTAAAGTTAATTTCGGAATATATCAATTGTAATTCAGGGAAGGCCTATTTTTAACTAACAGCTTCTTGAGGATAACTGAACTGGAGTTCAGTAGTCCATCATCGACCATTGTCGGTCCTTTACGATGCCTTACTAATTTGGTACAGTTTACAGGTTGGAACAGAACTAAACCGGAAGAAAGCCAACGCTGCGGTTCATTTAGGAGACTTTTATAAAGCCAGATATACATTGGGACGAAACTAAACCAATAATTTTCCACTACTGTTTTTTTTTTTTTTTTTAAGCCAGACGTGTTAAGCGGTGATCTACATATAGAGTATGATGTAGGACAGAATATTACTATTTATTATATTTTGAAAAAAGAAATGTTCTCATGAAGGTAAAGTAAATACATAGATAAACTTAAGTATCTAGTTTATTAGCCACTTTAGTTAGACAAACATTTCTTTTTTTAATATTGCTTATTTTAATATATTCAATATCATTAATAATATTCACAGTAAAAGCTGTGCTGGCTCAACGATGATATAATGCTAACAATTTTAAATACACATTTTCGATTTAATGTTCACTGCTGGCAGCCATTGCCAATACGTTGCCGACTGTTCCATCACTTAACCAGATGATGGCTGACAGTGTTGTGTTTGTTGGGTACCTTTTCGAATTTTATTCATAATACACGTAGGATATTCCAAAAGCGTTAAAAAGTTGAGCTTTTCTTTAAAAGGAATTCCGTGCATATTATTACATTTTGGGATTCCCCGATCAAAATGTGTTGGTTTTAATCAGGTTATTAACATCTATAACACTTCAAAGTTTTTTTTTTTTTTTTTAATTTCAGTTTTGTAAAGATCTAAACGTCTAACTGCAGTTTTATCGGCCTATCTGGAAACATGGTTTAGGATAGATACACCTGAATTCAGCGGCGCCTGGTGCTTACGTTTCACAAATGGACCATAACAATGATGGAATTTCTTCGTAAAAGCTCGTAACATTTTCGTATTTCGGACGATAGCACACGAACCTCAATCATTGTATTGGCTCCGCCTGTGACGTATGCACCGGCTGTCACTGCCTGAATTACAATATGAAATCATTCCGAAATGAAATAAATAATCTGATTTACGATTGACCCTTTCCGAAATGAAATGAAGCCCGTCTCTAATCTGAATTACATGTGACGACGGTTATTTCCGTCAAAAATCAACTTTACGATTTCCGCATTACAGTTAGAAATGGTGTAGGAGATTAGCCAACCTTCCGTTAGCGGCCTCGCCTTTGCACTGTTTTGGTGCCCAGCTCTCGTCCGGTAGACATTCTGGCTTCCATCTAGCGTCGGCGTATTTATCGTTCGATAAATCCACATAATACCTGTAACACGAGTCTGACGAGGCATTAATCAAAGTCGAGAACAAGTTTATACTATCGTAACTTACCACCATTTAAATTGCACGACGTACCGACACATAGATAACCGAAAGGACACTGTGGAACACCACAGCTCATGGTCCTGTGAAAATAAGAACAAACATTTTCCACCACCGTGAATTAAACGAGTATCAATAATAACCTACTGCTCGCTTCCACGCAACCCGGAAAACAACTGTTAATACCACCATCTTCCCTATAATACAAGTTATCGCTTCTTTCACAATCTTCGGGTGCCAAATCGGTTACTAGGGGGTACTCGCAGAAGTACTCGTCTGAGCATAGCACGATATTACCCAAATAGTATAACAAAAGGAGGAGATCCAACAAACGGCTCATATTTAACAAATTTACGGAACGACACAAAAATAACGATACAAAGAAACGCTACAAATCAACAACGAAACCTATCTCACTGGTGATAAGATATAACTATGTGAATGATGGTAAGATAACGACACCTCTCTGCCGATTTATCGCTCTAATAAAGAACGTAGTTTATTACTATTACACCTGTGTGTGATTATCAATCTTATTTATCGAATTCATATAGGTTGATATGGGTATTTCCGGTAAAAAAAAACGTGACGCGACGCCGATCTTCCTCCGCCAATGTATTTTAGGGAAATCGGAGCTGATTGCCACCGGTCCTTCAGCTAGAGTCGAACAGGGGTACTTGATTTGTAAAATTAACAAAAGGCAGTTACATGAGAAAATCTACTTTATATAGTAATTATTTTCATGTTTGTAATTTATTTCATTTTCAAGTTTTAGGTTCATTTGGATTGATTTCTCCATAGTTTCGGTAACGTTACAGCCGCGTTTATTAAATTATTTGCTAATTATCAATTTGCCATCGCGTGTTTTGTTTCGAGTTAGCCTATTTAAGACAGAATCGATTCAAATTTCGCAGATATCCAAACTTCTTCCTGACCCAACTATAGACCGTAGTCGCCCCTACAGGTATGACACGTTTTTTTATTTTGTAATTAGGGCGTGACACGACGTAACTTCACGATACAAGCACCAAAAAACCGCGCCTCTAAACATATATGTAATTCCGCAAGAGATGATTATGTTTTTGCTGCATTTGCTTTAATTTATTATTCTCGTATATGCTGGAATAATATATATATATATTTGACATTTCACGTTTGGCTTTTAAGTGAGCATATATTGGTTTTAATAAAAGTATAATATAAGGCATTAAATTTTGAAAGTCATACGTGTGAAAGAAATTAAAAGAATGAAGTTTACAGTTTCCTGTATTAAATTAGTTTTGATCCAGACTTAAACTTTTTATAATCATACTGATTGATAGTCAGTTGGTATTTTTGCTAAATAAAACGCGATGAAAGTTTGCTTAGTTTACAAAATGCGTTATAATATCAAATAATATTTACAATAAAATCATATGCGTGGTTAGTGACAATGCTAAATAATATCACAATACTTTTACATCATATTTTTTCTGTTGTTCAATAAACTCAATGTTGACAAAAATAGTTCGTATTTGCTTTTTAATGTTTTAAAAAAATATATGTAAATATTGGGGTAATAACCTCATGCTGAAAATTAATATATTCACCTAATCTAACAATTCTTTCAGTGATTTATTCTTAGTTAAAAATGATCTAAATCCCATCAGGGTTTCCTTTTGGAAATTTTCATATTCACGGTTGTCTACCCTGATCGCGAAAAAAATCCTTATTTTCGAAATGTCAAAGAATGCCAGTTGTTTGTCGTGCGCTAGAGGTTAGAATCATTGATACTCACTGATTAGCTATTTAATGAGACTATTATGGCGAAATATTTAGCACAAATTATAATAGCAGGCTCCCAAATTGTCGCCAGAGCATTCGCTAGGGCGGTTAGGGAAGAAATCGCAGCTTCGCAAGACGCAGCAAAGAGGTTAGGTAGTCACAAAACTAGAGCCGAAAGATTGTCAAACGTTAAGAGCGGCATCACGCTGGAAGAGGCTAAACAGATTTTAAACGTAGATAAATTAGACAAAGCAGATATTGAGAAGAAATTCGAAATGCTGTTTAAAGCCAATGAGAAGGCAAATGGTGGCTCATTTTACATACAATCAAAGGTTTTCCGAGCTAAGGAGAGGATAGATATGGAATTCCACGACGCTAAGGAGAATCAAGGTGACACAGTGAAAGAGAAACCTGACCATAAAACTTAGCATAGTGTACCAAATATTTTAGGAATAATTAATTGTTGTTAATAATTGTCCGCAAATGTGATGATGCTGTACATAGTTCTTTTAAGGATGAAATTGTATGTAAATAAAAAAAAGGCTAAAATTAGATATATGCAAAAATGTTTATTTTAACTAATATTTACAGAAATTCAAATTTCTTCAAATTCAAATCTATTTAATTATTGAAGAGGCTTCTTGTACATGCTTTTGCTTGTGTGTACCATCACAGAAAGGTCTATTATTCGTCTGTTTGCAATTGCATATCCAATATTCTTTGGATTCAGCCACAGTAAAGCGAATTGGCCTAAAACAGAAGAACTTGTTATACGAATATGTTAGTATTATTCCAATCTTTCTACTTTTGCTTAATTTTCAATTCCTTAATGTTATGTGTACCATCACAGAGAGGCTGCTTCTTAGCTTTGCCGCATAGACACCAAGAGTATCTTTTACCTATTCAAAACAAAATCAAATATATGACAGCCGATATTTATTACAGACATAATTATTCTATTTCACCTGCTTCTAAAGCCATCTTGAAGGGTTTTTTATCGTATATAACACCGTTCTCTTGTTGTGCGTCCGCGGAGATTACACCCTTTAATTCATTTTTGGGTATATCGTCGGAATTTTTAGAAAATCCTGCCTGAAATTTATAGGTTAGAAGCCCCTAAAAGTGTCACACGTTCAAAAATACGAACTTTGCCAATGGCGTATTGATTCGAATACAATCTAAAATTAAATTTCCTCGCCATGCAATTAATCGCCATTATTTATATTCTAATATATTGGAATTTGAAATTTGAGTTTGAAAATTTGATTGCAGTCCAATTATTATTTTTGAAATAGGATTTGGGGTTATTTAACGTACGGTTGGCACAAAGTGCGTTAAAAGTAAACGGACGACGGTTGGGTGGTACTGCGTTATTCGAAATTTGACAACTGAATTTACGATTTTGAGTGTTTTAAATATTTTTTATATAAATTTTGCTATTTCTGCATATATATTGCCCGAATCCCGTGTCTTTAAAAATGACGGCACGCTCAATTTTGCAAGTGTTCGACAGGTATCAAAAAGAACGGGTAGCTTTCGTTCAAAACATCGCCGAATTGGCCATTCGCCCTCAGAACGTTGATATTTTGAATCAAGCTCACGTTTTGGGTCGGTTTCCCCTCTAAATAGAGTTCCTATTTTTACAAAAGAATTTATTGCAGAACTGTTACGGCCGCTTTTAACAGATATTTGCGTCCAAATACAACAATGCGCTATAATTGCTCTGGGAAGATTAGTGAATCACGATGTAAAAATGGCACAGCAGATTTTAAACCAGGATTTTGTACCTTTGCTCATACATAATATCGACAAGAAAAATGATATATATATCGGAGACTGAGTCAATTGAGGTTAGTATAATTAAAATTTTTATTAATTTACAGAAATATTACAAGAAAGCGGTATTATTTGTATTGCGATCCATATGCAAACATCACGCCGACATGGCTAACGTCGTCGTGTCATCTTCGGGGGCCTTAGAAGCTTTGACGATCTGTTTAGAGGATTTCGAACCGATTGTAAGTTAATTATTTTTGGTAAGACTTCCGTAAGAGGACCGCTGATTTGGTGATTTATATGCATATTAACGGAAACTAGCATGTGTTCCTGAGTGTAAAATAGCATATTCATTTTTTGAGCAAATGAAAAGAGAGACCTGAAAACAGTGTTCGAAAAGTGCTATTTCGAGGTTATGTGCGAAGCTTTTTGACGGATTTAACATATGGTCAGATATGGTGGTATCGATATGGAGGAAAAGTTACTATAAGTGCCCAAATTTTAGATAAAACAGGCGCCAAATACAAACTTATTTGTTAAGTTAATGGGAATCAATTGTAAATTAAAGTAATAACTAAGCAGTGGTTCGATACAATATCCTGAAATTTGTTTGTTTTAAAGTATTTGTTTATTTTTAACACTACAATTGTAAGAATTATCATAAGTTGTCACATTCCTCATTATCGGTTTGTTATAATTGGTTGGTGTATAAATTCATATTTCATATAGAGGTATTCATAGGAAGTTTACATATAAACTGTATTATATTGTGAAGTCTACATAGTAAGTAAAGCATTAATAAAAAGATGAATGACTTGTTTGAATAAATGAATTTGTCAATATAATAAGGTGTGGAGTTATGCTATTTCCGTTAGTATGCATAGAAATCGCCAAATCAGTGGTCCTCTTACGGAAGTATAGCCTTATTTTTAATTATAACAAAATCTTGACTAAACACTGTACTTAGGTGAAAGAAAATGCAGCGTGGGCGCTTGGATACATTGCCAGGCATAACGCAAACTTAGCTCAAAGCGTTGTCGATACGGGAGCTCTACCTCTGTTGGTTTTGTGTTTGCAAGAGCCAGAAATAACTTTACGACAGATTGGAGCGAGTGCCGTTTCGGATATCGCAAAACACACTGTCGAATTGGCTCAAAGTGTCGTCGATGCCGGTGCTGTACCGTATTTAGCGAAGAGTTTAAATAACCCGGATGAAAAATTGAAACGACAGATCTTATCTGCGTTGAGTAAGTTTTATTATTCCTTCATTCTGCTCATTCAACTTTTTTGTTTACTATCTTTTCTCTTCTACACTATGTCCATCTTCTTCTCAAGTCTTTCATTGTGGTTTTTCGAAATCTCCGTAAAACAAGAACATGTGTCGCTCAATAAATAAATAAATAAATAGATAGTGATTATGTTTAGTGAACGTGACCGTTAAAATTCCAATTTTTTCAACGCTTATTCTCTGTTACGAAAAGGTAGCATAGCGAAACACAGTACGGAGTTGGCAGAAGTCGTCGTGGAAGCCGAAATCTTCCCCAGCGTTTTGATTCATATGGCTCACGCTTGCCCGATTGTACGCAGAAACGCGGCAGCTTTGGTCCGAGACATCGTAAAGCACTCTTTAGAATTGACACAGCTCGTAGTGAATACCGGTGGCATCGGGGCTTTGGTCGAGTGTATCGCACAATCGACAGAAGAATCGAAAATCCCATGTACAACAGCTATCGGATATATTTGCGGTAAGTAGTATAAATATCCCAGATAACAATTTAAGGTTTATACAAGCCTGTTTAAAGGTTGTTTCGACAAGGGAAAAAGCTTGTCAACATGCTTGTTATGGCAAGGGTGCAAGCTTGCTGCAAGGTTGTGACAAGCTTGCTAGTTGACACAGGACAAGGTTTTTCCCAAGCAAGGTTACAGGTTAAGCTTGTCTGTAAAAGCATATGACAAGGTTGGAATGACAATGTTGAGCCAAGCTTTAGAGAAGGCCTGTACAAACTTTGATAAAAGTTTGTAACAATCAAAACAAAATAGGAATTGGATATTAATTTCTTCTTTTTCTTGGTTTCTAGGTCATAAAAATATAGAAATGTACATTAACAAGGACGTTTCGTTTTAATTTCAAGAGCTTTTTCAAGATATATGTCAAAATATAAATTATAAATTGCGTAAATTATAAATATTTTTTTTTTTATTTAATAAACAAAACATTGTTTACTATGAATTTTGAATATATCGTTATGTTTTATTTAAAGATAGCGTTTCAAAATAGTATGTTTTGATTATTTGTTGTTAATAAAATATGAAAAATTTAATTTTATAATTAAATAGATATTTAAAAATATTGTATTTAGCTCTAAAATTAAGTTATATAGTTTTGTGAAATATTGTATATTGTAATATGTCTATTTTATGGTTAACTGCTTTTGTATGTCTATAAATTTAAATTATTTCCAATAAACTTCATTTTATAGCTAAATACAATATTTTAAAGATCTATTTAATTACAAAATTCAATTTTTCATATTCTACTAACAACAAATAATCAAAACATACTATTTACGCTATCTTTAAAAAAAAACATAAGATATATTCAAAATTCATAGTAAACAATGTTTTGTTGAATTTTGAATTATGATTTTATCATTTATTAAACAATTTACTTATAATTTACACCATTTACAATTTATATTTTGATATGTATACTTGAAAAAGCTTTTGAATCAAAGTGAAATGTCCTTATTAATGTACATTTCCATATTTTTGACCTAAAAACCAAGAAAATGAAGAAATTAATACCCAATTCCTATTTTGTTTTGTTTAGCCTTTATCAAAGTTTGTATAAGCTTTCTCTAAAGCTTGGCTATAGTCAAGAAAAGGAGTTGGGTATATGACCTCTTATTCATGGACTTTGAAAATTACTAAAATATTTTAAGGAAAGATATAACCAGCAAACTGAAACCAAAATAAATTTCGTACAAATAAACTTTATGTAACTTCCAAGTGCTTCCAAAAATGTTTTTTGCAACATTATTACTAAACGAAACTCTGAGAGAATTTTAGTAAATTAGATATCATTTGCGTAAAATATTTTAATTGTTTTCAAAATCACATCTGTTTGCATCAAGTAAAATTGCTAGAATTCAAATAAAATTAGAATTTCAGTATTTAATAAAAAAAAAAACTTCTACATATTTATATATACATATTTAGATTGCGTTTTTATATTTATATAGAAAAACACTATAATCTATTTTCCTTTGCCATCGTGTTTGCGCGATTCTCTGTAATAAAAAAGGACAACTATTAAAAAAATAACAATACTAGAGATGGGAAGACAGGGGAAACGGCTATCAGTTTCCCAAGAGTCAACAAGTCGTCGTGGATATTATGAAAAGTAACTGTTTCCCCGTTACTACAAAATAATAAAAACTACGAAAAAGATTTTAAGCATTTCAGTCTCCTGAAAGGGTTTTTTAAGCTATTTCCCTGTAGTGGTTTATTTGTAGGATGTTTTGATGTCAAACTCTTAACGTTCCTTCCATGGGTTTGATATCAAATATCGAATCTGTAAATTTTTTGTTGAATTAATTCAATAAATGAACATGCATGGTTTCGGACTTAGAAAATAAAACTAGGTAATAATTTAAATAATATCAATTACTCACCAACTTTTTTTCTCCAAGAAGAGTTTTCAACTATTTGATGGTTTACTAATGTCATAGAAGCTTCTATATTTGCTGAAAAAGAATTTCATAAGTTATGAAATTGATTCTCCTCTTAATCCTTATTAGTTACTATATATGTAATGCCTGTTGTATTGCGGCAGTCTGTTGGGCCAATCTAAAGCCGTATCCCATTTTAGTTTCTAAATGCTCTGCTATGAAAGAAAATCTTCTAAGACCTTCCACATTACTTGGTTTAATTTAATTCGGTGATGCTCATACTGTAATCGGTTCCTATAAAAATATTTGATAAACATTAGAATGATTTCTTGAAATAAGAGATACAAATATATAATATAATATTCTTGTTCATTATAACACTGAATTTATATGTATATTTTTGAATTTATTGAAAAATCCTATTACACTGTCATTAAAACTGAAAAAACCTCAAACATTTAATTATTCAAAATTTCTGAATTATATAAAATCAAATTATACCACAAGCTAGCTAGCTAGCAAATATAAACTATAACTTTTTAAACTAAGTGGATTGGCTTATGCGCTTATGGTGTGGAAAATTAGGTTAGAATTATATGCAATAGTTGGGGCAATTTAATACATGTTCTTTTTTTTTATTGTAAGTGATGTTTACTACGGTATTCGCAGGAACGGTATATATATACGGTACAATAGTAAATCAAATGGAAATTAGTAGAAAATATTATACCGAGCCTGGCTACGCACATCTCCATTTGTTTTCTCTGTATACAATTCGGTTCATCGGTTAGAATTATAAACTATTGATATTCTTGAAGCAACAATGCATATCTAGTAAAAGATATAAAATTAGTAATACTTACTTTTGCATGGAAGATGTTTTAAACTATTATACACTGAAACAGCTCAAACGCATACGACACAACTGAACATAACAAACAATGGCGGTCGATGACAGAATAGCGGAATGGCGGTTAAACCAAAAAAAAATCAATACTCGATGAACGATTGACGCCGAATCACTCCGGAAATACACGAAGTCACCGTACCATGATATAATAACTTTGTCGCAACCTTGCATTAACCCCAGCATTAACCTTTTACTGTTAAGCTTGTCTGGACAAGGTAAAGTTAAGCAAGTGGCAAGCTTGTCGTAAGCTTACGTGTTATCTGGGATTGATATATTCTATATCAGCCACTCTTTGGTGATCCGGTGTACCCCCGTATATTATTTAGGCCACTCTGATTTGATCGCGATGTCCGTCATCGGTTCCGAAGGTGTCCTACAGCTGCGAAATATCCTGGATACCTCCAAAAATGATGCGGTGTTAGCAGTAACGGCTTGGACTCTGGGACAGATTGGGAAACACAGTCCGGAACATTCGAAAGCTGTCGCTGCGGCTGGAGTCTTTCCGATCCTTTTAAAATTTTATACTTCCATCAACACCTCCGAGGATTTGAAATATAAGAGCAAGTCTACGTTGAAGCAGTGCTTGCAGAAATGCCTGCTGATGTCCGCCTTGGAGCCGCTCATTCCAGATTGCCCAAAGAATATTTTGAAATACGTCTTGGGGCAGTTTAGTAAGGTAAGTTTTCCTTCCTTTTTTATAATCCATGTTTGATTCTATGCGAGTGTGAGATAGAAAATAGAAATATCGCCGGTCCTTTCTTTCTCACAAAATTCTTTAATGCAGCTTCCATGTTAAATTTTGTAAACAAGTTTTATTTTTTACCTTGCAAGCTCCTTTGTTTTTGTTTGTTTTTATGAGGTGATGGAACAGAGAAATATATTTTAAAAAAATTGTTTATTATAAAAGATTCTCTTGCGTTATACAGAAGCTCATTTTTCAGTGATGGCGTTTTGTGATAATATGTACAGGTGTCCCATCGTATACTTGGTCTTCGATTATGGCTCTATTTTTAATTTTTAAAAAAAAAGTCTCTTAAATCTTTTACAGAATTCATTGTTGCCTAATCTAAAATATTTTTGACTATACAGACTTTACGAAGAAAAATAACATCACTTTATACAAGCTACTATATCTACAATGTCTTATATCAGAAAGGCCTTGCTGCAAGGTTTCAGTTAAGGCGGCGTAGTTTATATTCATAATTAAGTATCATACATACACACTTAGTTTGATACAACAGGGAAATTAAATTCGATTTAATTGTATAGAGGTGTCCACTATAATCCTGAAAATTTGCTTTAGTTTAGTCCAAGGTATCTCGATTTTTTTAAATGGCAGCCTATGCACATGCTTAATTAATTATTTTTAAATAAATCCAATGAATTTTCCATTGATTTTCAAGTCAGCGTAATATATAAACACGATATAATTAAACGAAGCCGCAAATTCAGTAAGCAGACATCCATACAGATTGTAAAATACAAAACTGATAATAGGTTTTTTAAAAATGGCAAGAAATTTATTGTCATTCGTCAATGATTATCAGACACTCTGTTATGGTAATTGTCTTATCGTAATAATTAAAAGTGAAAACTATCAAAAAATAATTTGTTTTATGTAATATGTTTTCGGTGATTTCTTTTTTTCGGGAACTACTTAAAGCAACTTGTGTTCAAAAAAGAGCCATCTACAGAGGAAAGGATAGAATGAGGGAGGCTTCCATCCATTTCGTAGAATTGCTGATAAAACTACCCCAAAATTTACAAAAGAGAGTAACAGAAAGAACATCTGCTATGATTTTTGATAATTAAAGATGATTGCTACGCGTAAATACTTTTAATTAATGATGCATTTTGTTGTGGTTTAATGCTCATTAGTTTTTATTTTAACGGTTAATGAATAAAATATATACTTATCCATATTGTCCCAATAATTTAATTATGTACAAAATCTTGCATGAGCTATCATAAATAAACGTTTAGTATAAATTGAAAGGGTTTTGTGTAATGGTTGATTTAACATAAGCAAAGATATAGGGTGCTATTTAAAAAAAAAAAATCAAGTTACCTATAGCTAAAGTTGGCTAAAGCAAATGGTCAGGACTATAGCGGACACCTGTATATAATTATATCGATTTTAGTTTCACTATTGTATTAGACTAACCTTATTGTTAGTATATATGAATATGAATATCTAAAACAAAAAACACCTATATAATCTACTTAACCAATAACCATTTTTTACAAAAGCGTAAATAACAACGTTATTACAACAGATAGATATAGTACCTTATTTATACATAAAGTGATGTTACCTTTCTGCGTAGAATTTAAAAATGGAATAATATATTTAAAATAACGGAATAAGTATGCGTTTTCCAACTTTTGGAACATCCTGTAGAATCAAAAATATTTCCAAGTTATGCAGCATTGAATTCTGTAAAATTTTTATACAAAATACTTTTTCCTAAAAACAAAAATAAAGCTATAATCAAAGACCCAATCTTCGGTGAGGCATCCTGTACTTATACATATATAATAATAATATTAATATTTTTTATACACATATTTGCACAAATTTACATATTTTTTTACATTTTTTCCTCGTATATATTGCGGGTGTCAAAAATATTGTATAATATTTTTATTTGTTACTGGATTTTTATAAAATCCCAATAAAGCAGAAACTACCGTCAAAAATCAACTTGCGACCCATTAAATGCAATTTATTTATACCGTGCATATGCACAGGGCCAGCATTTAAAATTGAATACGACACGAAAGTAAAACACCCTATCTATACTAAAAAGAGGAAAATGTTGAAAGCCACACTTAAATAAAAAATCATCGCTTGTTATTTCGAAAATAACTGGCTCACTCTTTACACAGAATAAATACATTTACAACATTTTATGCTTAAAGTGAAAAAATCGCGGCTATTTCTTTGTGATACTCGGTTTATTTGCTTAATAATGTTCAACAGATTAGATGTTTTGTGTTAATTATTTTTCTGACATGATTTTATACATTTAAGTATAGCTGCTAACTCTGAACAATTCTCCCTCCCTGCATATGACAAGTAGTCAAATTTTCAGCACTACTGGCAATTTTATAATAATCCATAACAAAAAGAAATCTCTATACAGTGGGTACTTTTTGACACACGCTGTATATTTCTAATATAATAATTTCCTTATTATTGGTAACAATATAGTACAAATATCATTTTAATAATAATAATAATAACAATATATAAATACAAACTACTATAGTACTATCATAAACAACTAATTTTTAAAATATATCCAACGAAATCGTGAGTTAACCGGGTCATATAAATACTTATATACAGGCTGATATATTAATAACAACAAATACAAAATAAAATTGACATCTGACATTGACGGTTGACAGACGGTAACAAAATCTCACGTTACGAAACTTTATTTACGTGTTTATATACATTTTACATGCATTGGTTATATTATATAAAACATTTTCTAATTATATTTTTCCTACTATCAGCCTTTTTATTCTTGGATTAATCTTAATTTTAGGATAGCTTCTTAATGTAATCGGTGGGTGGGTGGTTAGGTGGCGGTATTTTTTTTTTTTTTTGGTAATACATTCCCTAGGAAAATGGATGATAAAATTTTGGGACGGTGCATTTATTATTACGTTACATTTTCAATGGTTGCATGCTCCTGATGGTACTTTTCGTAGAATTCGGTGTTGGGGATGATCTGTAATGAAAAGAGGATGAAATTAGTTTTCATTGCACAAAATCTACACCTGTACATAAGGTCGAGTCGTGATATGAAAAATTTCGGCTTAAAAACGGGTTCAGTTCGTGAAGATATTGCCAACTCTTTAAATTTTTTTTTTTTTTCGTGTCAAACGCTTTCTAATAGATTGCATCGTAACAAAACAAAAGAACAATACAAACTTTTTCTCTCGACTTTACTCCCCTTCTGAATTCTCAAAATTCTAAATCGCTCAAGTTTTGTATATGAACAATCAACTCAAAAAATAATGACATGACTTTTGCGGTATATGGCAAAGATACCGCAAACTTGCGCATAGATTCGCAGAATTTTAACTTTGTAATTTCCCCCAAAAGGTTAATTAAGCATAAGAACAAATTTGATTTTTTTTTTTTTTCAAAATTTTATTCAAATCAAATATTTGCATTTTTTTTTTTTATTTTTGTTATCATTGACTTTAGTTGTATAGTTTTCGAATTACAACTGTTTCTCATCAAAGATTTAAAAATCACGTACTTCAAGAAAGCAATCCTACGGTCAAACGCCTTCAAACAACAATTTTTTTTTTTTTGTGTAGATTGAAATTTACATTTCCAGAATTTGATTTTGGTTTTTTTTTTCCCCCGCCAAAAGATCAAATTTAACAATAATTTATAGAATTTGCGATTCGCAATCGTTGGTAGATTAAAGGAGATATATGTTAGTTTGTCATTATTTTTTGAGTTGAGTGTACACGCTGCGACCTTCTCCACGTAAACGAAAACCAGAAACCCCAGGAAATTACCGGCTTTAACGCGCTACAGATACAACCCTTAATTGAATTAAATCAATTTACGACTTGTGTATACCCCGTACATATTGACGGTGCTATGCAATGCATCAGGTTGCGTCTATTTGTTGGGATACGCTTAGAAACACCCCCCTCAGGTCTCCTCTCCCATTGCCAGACCCCCTTTTGCCAATCGTAAACCCCAAACTCCCCACTCTTCCTCCTCTAATACATATACATATAACGTAGTGAATATCGATTGACGAAATATATAGTACGGTGCTTATAACGTAGTACGTACTTAATGTATTCTATCTTTCGTAATGTAGTGGTGAACAGAGTAGGCTAGGGGGGAAGGGTAGCTTTCGAACGTGCTGCTTTTAAACGATTTTGTTCCGATAAAACGCCGATCTCGCGATATCTCGTATGCTCTGTTATGCTGTTGTTACCTTCGGATATTTCTTGGTAATGATAATAATGGGCGTTTTACTTCAACACAAAAACTAAATCTAATAAAGTCACCTATCAATTCGTTTTGTTTCGGGAAATTGGAAAAGCTGGATGAATGATATTATCGATTTGGAAGTATGATGTCTTTATCTAGACCCTGTCAAACAATCATACAGGTGTTTCTACTGGCAGATATCTCGCGCGCCGTCAATTTTTTGAATTATTACAATTATCCAAAAGTGGATAACATTTCGAAAAACTTTTTCGAAAACTCTTTTTTCTAATCGCAAAATTACAAAAATAAAAATGGTTAAAAATGCTTTTGAGATAATTAGATAATTGTTGCAATTGTTGTTTTCTGCATTAAAACATAAATCTTATAAAACAACCTTTTATGGTTACTATAGCGTTTGATTTTTTTTTCTTATAACGCTTTGACACGTTCAAAAAAGTACTAACAGCTGCAGGCAACATTTAGTATTTTTAGTTTCATTGCACGATTCAAATAAATTAATTAATAATTAAGCTTACTAGAAAAAAAATTAATCTTATAAATTCTTTACTCTAAAGTAACATAAAAAAAAAAAGACGTTCTAAAATAATCCCAACATAAAACCCATACATTCACATTTCAAACAATGAATCAGTTAATATTATAATTAGTGCTTATACATGTTCTTGAATCCAATAAATTCCTTGTTCAAAGAAAATATAAAAGAATAAAATAAGATCAAGGATTACGTCCAAACAGAACCCTTGAATTAATTAATTTAAAGAAATTTAGCTTTGTGAAGGAATTCACCACAATGCTAAGTAATAGGAGCGAGTGGGATCATAACACCATCTTGAATTTTAATAAAAATGCCATCAAATGGTATACTGATGGCTCCAAAACAGCCAGAAGGAACTGGAATAGGAATATACGGGCCTAGAACTACATATTCCGAAAGCTTGGGAAATACCCAAGTATATTTCAGGCGGAAATACACGCTATTGGAAGATGTGTTCAGTTCAATATGGATAGGAACTATCGAAACAGGAGATTATCATCATGTCTGATAGTCAAGCAGCCATCAAGGCGCTGAGCTCATATGAAATCAGCTCCAAGATGGTCTGGAATGCCTAGGGAAAACTAAATGAGCTAGGCAAAAGAAATAAAGTAACCCTCCTGTGGGTTCCGGGTCACACAGGAGTGGAAGGAACGAAATAACGGATAACCTCGCAAAAAAAGGGGCTGGAATGCCTTTCGTAGGGCCTGAACCCTTTTGCGGGTTAAGTAGCAGTACAATACTGAAGAAACTAAAAATAGAAATGGAGCAGAGAAAATCCAGTTACTGGAAAAATCTCCAGGGAATGATGCAGAGTAAAATTCTTCTGGGAACTTATAACCAGAAGAGGTCTACAGAATGCATCAACCTGAGTAAGAACAATGTTCGTATATTAACAGGAATACTTTCAGGCCATTGTAGACTGAAAGGACACCTGACTAAGCTTGGATTGGAAAAAGATCCTGAATGCAGATTTGTGGGGAACAGGATGAAAACACCCATCACCTCCTCTCAAACTGCGCAGCACTGTGCAACCCGAGGGCATTGTACCTGGGAGCATGTGAAATCGAAGAGGGAGACTTACCTAAACTGGGGCCCTCCGATATCCTACACTTTTTAAAAGGAATAGGATTGGGAGGCCAACTGTAAAGCAGCAAGAATGGGGGACACAATAGATCCTTTAGGTCGCAGTGTAACACCACCCTTCACCTACATACATACATATAATTAATTAATTACAATTAGTGTAGTGTAGTAATTCCAAAAAAGCCATCGACAGAGTAGATTTTTTTTTTAATTATTGATAATCTGATATTCTTTATTAAAATACTGCACAATATTTGAATAATCCTTTATCAAGTGCGCCTCTGGATTGATGACTGTTCTTCACTCCTATAAAGTATTACGAACTAAAAGTTATTTTACCAATTCATTTCCATTAACATTGACTTGATTGCATGTGTGTACATTTAATTTATTTTATTGGCAATGAATTAGTTTATTTAGGTTATCTCCTCGTTTGTTTTAATTTATTTACGAACAGAATGATGTTTGTTCTTCATAACGCTATTTACAGAATTCCCATGAACATACCGAAATGGTAAACATAACGTCATAGTGTTTTTATTACACTAAAGGTATGCGTTTGCAAATGACATAGTTGAAATTTATAATTGGAATTGATATTTACTCTTCAAAAAATAACAAACACTAAAAGATGTCAATATAAAAACGTACAAAAAGTGTAAAGCTTAATCTATTCGCGTTGAAAAAAAAAAAAAAAAATACCCATATTAGAATTGCAATTTCTTAATTGAAATGAAAAAAAAAAAAGAAATACTTCTCCCCTTGCATTTTAATGTGTTTTTAATTACTCTTGACTAATTTGTTTAATTCACAGAAATCGCAAGGGAAATCGAATAAGTGGGAATTCATGTAGGATATGCTCATAAGCATTTTTCACGTGTTCCAAATGATAAAAAACAACAAAAAAAAAAGAAATAATTCGGTCAAGTTAATTGATAAATATGCATTTAAATTTTATTTTGACACCAATTCCTTAATTGTTAATAGCTAGGTTTGTTCATTAGGATTATATCAAAAGGAGGGAATCCTCTATACTGTTTTACTTATAAGCCAGTGTAAAAAATGAAGCCCCGGCGAACATGAATATTAGCTTCTGTCTTAAAAAAATCGTTCACAACCGCGAAAATGGATCAAAAAATGCGAAACATACATAATAATAACAACAACAATTTACTGTAGACATATCAACAAGAGAAACAAAAAAAAAAAGTTGTTCGACGTATGTTAGCGAAACGACCAGATGTTTCTCCTTTACAAATATCGCATAATATTCCCATTAAATTATTTTTAAGAAATAGGAACAAGTTCTCGGAATAATGAAATAAAATAAACTTGTTTTACAGACAGGTTTTGAGATTTCCAGTTAAGCAAACTGAAATAAATAAATACATAGGAATGGTAGGTATTTATTATTTTGTACTTTTAGATCTTTGGTTATAACTTTTTCTTCCTCTGATTTGTAAATCTGTTGAAGAATACGCAGACTTGTTGTTGCGTTTTCGGTTATTTTACTTGCTATTTATAAAATGAATTACAACATACATTAAAAGTAATTGAATTCATTAAATTCCATTCATATTCAATTATACGTTAAACACATCGACGTATTTTTTTATTCCTATATTTTTTTTTGTAGCTGTAGAGAATTAAAATTGGATATCTTTTGATTATAGGTGTTTTTTTTTTTTCATTTTAAAGTCCGGTTGAGTATATAACCAACCCTGTATATACGGTAATATTTTAAGATTGACAGAATGTGTTTCCTTGATATTTTCTCCAGTAGCCAATTTTAGCAGTTTTGTGTATGCAAGATCCTAATAAGGAGCTCCTTATTAGGACCTTGCATACGTGACATTGAAATTTTATTATACCTGGCAGCATATTGTACGGAGCTCCTGAAAATACATTCATTTTGATTAATTATTTCAGGGGTAAATTTAAATCTTTAACAAAAAATGTGCAAAAAAATTAAGACGCATATTTTGCTGTGAAAAGAAATATTTTTTGTTTTCGAGTGCCAATTTTTTTTTTTTTAAATTTCGCTATAATAAATCAAAATTTTGACTCCGACAGTCAAAATTCAAATTCAATTCACATTTCTTTATGAATGGAAATAGCTCCCTACAATTGATACGAAGGTAGACATAGGCATCTAACCCCCAAAGTACTTTAGTTTCTTTTCTTCTTCTTCTCTGTTTATCCATTCGATTTGGAATTTTATAGAAATAATTCTGTTGATTCGTGTCTCTACCGAAAAAAAATGTTGATCCTTCTATGATAATATATACAGGAATTCTATCTAAAGTAATAAATTATACTGCGACATTTTTTTTAATGAAACACCCACCATATCGGAGTATATTTTCTAAAGGTGCTCAATTAACATTATATTATTACGTTTCCGATATGTCAAGTTGCTATCTAGAATACAGTCGTAGTAATAAAAGACGGACTTACTATTGCTGCACCCTATTACCAACCTTATATTAGTTTTACTTTTTTTTTCAAGCTTTTCCGCCACAGCAAATTTGATCAAATTTTCACACAACAAAGCTGGGATTTAGGAGTATATTTGGGTATTTGTGCTCGGAAGATGAGCTCCTTTCTGGAGATCCAAAAAATATTTTTTTAACTATTAGTTAAAATTGCAACAGGGAGGTGAAAACTTTTTAAATGGGAGTACTAGTTAGGCAAATTATTTATGTAAAATTTCAAATAGATTGGTTAAAAAGAGGGGGTTGTTAATTGTTTCCATTAACTCCGCTATCAATCGCAGGGAGTTGAAATTTTACATAGGTTTTTTTTTACCTTCAAAAATCGCAACTTTCGTATGATTTTTCAATTCGATACCATCTTGGGCACTTGTCACGCTAGCTTATTCATGCTATACCCTTTTATGCATTATTTAAGCGCGGCAACTTGGAATTTGAATCTGACAAGCACAATATCTATTCAAAATATGTAGATACGTAACAACATAACAAAACCGATTTACACAATATTAATTGAGAGTGGGTGCGCTCTAATGTACTCCAAGTACTACGAATTGAAAATATTCTATTACATTCGCGCACATTTCCCGGCCAGTATATTTTATTAACGGTTTCAACAATGCGCCCTAATGGACGGTTTCCTGCCAATTTATCAGATCAGATCAGGTCATACATCACACGCATCTCGTCTGCGATATTTTATTATTATTATATTTTCGGTAGGTTAAAGAATAGACTTACGGTTATTTTTTACGGTTAACTCCATCATTCGGACTCTCCTTCTTGCTTGATAACGTTATAGTTGGACTTTTTGCTCTTCAGCATCCGCAGAAACGAACCCAAAGCGAAGATCGATCTCCGGTGCCTCTGGAAGATTTCGGAGTAAAGTGTTTCCCTAAGAACTTTCCTATCTAGGTCTGTGGTCGTCTTGATGTGGTTCGGAAGGCAAGGTTTGCATTTACAATCCATGGTTCTTCGTGTTTGGTGGTATCACAGTTTTTTTGGTTCTTTAAGTCTTGTGTTGTGGTTGTTGTTGTATAGATTGTATTTGGTGGCTCTTGGTAAGGCGGTTTTTAAATACACTTTTTGTTTTGTAAAGCGACTGACTGCGTCTTTTCCTTGAAATGAACGGCACGTCGAGTTGCGTGCTTTCGAATTAACAAGTAGGTGTTGTTACACCTCCAACCGTTGATAAACAACTGAACTGAAAAGTGACATCATAACTTGATGTTTATTATACGACACGTCGGTGCAACGCACGTAGCACACTTCCTTCTATCCTTCTCTCCCACCTACTTCACTCCATATTTACTGTAGCGACATTCTCTCGACGGCATCCTTCAAAAAATCATAGTGCACCTGATAGAACTCCTTGTACAGTTTCGATGCGTCGACGCTCATCACTATATTCCTATCGCCCCTTTCCTCCCTTAGATCGCCCCGTCGCCGCCGATGAACGACTCCAACAGCCTCCTCAGATCTCCTATATCGGCCGATTCGCGAATCTGTCTCAGGTGTTCAGTTTCTAGCGCCGATTTCGGGATCTCGGCCGTCTTCAACTTGAACGTCTCTCTGTATTCGACGAAATTCGTATTGCCCGCCGCCACGTTTCCGCCCTCCTCGTTGGCGCTACAGACACGAAATTGATTGTAGCCGGTGTTGCGACTTTTCTTTTTTCGATCGGGATTTTGGACGTTTATCTTGATTCCGCGTACCGCAAACTCGGTATCTCGGACCCTTTTCATTCTCTAAGATAGCGGTGGCATCGCACTATGAGTGACTGACTGACTGACTGACTGGTCGGGTTGGTACGACGCGGCCTACTGAGAGAAGCATCGCGATGCCGCGGAAGAGCGTCGCGACGCCCGATCGAGCAGCGGTCGATAGAGGAAATGGGGTCGACGTTTGTACAGGAGCGTGCGAAATTGTGTGCGAATCTCGACCACCGTGATAATAATCATTTCCTACGACGTTAAGATAATAACGAGAGAAGAAACACGTCTGACGTTTTATTATTTTTTTTTTTTTGTACAATGACGATCGAAAATCGGTTACTTTAGATCGGGGAAGTCAACAAAATATAACACTTCATTTACGAATTCCCCCAAATGGGGCATTGACGAAATAGCGAATCTTTGATGCGAAAATTACAGCAACAATCCCTTTTTTCTCAGGAATTACTTAAACTATCACGTTAAAGAAAAATATGTAAGTAAATACTGATTGTGGGCATCTTATTAAAAAAATTAGAGACTGATTCAGTTTAATTACATTATAAAACAGTAAACAATACAGGGTATTCCACGTAACTGGTTCATTAAAAGTTTATGATGTTCTATTATTTACTTATATTTGAGATTTTGGCACCAGTATCTGTTCGATTGGAACTATAAATGTAAAATAACTTAACCAAAATATCACTTCCGGTTGACCGGAAATGGATGTCAACTTTCATATATTAAATAGAATGATATAATTTTTTATTCATTTTTGGATTCTACAACTATAAATACGTCAGTTTTCATTAGCTATTCCTATAGCTACATGTTGCCGTTTTTGAGTTATTTAAGTATTTCTTTTCTTTTTTTAGTCATAATCATTGCATCATTGAGAAATTAATATCTCGGTTAATACTGTAAGTAGAGACTCCAAATTTGCTATGTTATGAATGTAGATATAACTCTAAGAAATGGTACATACACTTTACATTCTAACATACAGGGTGTTCAAAACTGAGGAACAAAGTGACATAGTTTCAAATGCAGAAAACTAACTTTTTTAAATAGAACACCTTGTATTTTAATTCGGAATTAGGAAGTAAATATCATCCTCTATCGCTTTATATGAACATTCCATATATCTATCTTTAATAGATTTTGAGATATGAGCGACTTTTTGTTAAACAGACTAAGTATTCTTTTTTTTTTAAATAGAACACCCTGTATTTTAATTCGGAATTAAGAAGTAAATATCATCCCCTATCACTTTATATAAACATTCCCTATACCTATCTTTAATAGATTTTGAGATATGAGCGACTTTTTGTTAAACAGACTAAGTAGCCCTATCTTTGCGTGTTTGTAGCTGGCTCTGAATGGGATTAATGTCAAATTCATTGACTAACCAAAAGTGTTTATGTATATCATTGTCATTGCACTTTCGTACAACGCAATATTAATCGAAATGGGTATTCGAACAGATATTCTTGTATGGTTATTCAAAAATAATACATGAATTTGACGTGAATCCATTTCAGAGCCAGCTACAAACATTCAAAGATAGGACTACTTAATCTGTTTAACAAAAAGTCGCTCATATCTCAAAATCTATTAAAGATAGGTATAGGGAATGCTCATATAAAATGGTAGGGGATGATATTTACTTCCTAATTCCGAATTAAAATACAGGGTGTTCTATTTAAAAAAAAAATGAGTTTCCTGCATTTCGAAATATGTCACTTTGTTCCTCAGTTTTGAATACCCTGTATGTTAGAATGTAAAGTGTGCTTACCGTTCCTTGGAGTAATATCTACATTCATAACATAGCAAATTTGGAGTCTCTACTTGCAGTATTAACCGAGATATTAATTTCTCAATGATGCAATGATTATGACTAAAAAAGGAAAAGAAATACTTAAATAACTCAAAAACGGCAACATGTAGCTATAGGAATAGCTAATGAAAACTGACGTATTTATAGTTGTAGAATCCAAAAATGAATAAAAAATTATATCATTCTATTTAAAATAAGAAAGTTGACATCCATTTCCGGTCAACCGGAAGTGATATTTTGGTTAAGGTATTTTGCATTTATAGTTCCAATCGAACAGATACTGGTGCCAAAATCTCAAATATAACTAAATAATAGAACATCATAAACTTTTAATGAACCAGTTACGTGAAATATCCTGTATATAACAACTACGCACAACTATCCAATATATCAATAATTGTGGTTAATAACACTAGAAATTCGTTATTATTAAATAAATTACTGAAAAAAAGAATATAATGTATGTATATGTACTTTATTTCCTGTTCTTTATTATCAATTTTGCTATGTTGGCTTGATTTTTTTTAAACCTACCGTTTGCGTTTACTCTCGTTTAAACTTCCCAAATAAGAGCTAAACTTAAATGGAAACTTCTCCGACAAATCATTTGATACAATCGAAATCTTGTAAATACCTAAAACATAATCCGACCGTTTTTCATTTAACAAGTTTCAAAGACTTGACAAAGGGGTTCTCTTAAATTAATTGATTAAATAAGAATTATGAATAAAATAGATAACGCAAATGAAGGAACTGAGAAAAACCAGAATTACTGCGGAGATATGTTTAACGACGTTGTGAAATGCTTAATTGAGAAAAGCAGTGAAAGATAGATGTCATCTATTTTTTAAAGCATTCCAGATAGAATTGTAACGTAATTTTATGATAAATACCATTAGTATAGCTCGGCTTGAGAGATTATACGATTTTTTTTATACCACCGTATGAAATATTAATAATACTTACAGTAATTATTTAAGAATATGGTTTTTTTTTGTCAAGAATATAAGTGAGTTTCTTTTTTTTTTTTATTGCCATTAATATCAACTCTAGCATTATTTGTTTTAAGAGAATCAGAATATCCGCCAATATATGAATTTCCAATATTTTTCTTTTACGTGACCTTAATTTTGATTTCAACCGACGAAATAAAGACAGAACAAACAATCCTTTACCAACCTAGAAAGCAAACAAACAGAAGAGCCCGACCCCATTCCTTTCAAGTATCCTTTTCCGTGAACTGCCACGTCATCCATATTTCCCATCGCATTCCACAAAACAATTTCCAAACGTCGTATTCAAACCAAGACACAGGTCGATGCTCATTTGCAAAATTTTGCGGTATAAATCGATCCGGTATTAAAATGACTAAAGCACATCTTTCTAAATCAATTTCTTTTGGAAAAAAAAAAAACTTTTACTGAGAACCGATTAGTTCCTCTTTTTTTTTTTGATTTTTAACTAAGAAACATGTTTACAGATGAAACGTGTTTATATTGTATTAGAAATAACATACCCACCAACCTAACTGGCTGTTGCGTCTTTAAACACTCGATTATTGATTGATTATGGAGGCGAATTTATTTCAATTGAATCTACTTACGATACAAGTTAATTAAGAACCGACGTCTCTCCTTATTCCACCGACAATTATCCAATCCTCTTGCACCCTTTCCCCGTCCACAGGTTTTACCAAACGATGCCAAGGCGCGTCGCATGTTTGTCACGACTGGCGCACTTGCTCGGATTCAAGAGTTAGACGCGGAACCGGGCTCAACCCTAATGGAATACATCACTATAATCAATTCGTGCTTCCCCGAGGAGATCGTCAGGTACGTCACACCTGGATATCCGGATACTTTATTGGAGAAGGTAGAACAGTACTCACCGCAGGTAAAGAAATCCTTTTTTTCAACCTAATCATGACCCCCGACCACCATTCCTTCCACCTTATTCCCCTTAGATGTTGACAATTTTGAGAGAAACCGAAGTTAGAAGCAGCGACATGCAGACTGAGGACGTACCTCACCCTGGAACTTCCAGCAGTCCGACTAGCAGCCACGAGATAAAGACATTAATTGAGACACAATGAATCCCATCCACCTACACGTTGATACCAATATTTGTTTTATTTTTGACATACATATGTATATAAAAATTCGCATCTTTCAAATATTTATTTCTACATATATACAAAAAAAAAAAAAAAACATAAAATTACTAGTGCAAAAAAGTCTTAATATCACTTATCACTAATTAATTCGTCCACAGGTAACGAGAGTATTTAATCACGTCTTTTTATAAGCCATCTCTGTCCTGGCTTTCATGTGTTCCAAACTTTGAGCGCCGATGATTTTATTTAAAGCGTTAACGTGCACTTTACTGAATTCGATGCGCTTATTTTCGTTAGCCTGGGGTAAATTCTTTGCGAACATATTAGGTTTTGAACGATCGAAATCCTCACTCGGTACGTTTTGCACGTTCACCAATTTCCTTGAAGGGATAGGACTTGTTACTACGGCTTTATTAGACTCGGCATTCTCGACTAGTTTCCTTACATTAGTAGGACTGATCTTGGCACCAATCTGATGGTTATCTTTTTGAATATCTTTCCTGATGTTCTTTGGACTACCTACCGACAGCATTTTGTTAACATCGTCTTGATCGATTTTTCTGGTGGGTTTTGGACTCAATTGGTTATCGATGTTGGTATTATCGAATTCGCTGCTTCCGATGAATTTTCTTCTTGCGCCGGGACTAGAGGGTATCCTGTCTTCCTTGGTAAACAATCTAGGAAGTCTAGCAGAATTCGTAACGTCACCTATTCTAAGCGTATTTCTGTTAATATCGTCGTTCGTAGTTGTTTGAAGTTGGGGATTTCCAATCTCTAGAGACCTTGCCGCATTTTGATTTACGAACCTGGCAGGACTGGCACTACCTTTTCTACTTCTCAACCTGAATTTGGAATCGCCATCCGCTGCTTGTTGATTTCTACCTAAATTGTATCTAATCTTTTCCCATGGATTCGTCTTATCAGAACTCCTGCGATTATTTTTGCTACCATCATCCAACACCTCAATACTTTCCACCACATTATCGAGCAATTCTTCCAGAAATTTTATACTGTCGTTTCGATTGTATAATCCCATTTTATCGGAATCACTGACATAGTTTTCATCGGTAGAATTTCTGCTGAATTGCCTGGTTTGATATCTAAAATCCTTCTTCAAAGGCAACACCGAAGTTGGCAGATTTCTCTTGGTCTGATATATGTCCAAAACTGTCTCCATGAACTCCAGAT
The DNA here is from genome assembly GCA_004143645.1 of Protaetia brevitarsis. NCBI lineage: Eukaryota > Metazoa > Arthropoda > Insecta > Coleoptera > Scarabaeidae > Protaetia > Protaetia brevitarsis. The sequence continues at coordinate 1,013,317 of RXPK01000070.1, forward strand.
TGTAAGAATTAATTTCAGTCGAATTTGAGAATATCGGTAACCAGGCGTTGTAGACATTTTCCTTGCCGTCCTTGTCTTGTTGTTCGAAAATGTTGAGCAGATGATTTACCACGAATTCTATAGTGTCTTGATGTTCCTCCGGTAAGTTTGCTATGTCCTCTTTGACTAACTCCACTTTTTGTATATCGTCGACTTTATCTGTAACAAATGATGAGACAAACGTTTTGGAGACTATTTTAATTTAAGGGGGAATGCTTACCGAAATTATCTTTAAAATCTTCATAGATGGCTCTGTGCAGTAAAGGCCTCTCCAACTCTTGCAGAAACCTCAACAACGCTACAGCTACGTCTAAAGGATCTAATTTCGACAGGTCCACCTTGCTCTTCTGCATTTTTTTCTTGAATTTCCCTAACGGGTCTCTACTAGCCGGCTTGCAATATAACCCTTTGATTTGCGGCTGCCTTTCTATGACGTCAACCATTTGGACTATGATCCTGGGGATGTTGATGTAATTTTCCGATTTCGGCAGAGATTCCAACGATTTCCCAAAATAATCTCCCGTTACTTTCTCTAGAATAATCTCGCGATTTATTTCGAAAAATTCACAATGAATTCGAACGCTTGCCGGCTCACCTTTCTTGCTAGATTCCGCCAGGTTCCAATTACTCCCCGTCAGTTTATCCTTCGATTCTGCTTTCCTTAAACCGAATAACCATTTTGATGAGCTGCTACTGGCTGATGGTGATTTCTTATAGTATTCATCAGGTACCGTGTCAAAGTCCCTTAGGCTGTTATCTGCCAAACTCTCTGATGTGTTATCCTTCAAACATAACTATTAATTGAATGCCGTTATACAACTGAGCGCCAACCATCAATAGATTGATTGAGAGTTGGTTAGCTGTTACATAACACCATTCAATTGTTTCTATTCAAGCGGAAAAGTGGTAGAAAAAATTAATAAAATAAATATAGAGATAATCTTTCTATAAAAGTCATACAATGGCAATTTTTGTGATTATATCACTATTTTAAACTTTAATTTTTCAAAAAAAAATAATAGTTACTTTTAACTTGTACTGAATAAGATACAAACTGTAGGACACTATAGAAAGGTTACACTGTATTTTGATATTTTTGTTATTTTTTTTTTATTAAACATTCCTTTTTATTTTTGCATATTGAAATTAAAATAAATATAATCAAGAATACAAGTCAAAAGTCTAAGTGGTATAGAATATTTTGAATAATTACCTATTAAATTTGGCAATATTAAAAAGAACGATTTTAAATAGATTCTTATAATAATTCTTTTTAAAGACTAGATTGTATATGTTTTGTACACTAAATAAAATTATTCTATTATTGATATATCTTCGAAAAACTAATAATTCCTATTGCTACAGAACAGTCGACCAACAAATTAAAACAAAGTACAAATACAAAAGACAAGATCAACAGAAAATAAGCCGAATATTACACTATAAAAAAGCAACATGTTTTATAAAAGCTTTGTAAAAGATCTCTTTTATAGTGAAATATTCTACTAAGACATATGAAAAGATTTTACATAAATAGAACAGATAATAGTATGAGAAAGCAAGATTTGTATTTTTTTTTATACATATATGTAAAGAGAAGGACACAATTTTACCAATAAATAAAATCCGAGCTTTGCAAAATTTATTACATTTGTTTCTAAGCAAATAGAGATTGTAGAGTTTTCTGAGTAAATAACATTTTAGTTGTTAAAAATAACATAAAACGATAATTGTCGAACAACACTTGTCAACTTTAAATGACAAGAAAAATATAAAATTTATAAAGGACACCCAATGAATATCGTTTCCTTTTTAAGTGTTATAGATTTTTATAAACAAATAATATAATTAAATCATGATAAAAATACCATGAATAAATTTAGAAAATATGAAATGTCAAACAACGGCTGCGAAATTAATGTTAATTCTAAATTCTAAACACCCCGTAAATATTATTTTCTTTTTCAGTATTTCGCCACTTAATATAAACAAAATATATTTTAATAATTAAAATGCATTTTAGAAATGACAGAGCATATATCAAATTTACGTCAAATATGACCGCCAACAAATATCATTTTAACCATCACTTAGTTTGTCAATATTTTCAATTTCTTTTTAAATAAATATGATCCTGCTTATGTTTGTGTTTTTTATAATGTATCATGTAATATCAAACTATTATTATGACAATCTACGACAAACCATATTCAAAGGTGTTACTCGAAAAATAACTTCCTTTACATTTTTTTTTTTTCAGAAAATATTAAATATGTCATTTTTAAAATCATGTCTTTTTATTCACTAGAATTTGGAACACTCTATATAACGATGCCGATTTTGTTTTTTTTGTAATAGCAGTGTTTGTTTTCAATAAAATTTGAAATAAACGTTCCTGAAAAGTATTAAAAGAAACGTTCAAAAAGATTACAGTAAGAAGTAACAATACAGGTAATAAATATTATTTTATTAGCTGTATTTAAGTGTGCCAGCTTATCGCTTGTTTCGAATTATTCTTAGTTTCGTTTCTAATAAAAGCCAAATTTCCACTACATTAAAATGTATGACAACTAGTAGAAATATCATTTATTCAGGAGCATTGTTACCAAAAGAAAAAATCTTTTTATTAGATGAGATTAAAAAAAAACAGATTTTTTTTTATTCAGTAAAACCTAAAACATCCTGTATAATACTTAATTCTTGTTTTAATTTAGAACGATTTTTTTTGTGCGATAGTAAACATTCGATTTTGAAATACGCATTTCCAAAAGAAAATATTAGAAATGGCAAAAAATACTTAAAAAACGTATATTGGATAGGGTTTTGTATTGAAATTTCAGAAAGTGCGTATTTCTTATAATACTTTTGCTTACATAAGCACCGGACTTTATTCATTTCATTAACTTAAAAGTATTCAAAAATACCATGAAAAAAAAATATAAAATAAGCTTTTAAAATGAAAACGAAAAAACAAAAAAAAAACAGTCACACTAAAACGAAAGACGTAAAAACAGATTGGAAGGCACAAACATTATCATTAGAGTCCATCACAACTTTATAACACTACGTTCGATTGAACACACTTGACAGTCTTCTGTCATCTTCTCTCTTTGGCACCGCAATACATAGCAGAAAAAGAATTTGAACGGATCACACACCGAAGCAGAGGAGGACCAATCACACGAAGTACTCGAAATACACATGGGTGGGAATACGTTGCGATCATTATCAACTCACATATTTGTTTTGGATCTGTTGCACTGTTTCCGGATCCGTTTGGTACGTCGTCAAGACCAATTCTAGGACCGCGTTGACTAGCATGGAGAACTCGTAAGGGGTATACGGGATGCATTTCTCGCCACCGGGGTACCAGAGCATCGAAGGACCCCAGACTATGGATAGGCTTTGGATGGTCATCTTGTTGTGCTGTTTGTAAGATTCTACCGTCAAGAGGTGTTGAATCAGAAACAGTAGGTTTTCCTTGTTCGGTGTGTCCATCCTTTTCACGGCAGTTTTCACCGATTTATCTCTTTCGACGCTAGGAGGTTTTGCTGCAATAGTTAATAATATATGTAGGTATAATAATTACATTTCAATGGAAACGTATATAAAAGATTAGGTACTTACTGGTCAGTTTGTTCAACTCTTCAAATGTCTTATAAGGTATCAGTGGCTCCACTAATTCGCGATAGAACAATTTTAAACATCCGGTCAATACATCTACGTCGTTCCTATATTCGTCTAAAACCTTGTAATTCTTTCCGTCGATTTTCAACCGGATCTTTTGTATGGTGGCCATGTTACCGGACAGCCTATAGATATGTTCACTCTTTATATTCTTATCGGTCTCTATCAATTCCACCGCCCTCTTGACGAATTCCGGCACTTTGGAATTAGAATTTTCGTACAGGACTTTTAGCTCGTTTCCAAAGATATCTTCATTCTTAAATATACCTTTCTTCTCCAGCAGATGCTTGTCCGATCGCCGTCTGAGCAATTTCATCAAGATGTTTTGCTTGTTGATGTTCTTGGGCGAATCTTCTTCGACGCTCTTTCTCCTCTGTCGCGGCGATCCCATGGTGATCTGGTGCTCCTTTTCCACCGAAACCTTTAACAGTTGCTCGCCGCTGGAGAATTCGCATATTTTGTTTGTCTTCAGTGTCGAGTTCATTCTCATCTCTCTCTTTTTTGGGTGAAAGAAATTGAAAGAACGATGAGGTTTTTCAGTGATGGAATTTATGAGAACTTACCTTAGATTTGTTCGAGTCATTTTGGATTTGAAGAAGACCGTTTTTGTACACCACTGCGCCCCTGTCGATAGCTTCTGTCCTACCACCACGCCATGTTAACTTTAGAGGTGCGGAGATTTGAATATCCTGTCTGGAATTGAATGAAAAAAAATTATTAATTTGTCTTCAATTCATTTAGTTAAAAATCAATTTTTTGGGCAACATTTCTCGCATAACTGCCCCTCATTGCTCGATAAAGTTGTAAACGATCTTGAAGATTACTATGCACGTGAACTAAAATTTTAATTGAAGGTCATGCTGGTACGTGATTTTCATCAAGCTATTTTGAATTTCTATCTCAAAATTCTTAATTAATTTAATTTAAAAAAAAATGAGGTGTTTTGGCTTGCTTAAATCAATTAAACTAGGTGCTAAAAAAAAATGCAACACCTTGGAGGAGATTAGTCACAAGTCAGAAATCTTAACAAGACGACTGGCTGCATGAAAAAAGTCCCTGATAATCATCTATTAGAACTTTATATACGAAGAGGAAGTAGAAAATCTTCCCCAGTATGCTCCCTCTCCGGATTTAAACCCGATCGAGCATGTGTGGGATATGATGGGTCGCTATGTAAGGCCTTTATCACAAGCAGCAAACACCTTGCAGGAACTTCGTCGTCATCTATAGCAAGCCTGGGATGATATCCTACAAGATTCCATTGATCATCTCATTCAGAGCATGCCTTTCAGAGTTACAGGATGTAACATTTTATCGATAAATTTTTACTGATTGTTGATATTTCCTCCCAATTGTTATGATTTACTATTGAAAACTAGTAGTTATGACTTACCACTTGAAACTTGAATGAAAGAATTGAATTCATGTTTCATTAACTCCAATTGCTAAAATAAATTTAAAAATCATGACTTAGTCTACTGGGGTTAGTTATTTTAATAAAGTTAATAATCGAGTCTTCATAATAAAATCGCGATTCACTTGGAGTGTCTGTGGTTTTTTTGAACAACAATTCCTTCATTTTTATCATTTTTTTACGACTCGAACCATTCCCATTTATAAACTATTCAAAACAAAAATTCTACTAACAATTTATAATTATATTTTTTGGATCAATGTTTGAATTTTTAGAATTATATCTTGAAAATACTATAATCCAAACTCTATTTTTCTCTCGACAACATGCTAAAATAGTTTTTTTTTTCCTTCTTTCACCAATTTGAGTCATTATTTTAATTATGTAATTTTGCTTTCCAATAATTTGTTTCAACCAAAATAATAAATACAGCTTTATCTCTAGCGCCTGCATTCCTATCGATTTTTTATTACTCATTTGTTAGTTATTCAAAATAAGAAATCCGCAATTAATTTAGAGATTTGATTATTTATAAATTTTTGTTCAAAAATTGTTTTGATGGAATCAATTGATGCATCTGTTAATTTTGTCATATTTTCCGGCGCATATGTAGTTCGAAATATAAAATTAAGGAATTAATTTAAATATGTATATCTAAAATCATTTTTTTTTTTAATATTAGTTTTTTATATTATAATCCTAAAACAAATCACTGCTTAGTCAACATTAAATATATTATGACTCATTAAATACAATATAATTTTTCTTTTTATGTAAACAATGCATTTTATTTAATGTTGCTTAAAATTTGTTATTTGTTATATATCTTTTCGTTTTACTTTCCGTGTGGGATATCATCGACTATTCATTTTTTTTTTTAAATTGATGAAATCACGTATTGCTCATAGAGCTTTATCTCTGTATAATAACATAAGCAAGCTTACCTTCTGTGCGACTATTTAAGTATTGCCAAGCCTATTTGGCTGTTCAAATCCAAATTTGTAATGAAGCACAAACAAAATGATTTTTCTCCACATTAAGTAAATCTGCTGAAAATAAAAAAAAAATACGCAAACTAACAACAATATTAAACGGAAGGCACAGTGGCAAGTTCCATAAACAACATGTCCGAATTGTGAATATCAAATCATTCGATGATAAGACCTATACCTTAGTTTTATCATCTCCTCGAGATAAAGAAACAAATCCCGTATCGCACATTGAGCGGGAATTATAAGATATGGAATTATATAAAGTGATTTTTTTTTCTCCCAAAAGAAAAAAATACTTATATAGCTACAATCGTTCTATCGTACTATCGTTCAACTGTATATCATTATGAAACTTACTCTGTTAGTTGATTTGCCGAAATCTGGGCTTGCACCACGTGAATCGTATTTGACCTGGAGCTAATCCGGTTAGGTTTCAAACTGTTCGATTTCCTTAGTTGCACAGGTTCTTGCGGTTGTACTGGAAACTTTGGCGGAGACGTTGGCGTATCCTCAACTCTACTCTGTTGGTATTTCTCGAATTCCTGCAAGAATTCCTACAATTCAAATTCGGTTTTTGAGGTTCCTAAATTCGTAATTTTCCCTGTTCGACTACGTCTACCTTCAAATGATAATTTTCCGGCGTAAACGCTTGCATGACTGACACGAATATACGTATTAAGAAAAAAAAACAAAAAAAACTATCACAGTTTTATATAACACACCACACAAGAACTAATTTTTTTACTGCCGTAAAACGTTATACTGTGTAACGTTTTCGGTATTATTACGACCGTAAATATAAATGAGAATGTTATGAATGTATGTATATTCAAATCCGTATATCTCTGTGTATTATATTTTAGTTTGTATCTCGAATGTGATAAAGGTTTATCAACTTCCAGTGTGTTATTGATAATTTTTGTGTCCACAAAATGTATGTAACACACACACATGTAAGTATAAATGTTTGTGTTTTATGTATATGATTCATGATACGCGTACATGTGGCAATCATATAGAATAGAAGTATATGTGTGTGTGTTTATATGGTCATGTTGAGATGTTTGTCATGGGTGAAATGTGTGTTGCCTCCTCTGCTATAGTTGGTTTTGTAGGTATCTATGTTTTTATTATTATAGCATTGGTACATGCATACGTTAAAATTTAGATTCACAAGAAGGAAAGGAGATCATCTTAATCGGGAATGTTTTTGTTTTTATAATAATAATTCTGAAATATTTAGAACTAAATTGAAGATAAACTAAATCAACAAACAAAAAAGCAGTGATATTTTGATTATAAAGAGATATCTTATATACAGGGTATTCCACGTAACTGGTTCATTAAAAGTTTATGATGTTCTATTATTTACTTATATTTGAGATTTCGGCACCAGTATCTGTTCGATTGGTACTATAAATGTAAAATACCTTAACCAAAATATCACTTCCGGTTGACCGGAAATGGATGTCAACTTTCTCATTTTAAATAGAATGATATAATTTTTTATTCATTTTTGGTTCTACAACATATAATACGTCTAGGTTTCATTAGCTATTCCTAGAGCTACATGTTGCCGTTTTTGAGTTATTTAAGTTTTTCTTTTTTTTTAGTCATAATCATTGCATCATTGAGAAATTAATATCTCGGTTAATACTGCAAGTAGAGACTCCAAATTTACTATGTTATGAATGTAGATATAACCCTAAGAAACGGTAAGCACACTTTATATTCTAACATACAGGTGTTCAAAACTGAGGAACAAAGTGACATATTTTCAAATGCAGGAAACTCAATTTTTTTAAATAGAACACCCTGTATTTTAATTCGGATTAGCAAGTAAATATCATCCCCTATCACTTACATGAGCATTCCCTATACCTATCTTTAATAGATTTTAAGATATGAGCGACCTTTTGTTGAACAGACTAAGTATTCTTTTTTTTTAAATAGAACACCCTGTATTTTAATTCCGAATTAAGAATCAAATATCATCCCCTATCACTTTATATCAGCATTCCCTATACCTATCTTTAATAGATTTTGAGATATGAGCGACTATTTGTTAAACAGACTAAGTAGCCCTATCTTTGCGTGTTTGTAGTCTGTTTAACAAAAAGTCGTTCATATCTCAAAATCTATTAAGATAGGTATAGGGAATGCTGATATAAAGTGATAGGGGATGATATTTACTTCTTAATTCGAATTAAAATACAGGTGTTCTATTTAAAAAAAATTGAGTTTTCTGCATTTGAAATATGTCACTTTGTTCCTCAGTTTTGAACACCCTGTATGTTAGAATGTAAAGTGTCTGTACCATTTCTTAGAGTTATATCTACATTCATAACATAAAATTTGAGTCTCTACTTGCAGAATTGACCGAGATATTAATTTCTCAATGATGCAATGATTATGATGAAAAAAAAGAAAAACTTAAATAACCAAAACGGCAACATGTGCTGTAGAAATAGCTAATGAAAACTGACGTATTTATAGTTGTAGAATCCAAAAATGAATAAAATTATATCATTCTATTTAAAATAACAAAGTTGACATCCATTTCCGGTCAACCGGAAGTGATATTTTGGTTAGGTATTTTGCATTTATAGTTCCAATCGAAGAGATAATGGTGTCAAAATCTCAAATATAAGTAAATAATAGAACATCATAAACTTTTTATGAACCAGTTACGTGGAATACCCTGTATTTTCCAAATAGTGAACTTTCAAAAATATGTTCGGAGAAACTAATAATTTGGTGAGTAGTCATTAATTTTGTTGATTATTTTTTATTGTAACTTGGTGATACAAATACAAGAAGAATAATCTGAAAAAGAACACGATTTATAAGCTTCCCAAAGCAAAATACTGCAGCAATAGTGGATGTGTTTGACACGGCATACATTAAAATGGCGACTCTCTTAGACAACCTGAAAGTTTACGAATGGTCCTACCTCTTTCTACTAATGTTATTCCTCTCTATGGAGTGAATATGTTAATTATCCTTTGGGAATGAGTAAAACTGATTATTACCTTCGGAAGTTAGTTCTGGTTTTATTAGGGCTGTTATGCCTAAACATCGCATAACGCAGTTTTGGAAAGTTAAATTAAAAACCCAACCAAATGCGTTTGAGTTCGATTTCATGTTCGTAAATCACTCTGTAACCCTCTGAATGACGTCGCAATATGGAGTATGCGCAATATCATATATATTTTACAAACCATTATAGATTATAACGTGATTCAACTATAGGGCAACAAATAATGAAATACCTATCAAATTATATGGTAGTAATTGTAATAAATGAATCACGGTAGCCATAACATTTTTTTTTTCCAAAATGTTCCTGTCCACTTTTCAACGTCATTTAGCTCTTCATTTGTCAAAGACACCAGAAAAATCCTCCTCTGTTAAGGCATCATGCATTTACTTCAGATAACAATTTAATTTTCACAATCTACTTGATCAATCACTTTTGCATCTTCAAAAATAAATTCTCTCCTCTGTCTCATGAATATCGTCAGTGGCACTTGTCTGTTCTAATAATGTTTTGAACGAAAGACATAAAGCGAACATTAAATACAGAAGTTTGCCAGCGCAAATCGCAATATGTGGATAATTGACAATAATCATGTGGTGGAAAACACAAAATTTTCCGATAAAAAAGAATATTTTTCTAGTTGCATCAAACAACAAACACACCCAGTTTTTTGCTTTATATGGTAACCGCACTTCAATAAGCATCACTCACAATATACCATTCTTTCCCGATAAAATATTATTGATAAACAAGACGTACCTTCTGCCTATATTGTATCATATTGTTTTTTTTTTCTCTCACCAACTCACTGAAAAATCAAAAATAAATCGGAACCTTAACGTTATCGTCTTAAACCATATCGCCGAACTGCTGTTTCACTAGTATCGCGTTTCCAACTGGAATATTATTCGCTTTATGTTCGCAAGGATTCCAGGAATCGAATGAATTGTACGTTTTACTGGATATTTTACAGTATCTATGTAGTCGAACTACATTAGACATACACAAGAATCAGGGAAAACCGCAATTTCCTTTTCGAAACAGTAGATTAATAGTATTATCGGTAGAATGTAATAAGCAAATGACAAAAGTAAAAGCCTGTTTTTAAATTCGTTCTGGAATTTGCCTAAAGTTATTTTAATTATCGATTGTAATAGATACACATGGGTTTTGTTTAAATTTTTATGGACGTTAGTGTTGATGCTTACGTCATTTTAGTTATTTAATGTAGTAACGATGTGAGTAATGAGAATTAAGAGAATTAAAACGGTTCACGTGAATTATTTTCCTTTCCATTGGCGTCCAACAAAAAGAAAAATGTAGATAAGATCAGCACGAAACCACATCAAAAGAACTTTTATTAATTACTCAATTTTTTTATTTTAAGAAATGCCCATTATGATATAATACTATGCTATTATTGATCCAGAATTTACTAATAAACGAAAGAGGTATTTTGTTTTTAAAGTTAAGCAGGAATGGCTTCAAAAAAAAAAAAAAAACTTGCATTATTAAACAGGGGAAGGGAACCAACTTTTGATATTTTGGATTTACCGCGTAAACTGTAGCAGATATTTTGTTTTTTTTTTTGTTAAAAGATAATTTCTAGTCACTTATTGTCGAAAGAAATAACTAAGAAGGGTGGATAAACTGTAAGTGCAAGTATGATATTGCCTTCTTAAATTTCAATAGATTTCTAATGTGTCATGGATACGACAGATCTATGAAAAATTAAATCAGCGGAGTGCCATGACAGTCAAACAAAATAATGATAATAATAACAATGGGATCATAATAATCAATACATTACGTTGGTATCGTTAGCTTATATTTCGTTGTTAATAACAATTGGTACGTCCAGACAAAAATGCACCAACAAAAAAAGGCTGGCAATGAAGATACCTTCTATCCAAAAATATGTGAAGCATTTGTTGCAGTTAACTTTCCAAGATGGCGCACATGGTTGGAAACAAGTCTTTTTTATTGCAAAAATATTGGCTATATCAGAGACATAGTATTTAATCTAAAGATGAGCCATGTTCAATGTAAAGATATTATTAAAAATTCCCCTTTAATCAATCAGCTAAATTTTATACATGTAAATTTGCCAGATTGTTAATTTCTGCATAAAATAAATTTTTTGAAGGTCGAAATATTTCGCTAAGAGAAGAATATACTAATTCGATTCTGGATGAATTTGCAGCATAGGGTCAATAATATATTTGATAGAAACTCGGATTTCGATATATTAAAGCAATTTTCGCTTGGATATTTTACAGACGGAGTAGCCGGATAAAATATATATAATATTTATATATACATATAACTCCATCATTATTCCTTCATTTAATCGTAAAAAAAAAAAAAATTAAAGTTAACGGATAAAGTTCTTAAAGACGGTAAAGGGAAGTGAATAACATCACGTTGTAACACCATATAAAAATAATAATACAACGTGCTCCGTGTCTCATATTCTATACCAATCGCCAATCGTATACCGAAACATCAAAGCATTACGTCACCATGATTTCCGGTCCTTAATAAACCCTCACTGTTGCAACAGCGAATGTCCACTGTTTAAGGACCTAATTGACGAACGTACTGCACTGTCTGTGGCTCTGTGTGCATATGAAATGAACGTCAATTAACTCATACTAATTGTCCTCCTTTGTGTGCCCACTTATGTCGTTGCTTGCTTTGCTGAAGATCCGACCGAAACTACGTGGAGACAATTCTGAATTCGGTATGAATATTTCGAATTCGTACAATGCCAGCCGAAAGTAATCGTACAAGTTTATTAAATTTCGAAAGTATAACTTTTAGTTGCTTTAGAGTTGTAATTAAATAAATAAAATTTAGATTAGGTTAGCTTATAAATGAGCTCTAAAAAAAAAAATTATATGAAAAAGTTGCTCAGAATCCAATTTGAAGGTTATATCCAGATTTCTGTAAACATATTTAAAAGCTTGAGGAATGACATTTCTTTCAACAGCCACGCTGCTATCAAGGCAGTCTCGAATCCTGTAACTAGGTCAAAACTAGTTAGAGACTACAAACAATCCCTCAATGCAAATGCCGGGACATGAGGAAGTATGAAGTAGAAATAGGTTTGCATATTTTTTGTGATTTCTAGATCACCATAATTTCTGGTTTGTGCCATTTATTACGTATTTTTCTTTTAAAAATATTGTCAATTTTTGTTCCAGTTTCTTACGATCAAAATTATACACATCTAGGCAAGTGATATTTGAATCTATTCGAATATCTTTAATATGGCTACTTTGATTCTAATAATACCTTTCGCATTTAATTAAATGCAAATCGGGGATTCGATGAGAATATGCTTATATCCGGTTCAGTCGGAAATGATATTAACTTCCTTATTTTCAATGAAACAGCCTGTATATTGTTAAGATGTGAATGGTGATCATTTCGAAAACTACTTTCTCAACTAAAATTGCTATTTCGTCTATAAATTTTTTTATGCTCATTTTTCTTGTTCTCAATAAAATTTGCATTATTAGTTTTAATTAAATATTTTCGTCGTTATATTAAACATATGTATAGAAGTGCTAAACCTTAATACTGTACTTCCGAGGCAAGGTTCTATTGACATTTTAGTACTGTTAACATGTGTTAACATCATTTCGCGAAATCGAAAGTCTGATCAAATGTTGAAATTAAAATTAAAATCAAAGTAGCCATATCAAAGATATTCGAATGGATCCATACGTCATTTGCCTATCTCCGTATACATTATATATAACGTCACATTCACTTCGTCAACTTAATCCTTTCGAAAAGACATCTAACCACCAAATTCATGTCCATAAGCAAATTTACCCAATACCAACTATCCCCACTTCATTTACCTCGAACTCTTCGACATCTTCCTCCTCGCTGCTGTACCACAAATCGGTAATCCACTCCAAGACATCCTTGGAAAGAAACAATTCAATATTTTCCACGGTCACCGGCTCGTGGGTATCACCCTGCTCCTCCTGAACGTCCTCGCAATCTTGAAACACCAGAGACACCCTGCAGACATCGGCGTGCTTAACGTCCACTAGATTCCCTTGATTGCTTCTTTCACTCGCGTTTTTACTATTGTCACTTTGAAAATCCCACAGTTGCTCGTACAAACCCATGCCGTCTTCCTCTTGCTGGGTGTTCTTTTCCAGTTGTAGCGGAACGGATTTTCTGATGTGATCGCTATTTTTCGACAGGAGCAGAGTCAAATCGGATCCGCCGCTCAACGGTCTCGTAAACGATTCATAATTCTCCGTGCAAAATCTAAGCTCGTCCAACCAAAGCAGAATGTTTGAGTTATTCTCGCAGGACATAATATATCTAACGTTGCGATTATATTGTTTACACTCTCGAATTGTGTAAAAATCCTAACGGGAAATACTAATGAAATGCTTTGATAAGGAAGTCACTCTACGTGTGTCAACATTCTTGGAATTATCGAGCGCTAGTAAATGCTCGACGTGTAGTCATTGAGTCGGTTACAATGCGAAGTGTTTGTTGTTAAAATGTTAACTGATAATCGTTTACGCTAGCACCACTCCCCACACTGCTAGCAATGTCTAAAAACTCATATCGAGAGAGTACTTAAAGTGTTACTCATGTATTAAGTCGTCGGAATATATATCTGCCTTCGACGTTAGTGCGTATACATAAGAGCATAAACTACAACCATTATGTACATGTGTACATATGTATCTCGGACACGAAGTTTAAATAAATACATCGAGTAATTAAAGCAATCTTCTACTGTGTATTGTCATTACGATACCCTTCAAACACAGATCATTACTGTCTGGGAACGGTCTGATAGGAAGTTTAGTTTGTCTACTTGTCCCAGGATTTGTACACTCTAATGAGCGTTTATTTTAAATAACTCGACTTCAAAAACAGGAAACTTCGAATTGAGAACGAACACATCAGAGATATGTATAATAGAGGGATATTTATATAAACACTCCTATATTGCACAAGCGATATATAAATGGCTCTTTTGTAATTAAAAGGAAACTGGACCAAGATCGATTAAAAGCTTTTCGACTCAAAAAAAAAAAAGAAAAAATTGGATTACTTATCACTAGAAAAATTTAAAAAAAATATTTTTATTCCAGAATATGCTGAATAGAATAACATTAAAAAGAAAGTATATTTAGAGAACAATTTCATCGTACCTAAATATCAGCTTGAAAGTATCAAAAATGAAAAAATTGAGACTAAAATAAATTCAAAAAGTAATAAATTTCAAATTAAGATTGTAAGAAGAATAAAAAAATGGCTCGCAATACTCTTTTATATAAAATAGTAGCTACACCGGTTTCGAACCTCGTGGCTCATCTTCAGGCAGCTGAAAGCGTGTACAATAAATTAAGCTAGATATCAGAATTAAAGATATGGTTTTTAATAGAAGACTAATTATTTTTTTAAAGAATATGATGAACAAGTTAAAATAAAGAAATTTAAAAAACAATTAAATTTAGAAATACTTACAGTACCTATAAAATCCTGTTAAAAACTGTCAAAATGTAGAATGTGTCTGTGTAGATGCATTTATTCGCAATAAATACAAATAACACAAAAGTTCAATAATAACTCCAAAACAGAACTCACTCATTAAAATTAATTAATTAATATTATAATTGAAGTAATCGCCTTTTTAAATGCAGTAAATTTTCGTTATTTAAAACTGACGCAAAATGAAGAAAAAAAAATAACACTCCTGGATTAAAATTAATATTAATTATTAAATAGTTGCTATCATAACATTAACAGTCTTTCTTCAAACAAATATTTTTTTATTTAAAGTTAACATATGCACAAGTAAAATAGATTCTATGATAACAACAAAACAGAGGTCGTGCATTGAAAATAATTAGCAAAAAGTGGGCATTTTTAGTCTCCTGATCTTCCTTTTTTAATAGTATCATCAGAATCTTTCTTCTATTTTTCTTTAATATATTTTATATTAAAAAAAATGTGTTATTTATAAATAATCTATATAATTAATTAACTAATAACAAATCGAATAATTCTCTTTATGCAAATTTATTTGATGGATGCAATCACTTTGAAAGAAAAGTTACTTTTTTTTTAGTGTAGAAGAAGAGTGTAGTATAATATACAGTTGGTTCATTTGTTAACAGAAAAGTAAATTTATCGGCTTTCGCAGGACTGTGTAATAAAGTGAAGGATATTATGTTTGAATTCTACAATATTTAATTTCAAACGAATCACGTTTACTCCAAATTTTATTCTACGTACTTACTTGCACTAAAAGCATCGCAGACAAAGACAGGCGATTATCTTGCATACTGTCCGTACTTTCTCCCACTTGAGAATATTATATCGGGTCTTGTTGGGTCGTATAATAAAAATAAATAAACGAAAAGATGCCCTTCCTTTATCTCGTCTATCTAAGATCCTATTGCAACTTTCAACACATCAATGAACTACATGCTACCGGCCGGCCTAACCGTATTAGATCCATTCTGCCGACACTATAATCGCGTATTTTTTGTTTTTGTTATGCGACACCATAATCTAAACATGTGTATTGTACAAGTATGACATACACTGGATGCAACTTTATTAGAGATGATAATATAATAACGTGAGGGGAAATGGACAATTTAGAGTTATCTAATAACTGCCAATGGCAGTTGCATCAGCGGAAAATAGTTTTGTCTATAACAATTTTGCATAAATAAAAGCAGTCTTGAATATCAAATTATAGTAAGAATATATTGGAGGAAATGTTAATTCAAATAGGAAGGAGCATATTATAAGCAGCATTATTATTAGAGCGCAGATATTTAAGCAAACGTGTGTTTTTTTTTTTTATTATTGCATTGGTTTAGGTTGTACACTTTCCGACAGATACCGTGCTTTCAAATATTATCCTGATTAGAGTGGGCGATGGTTTTTTTCTTAATCGTTGGTCACAGTGCATGCACGCACTGATCGCATTGACAGTTTGTATGTCACCAAAATGAGTACAAAAAATATTTATTATGTTAAAAAGCCAAGAGTTCTGAAGGTGATGTTGATAGTGTTGTCTATTATTTTGAAGACACGATCACACTTCATGTTGTCAAAACCACTTACGAGAAGTTGTGGGGTTATGTCGGCACAGGAATCTCTAATAGCATCGCGAAGCTCTTCGATTGTGTGATGTCTGGTCTTCAAAATGGTATTCTTTAAATATGGGAAAATAAAATAATGGAAAATTGTCAAGTCCCGGGGATCTTATAGGAAAATTAATAATTCTTGTATCGAAAAATTGTTCCAAGAAAGCTATTGTTTGTCGAGATTTGTGTGGCGATGCATTATCTTCTGTAAGTACGTCATCATGAAGTTCATCAATGGCGTAGCGCAAAATCCTTTGGTTTACAAGTTGCACGGAATGTGTCAATACAAGCATGAACATGACTTAAAAGCCGTGCGTAAGTAACTGCCAAATTCGGAAATCTTGCATCCACCGATTAATGGAATAAACCTATTCTCCATTATCTATTATGTTCGACCAGTTCTATAAAGTAACTTTCGATAATAAATGTTTTGTGTTGTAATTCTAACATGTTGTAAGATAATAATACAACCAAATGCAACCGTTACTAATTTCGGCTTATCACTGACAGCTATCACAATGTGTAGTACAATTTAAAAGTAGGTAACCCAGTGTCGCTAATCTAATTAAGGAATTTGCTTAAACAACAGGCTACTCTAATCAAGAAAGTATTTGAAAGCACGGTACATTCAAACCCAAATACATATACCCTAGTCGACAAAATTTAATTTTTGTATAAGGATCTTATACTATGCATAAAATGACCTTGCAATACGCATCTAGCTAAATTTTGACGATTACAGTATACGTTTCCTTTCTATAATAAATAAATTCAATTCTTCTACCCGATCTGCATAATTACTAGGTATATTACATTGCATTTATCAATTTGTTTTTTTTTTTGCATTTATTCTGATATTTTTGGTGCCGAAACCACCATTATTTTGTCTTTAAATAAGTACTAGGTGAAAATATAGGCAACCAGTATTGTTGGTTGGTAAAATGACGCTGTCATTTTTGTTTACATTTCATCACAATTTTTGTCAACCAACTCTACCTCAAATACATCACAGACAGCATAAAGAAAAATAACTCACCACACTCTTTTGTTCCACTTCCTGACCATCCTTCTTCCTATATTTCTGTATCAGAGCGTTTCGGTCGACATTCTTCACGTTCATGCTTCTACTCTTCCCCAATTTAGAAGATAATTTTTCGAAGAAACCCGCCTCCTTCAAGGGCAAATCCCCCAAAGACATCGATTTGCGCTTTTCGGCGTAACCAAGTTTCTCTTTTTGATTCAAAAAGTGCCTGTTGTTCTCTAATTCCAAGAGGTAAGAGGGACTCTGGACCGTTTTCCGATTCTGGGACATTTGGGGACTGATCTCCGTCGCCACTGATTTTCGCGAAGTTTTCAAATTCACACTCTTGCGTCTGTGCAATCCTGACATTTTCGTTTCGTTGGGAGTCCAAATCCTTTTTTGGTTATACTGTCCCGTTTCCGGGGATCCGTAAATCGACTGGTTAACACTGTGCGAGATAGAGACGGTACAATTTTATCGATACAAACATTAGTAGCAGATTAGATAAGATTTTACTCACCTTCGAAGATAATTTTCTTGCTTATTTGCTTGTTGCGTTGAAGAAATCTTCGGTGTGACGTTGCGATATTAAAATTAAATAGAAGAAATATACAATAAAAGGATGAGACACATAGATAAATAGTAAAAATTATATATACTGCAATGGATTTGAATTGTCAGGTTACATAATTTAAAAAGTCACTACTGTCATTCATTAAAAGCATCACACGTTAATATTTGCATTAATTGAAAAACTAAATAAACTATACCTATAGTAAAACCTTCTTTAAGCGACGGGAAAAAACCATGACCATTTTCAGTGGGAGGAACAAGGAACTAAACATCAATGTACTTACATACCTCTATATTCTTTTTGTTATTAAATAAATAAGTGTTGAAACGTAGGTGTGGAAAAACTCACAGACACAAATCTTTTATTATTATTATTTATATTATTTTAATTAATAGCTCAATCAGAATTTTTATTATCTATTCATATCTCGTTTCGAAGGTATTTTAATATTGCCACGCCAATAAGTATTTTGAAAAAACGTTACTCACGTACATTGTATCAAACCTATCTAATCTTCCTTTTTAAATGGATCACCTGCACAAATGTATAGAATTCTTGTTAATTAGAAGACTTTGATTAGAACTAGATTTGTTTATATTATACAGAAAAAAAAAATCTGTAGTAATCAGTGATGAGCATTTTTCAAATATTTCACAACGAAAAAGAAAAAGAGAAGAAAGGGTATTTGAAACTGTTGTCTCATCGATTTGAATGATAATCATATTCACAATCATAAATTATATCGATTACGAATAATTAATAATCGAAACGTCACAATCGAATTCCAGAATTATGTTCCATCTATATTCCATTCATTTACTAATTGCAAAAATTCGGATTTTTTTCTATAATTACAGTCCACCTCCGAACGCATTTTTTATGGTATTTTGAACGGGATATGTTTTGCTACCAAATGGGATTCATGGTCTTTTGGAGGGTCCTAGAGGACGCACAAACTGAACTCCTTTTTCACGGAATAGGTCATTGTACATAAAGCTTAAGATGCAATAGCAATGAAAGTGTTGGCAGAAACTTGAGTCTGTTTCTAGTGTTATTCCCCTTTCTTGCTAGTTTTGTAATTCCTACAATATACCATAAGCTCCACCTAGTGGCATTCTATCGGTTCATTGTATTTAGGCATTTTCTTTCATGTTTCAGTAAATGTTTTATATTTTTTCTTTTATTTTTTAAAATAAAAGCAGGATGACTTATTTGATCACCTGAAAAGAGTATTAAACTGTCGTTATTTAAAAAGAAGAAATGTTTCACATATTTTTTTAAATAGAAATAGTTTACACTATTTTAAGCAGTAAATATTTACTTTATTTACTTTTTGTAAATATTTTGTTTTGCTTTAATTTTTCCAACTAGGGGCAAAAGGTAACTTTATTATTAATATTTTGATGCATATTGGATTGATGTTTATCAAGTATTTTTTGAGGAAATATGAAAAATATATATCTATAGCTAACAGCAACGAAATGTTTGAAAATTTGGTATTTTAATTTAATAACATTTCTAAAGAAAGAAAAATATTTTTTTCTTATCATAGTATCTGTATAAAAAAATGGATTTTAAAACTTAAAAATAGCATTTTCCTAACAAAATTCGCATTAAAATTGACAAATTTACTCAGAAATCTGGAGCATGAGTCACCTATTGACAAAATTTGAATACCGCGCGCCCGCGGTACACTTCAAATCTACGTCGGCCAATCGCGTTCGATTACGCAACGAGAACGCCACCCGCATCAGCCAATGACGATCGACCATCACGAAGTTATCGGTAAATTAGTCACGTCCATGTCATTTAGCAGTTATTCAAAAATGACGTGAGGGAGTAGGGTGGTGTCTTATGCCGTCTACTTTGAACCGATAATAGAATACCGGCGCGCAGCGACTCCTAAAGGAAATACGATCTTTAACGCTCGCGGTTGCCAGTAGACGGGACGGCCAACGCGGATATGAACGGACGCGATTGAAGATCAACGACGCGAAAACTACTAGAGAAAATAGTGAAAAATGGCCGGTTTGTGGAGAAACATTTGCGAAGTCTTCTGGAGGGAATCCGTTTGGTTGCCCCCGAATGTCACTTGGGCAGATATCGCGCCCGGAGCGCGAGAGGACGTGACACCTACTGATTATCGGCATTTATACTTCCCATTACCTATGGCTTTCGTATTATTATCCATACGATATTTCTTAGAAAAGTACGTAAAAGAAACCATTACAATTCCGTTTATTTCACCCCAATTTATAGATACTGGTTTGCGCCGATCGGTATTTCATTAGGTATTAAGAATAGCAGACCAAAGAAAGCACCTTCGAATCCAACGCTGGAAAAAGCATTTCTTTCCAACCGAAAACTCCTTAAACACAAACAGGTTAGTGAAACTGCTAATGTTGTCTTTTGTGTTAATTAAAATAATCACTCGTGAAGATACAAGGATTGGCAAAACAATTGGACTGGTCCGAAAGGCAAGTCGAACGTTGGTTGAGACTCCGGAAAAGCCAAGAAAAGCCGACGACTTTGGTAAAATTCACAGAAAATGCTTGGAGATGCTCGTATTACATATTTTCCTTCTTGTATGGCGTCGTGATATTGTGGGACAAGCATGGCTGTGGAATATCAACGAGTGTTGGTGAGTGAATTAGAACAATTTTAGGTTATGTCATCCATGTTTTTTTTAATTAGATTAAATGTCATGAATTTTTAATGTAGCTATATTAATTGAAAATCTATTTCTTAATAGTGTTACATTTATTGTTTACACAAATTGAAGTATCTACTTTTAATGCAATGGAATTAATTAGAATAGCATTTGTAGGTAGGTTATGTTACTATTTTTACCAATTTTTTTACAATTTAAGTTATATTTCACCTACTTTTGCTTTTTCCAAAAGTAGTATAAGAATTTAAGCCCAATTTTTATTATATGAGCAATATTTTCCCATTTCTAGTAGAGTAACTTTTAATTGATCAAATTTATAATAATAATAATAATTTCTGCAAACAATGTTTTACTTTGCAAGTAGTTAAATCCATATTTCTGTTTGAAACATATTTCATTTATCCTTCGAATTGTAGTTTTACGATCCCTAAGCAAACATTTCTATCTGCTGCTTGTATTTACTTTGTCCTATCTCTATTGGATTTTCCATTTTTACACCTTAAATTACATACTCCAATTTTTTTTTATTTTATTTGGTGCATTACACCGATTTATCCTATCTTATACTTTTCGGTCATAGATTTTCTTTATACAAATAGGTGAAATAGTATTTATTTTTAACATAGGCACATTTAATTTATACAAAATGGTGGAGGATTAGTTTTCATGATATTCTCAAATCAAAAGCATTTATTTATAGGGAACAAATAAGTAATACAAGCGTGATTTTACTGTGGCTTTGCATAATGATTCAGTCGTCTACATTTTAACCTTTTCTTTTTTCGTGCATACATATTTAATATTTAAATTAAAATTTTAAGACGACTAAAAAACTAATTCATGTTATATAATGGAAATTTAATAGAAACTATAAACAAAAAGCAATTATATATATGTTATAAAAAATATATGAAAAATTAAGACTTAATAAATGGTACTAGTGTACTTTTCTCTTCTTATGTGAATCATTAAATACTATGTTTTACAATTTTTTTTTTTTCCTCTCATCCTAAGTTTCTTTTAATTTAAAGGATTATTTGAAATAGCGTCACTGTGACAAGTGCGACTTAACTGTGACTTTTATGATTCACTTTATGCGCAAGTGCTCTTAATAAATTAATTTTCATGTGATTAGATTGAACTGTGGCATATGAGCGTTACTGTTACTAGATTAAAAAATAGTATTTGATTCCTTTTTTTTTTATAATAATACAACATCTTAACGCCCTGCGAAACTACATCCATTAGACCATAAAATGATGATAGCCAATATTCGCAAACAGGCGAAACAAGCACACTATCTTCCTTTTTTGAAGTTTCCTTTACGGTTTGAAACGGTATCCATTTTAAAATTGAATGAAATAAACATTTTATGATGTGATAATACAAGACTAATACAATGCACTAGGTAAGTAAATAAAATTAAAATTCAACAATGCTATATTTCTGCATTCCATTTTATTGTTGCTGTAAAATGAATTGAATGATAAAAAAAAATGCTTCTACGAATTTGGAACATCCGCTCTATTTAAGTTAAAAATTCAAAACAATATTGGATTGTCTCGGTATTTGTTTCGTTTGGGGAGAGGTAGGAAGAGGATTTTTTAACTTTAAACCATATGGAGGTCAATTTATTGAATTAGATTTTAGATCATATGGACCAAATAGAAACCAAATCGTCCTTTAAAGTTAAAAAGTAAAGTAACATTTATATATATTTTGCAATATACAGGTTGTTTGGCAGAACGATGTAAGGTTTTCTACAGTCAAAAGGTCATCAGGAACCATATTAAATTTCCTGGTTTTATTATATATAAGTTTGTTTTACAAATGAAATGCTCTTCGAAAGGGTATAAAAATAAGGAAATTTTTAAAGCAATTTTAATATTAGAATTGTTTCATTTAAAAAGAAAGAAAAAAATCATTAGGCACTCGAGAATTATAAATTTTGTGTCATTTTAAATGTCATCTTCGGGCTTTAATTAATTGCCCCTTTTTAGAGAAAGATGCATTAAACTTCCACAAAAAGCAAGTCTTAGCGTGATATCACGAAAATTAAACAAGTTATCAATGTTCAAATTAATGACCTCATCTATCGACCGTAGAAAACTTTACATCGCTCTGCCAAACACCTAGTATAATAGAAATAAGTTGATATTGATTTTAAGAATGCTGGATGATATTTCACAAATTTATTAATAAATAGTACAGGATAACATATTTTAGTATAAAGTGACTAATGTAGGATCAACAATAATTTATCTCTGGTAATATAAATACATATGCAATGAATGTAAATATTTCAACATGCAATAAGTGTACAGTGTAGTACTGAGTAATTAATAATTACACCATCGTCAATATGACTCATGGAAATCCGAGATAAAAATATAATAAATGACTTTAAATCACCTTACACAATTGCCTATATTATTCACTTTTTAATTATGATACCAATTAGTTCCAGGACAGGCAATTTTATAATGTGTAAAATAATCATAATAGTAGTAAAATCTTGATATTCAACAAAAATCCAACTGAATTAAACTTAATACTGTATTTCTGTTGTAATCTCAAACATAGATCACTTCTTTCTTCCACGACAAATAAAAAAAAATCAACCATAATGTAGTACTCCCTTTGTAAACTCAAAATCATTTCCGTCATTGCACTTTAGGATCATTTTAATTATTCATTTATTCGTCATCTTAAGAAAAATGAAAGAATCCCTCTTATCTTGACTGTTCTGATTATTACTGTTCTTCTTTTTCTTGCTATTCACTCTAAACAACTTCGTCTTTTGCCCGCTCTTACTACTGGGAATTTTATTTTTGTTCTCTTGTTGCGGTAATACGGGTAAAACTTTCTTTTTCTGCTGTTGTTGTAACATTTCTTTTTTCCTACGAATCGTATCCAAACCGTCACTAGACATCACCACCAGGTTGTGCTTCTGCAGATTTCCCTTCTCGATTTGCGTCACCTGTTCCAGGGACGTCGACTTCTGCCTCAAACTGTCGAAATTTACGTTCGCCTTGGTCGGGGCGTTCTTCTGCAACGCTTTTACGTCGATACGGTCCTGCATATTGGCGGTCACTGGTCTTCTAACTAGATGAGACGAATCGGGAAGTTCCAGATCGTCATCCGGATCTTTTTTCCGTCGAATTATGAAACTTTTAGCGCGTTGAAACATTTTTCTATAGCGATTAAAATGGACGCACTAATGACTGGAGTACTTGTACGTTAACGACTGTCACTTGTTTCCCATATTGTGATCGTTATCGCCGAGCTGATCGTTGATAAGCGCTGTTATCTTTACGGGGAATATATCTAAGTGGATATTTTTCCTTTTCTGTTCCGTGTATTTTTTTTTGCTATCGCTTCTTTTAATCGCGTAAATAATCTTTGTTGCTTTTTGGTTGAGGGAAAAAACTTGATCCCTAAATATTTTTAAACATATTTCAACGAAATGATGATTTTCGAATAAGATACGTTTCCAAGTTTAACGCGATTTTTGTTTTTTTTTTCACGTTACCTGTATATAACGTGCTTTAACTAAAATAAAGGATCAAGTTGCATGTATAACATAGGTAAATATACTTTGCAGCTTAAATACGAAACGGTACAAGATACTTTTTTGATATAGAAACATTGGTGAAATCAAATTTTAACTTTATCTTACCGTTTTCAAGATATTAAAAAAAAAAGAGATTTTTCATCAATTTCCATTATACCATATAACTTTCTTATTATTTAAAATTTCAAAAAATAGTTTAGATATTTTTCGTACAGTTCTTTATTTGGAATTTGAATAAATAATATGCTTTCTAACTAATCCTTCAAAATATTTAATTACGTCATATTATTTTTTCTTAAATGGAAACTATAATAGGCTATGTTATAATTAAATTAGTGGTGGGCACTATCGGCATTTTCAACTATCGATAGTCGACTATCGATAGTTGACCATCGATAACTATCGATAGTTGACTATCGATAACTATCGATAGTTTCAACAGTCAACTATCAATACTTATAACTGTCGATAGTGGTCATCGATAATGTCCACCACTCTACTCAACTAATATGTCCTCAGAAATACATTTTGTTTTGTTTCTTGTTATTTATTATTTGTGTTTTTTTTTGGTCCAGACTAATAAGAACTCTAACCCTAGTATTTCATGGTTTCATCAATACCTGCTGCTATAGATATTACAAAAGAAACAATTAGTTCCACTCAATGAATAGTTGATGATTGATAATACAAACGTTTTTAACTAACAAGACAATACATAAATAAACCTTTAAGCTATACAGAAAGGGAAAATAAATAGCACTATACTTGCCGTGTTTACATTGAATTTGAGCATCTCTCTGCGTTATAAACTATATATATAAATATAATACTGGTGGGCATTATCGATATTTTCAATTATCAACAGTTATCGATAGTCAAAACTATCGATACTCACTATCGATAGTGCCCACCACTAAATTAAATACAAATTTTATAGGTTTTATAGAAACATATAACACTCTATGTTTACTCTAAATATTAAGCAAGATATTGCGTTTTTAAATTTCTGATAGATTTTTAGCGTCTAGCCATAGGTACGACAGAGTGCCATGACACACAAACAAAATGATGATGATGATAATAATAACAGAGATATTATACTTTCTCTACTTTGCTAATAAAATAGTAGTGTGCTATGATTGATAAATATATTAGAACTATTCCCTACACAGAGTGCCATGCCCTTACAGAATGAAACAATTGATGTTGTTTTATCTGTCAAACTGTGAATGCATCGGTATTAGTTACATTATTTTATCCGATATCGTTATAATTTTCTTAGAGTTATTCGAGTTCTGTTACTGTTTAATTAGTTTCGCCTTATATTGTTATTGCATTGTTGTTTTTTTTTAAAAACATGCTCGAGTTCACCAATCGTGAAAAAAAACATGGCATATTTATTATATTTTATTTTATTTTATTTTCAAATGGCTGGAGGATAATTTGTACTACGATGAATTTGAATACACAGCATTTAGATGAAGACAAATTTCCTATTTTTTAATTAATTTATTGCCCACTAGGACTAGCTATCCGTACCAGTCGATCACCAACGACATCTGGTGGTACTACATGTTCTCTCTGGCTTTCTATTGGTCGTTGTGCGTCAGCCAGTTCTTCGATAACAAACGGAAGGATTTCTGGCAGATGTTTGTCCATCACATAGCCACGATAATGCTGATGTCGTTCTCGTGGATCTGCAATCTGGTCAGGGTGGGTAGCCTGGTTCTGGTCACGCACGATTGCGCCGACATCTTCTTAGAGGTATGTAAAGTGATAATGGGGAAAAAAAAACATATACTTGGTTTAAAGTAAAGCATCAATTTAATATTTCTTTAATTATAAACTATTGTTAAACAAGATAATTTCTTTGCCGAAAAAATATTTCAATGATTTCTTATAGCAGCAAAAATAAAAGAAATACTTATTTTATCAGATTCGAAACCGTGCGACATGAATTTGAAGGATTATTTTAATAATTCTTCAATCTGTATGTTTTATTACGGTATCTATTTGACTCAAGTTTGACATAAATAGAGATAGAATCATCGGAGTTTCTTCAGTTTTTCCATATGCCTCTCTTCGATGGTGAGTCAAGACTTTTGTCTTGGATGGTACACTAAGGTGACTACTTAGAAAGTTAAGTTCAATTTTGAATATTTGGAGTTACTAAGTACTGCCTCAAATTTCCAGACTAATTTATCTCAATGCTGCTTTACATAATTTTATGCATATCTGCCATATTTCATCCATCGTTTCATAATGAACTTATTTTGGTTTTTTGAGAACACTATTAATAAAAAACAATTATAAACCCACCTGCAGATGTAAGTACATAGGTCCGTACTAAGATATTTCAAATTTGGTACACTTTCCAACAGTGCAAGCGACAAAATGGTTATAAAACTCAAAGATATCTTTACTAAATGTTTACGTTTTTTTTCGGCAATGATGGGAAATAGTGAAACACAAGTTAAAAAAAAAACATTTGTTAAGAATGTTCCATTATAATGTTTATAATTATAGACGTATCTTCGTTAGAGGTGCTACATAACCATTAAGAAAAAATGTTTTCATATCAAATTTTACTTGAAAATCGTATTTTTTTTTTTTAGGCTGCTAAGATGGCCAAGTATTCAGGCTATCAGAAGATTTGTGATGTCATATTCGCTATATTTACCGTCCTGTGGATAATAACTAGACTAGGCGTGTTTCCGTGTTGGATAATTCACAAGTAAGTTAATCAGATTGATAGATCAAAATTTACATTTTACTTTACTTAAAAAAATAATTATATCCGTGAAAAAGAAATGTGACGTCGAATTTTGCTCTTTTTAGAATGCATTCTATATAGTCCAGCGCGTTTTTCAATTATACACGTTAAAGTGTTGTAACTCTTTGATTGTTTGATGTTTTTTTTATTGTAAAGGCGCATTATCAATTTTATTCTGTATTACAACAAAATTAAGTTTTTCATATCAAAAACCTTTTCTAAATTGTAAAATAATCTGCGACGTAAAATACATACATAAACAAAACAACCAAAATCGCTCTTTTATATCTTTAAAAATAAAAGTTACAGTAGATTTACATTCACGAGATGCGTCCAATAGGTTTTAACGTTTTCAGTGATTGCCATACTAACAGATGTTTTCGTAACGATTATGTACGAATTCCTGAACTGAAACATAAGCCTCGTTTCGTCATTTCAGCACTGCGATTGTAACGCCGACCTTACTGCCCGTGTTCCCGGCGTATTTCATCTTCAACGGTCTCCTGTTGCTCCTTCTCAGCCTCCACGTCGTGTGGACTTACCTGATCTTGAAGATCGCGTACAAGGCGCTGATGGCCGGCCAGATGGAGGGCGACATCAGATCCAGCAGTTCCAATTACAGCGACAGTCCCAAATCGCAGTAGCACCTTGCCGAGGAGAAAGAATTCACGCAATCAACAACAATCCACATACGAAACACGCTATGTTCGCATGTTATTCCATTTTTTTTTCTTTTTTTGTCTCTTTAAAATACGTAAATATCGAATCTGAAGTGCAACAACCAATGTGTAAAATAAGTTGGTTGAGCGTTTACGAAAAAAAAAAAGGAAAGAAGAAAATAGAAAACAAATGCTGTTTATATTCCATTATCATCATCACTGATCACTGTTGATTATTGTTATTATTTTTTCTTTCAACTACTGAATATATTTATTCAGTTTTCTTCTTTTTCTTATGTTCGTTATACACAAGTTACCGTTATATTCTCAAACCTCTTATATCGATTTAATTTATCTCGAAGACGTGTTTAAAGTACTTATTTATAAAAATCTATTTGATGTTCTATGGTTTTTTTTTTTTTTTTTGTCGTAAAAAAAAAAAGTTGTAATTTTTTGTACCATTTCCAATCGCATTTCTTTCGTCTTTTGTATTTTCATATCACAATCTCCATAGGATATGTCGAATGCTTGTATTGCGTTGTTTTTTATGAGTATAAGTTCAAAGAAAAGAGAAAAATTATTTATATTGTTTCCAGTGTAATGTGACGCGAATTTTCAACAATAAAAAAGTCTGTTACTTTCTACATACGTTTTTTATTATTATTATTATTATACGTTCGAAAATTCCTGTGAGTGAGCGGAGGTCATCCAAAATTCTCGCAAAAATGACGCAGATTTGCCCTGATTCAGGGGCTGTAACAAAGTAATACATTTTACATGAAGCATCATGACATACTACTATATGTAGGTACTTGTAAATAATTATTAAACACTTTAAAACATTTTCTTACCTGAAGATTTGTTGCAACCATGTAATTGCTATTAAATTTCCCATAGTGCGGTGGTTTATAGTAATTTTATTATTATTGACCGTGTTATAACCACCAATAATATGGGCTTCATTCAATCTAATTACTTGATCATCTATTTCAGTTGGGATTAAAAATATTTCATTACGACGGTTTTCAAATATTGCCATAACCGCAATATTATTATATTTAATTTCAACCGGAATTTGATTTGCTGCATTCATTTTACTCTTTCTTCTATTAAATTGGAACTGTTTATAATCTTCTAAAAACTTGTCCATTATAAGTGAATTATACAAAAAGTCCTCTTTATAAAAAAAATATTTTTTGTTTCTCACTGTGCTTTAATAATAATAGTAATAATGTCTCGGTTACAAATCAAATTCCACACAAGATACAATATATGTAGATGCGTTTAACACAGCAGATGCTAATTAGCGCCATTTTGAGCATGTATTGCATTACATGTATGTCCCTCTCTCTCTCTCTCCCTTGTGATTGGTGTAAATGATAGAAGTCAGCTATGGCATCTGGTGTTCGAAATAAACGAAGCAGCGCTATAAACCATTTTTCTGGAGACAAAATATCAAAGGTGCCAAACAGCAAGTGACGCCTCTTGTCCTATCTATTCGTTGTCGACACTTGTAATTTTTGGCGGATCCACGCGCACTACTTTGGCGTTTTGACAGACGGCAGAGGAGGGCGCCACTGCAGTCATTATTCTAACGTTGATCTCAAGGGTTGTTGGAAGTAATCGAAAATATTAAAATTATCCATGGCTAATTCTGCCGTGTTTTTAATTCAACTTGTTATTGTATTGTTGTTTAATAATGATAGCAATAATCTTTTTATTACCTATCAAAGCCTACACAGCATTTACTTAGTTGCGTATAGCGGCCATTTTCAGTCAAGATTGTACTTCCCCCTCTCTGACACACGTTCTTTGTGGCGGTGTAAACAGAAGACAGCTGACAAATGGTCATATTTCCGACGTCAAAGCATCAGAGATGCTAACAGCAAATGTTCCTTCTTGTTTTATATCTTGGCTGGATGGTTGCGCCGTTTGTGTAGTAAAGGATAAACTGACATATAGTTAACACGGGTAAAAAAAAAATGGACAAAAATTGAAACAAAAAAACGTTATATTTATTGTTAAATCAATATACATTAAATACACTTCAAACTGATAGGTAAAGTTAAGTTTTTAACAAATACATTCCACAATTGAGCTCAGTACAGTTACTAGTTAGTACGTACATAAAAACATTATTTTGTTCCATATTAAATCTGCTTCGATATTCTGAATTTTCTCTCCTACCAAAGTACATGTCGTGAGCAGCTCTCTAAGAAATAAGAAAAATATGAGATTAATATAAGAAAATTTTATGTCATTTAGAAAAAAAAATTGGTTATTTTATTCGTACGCACTAAAAATACTAAGTATCTACTTTCCACTATCTACTTCCTACACCGCAAAGGTACCGTGGGGAAAGGACAAGGAAGCCACAATTAACCGGACGCGCCTATTCACTAATCTATTATTTATGCAGCGATAATTACGCGTTATCTACTATTTCGTAAATGCCATCAGCAGCGAACAAATAGTAGTCCTCGCAAACAATATCCAACTCAAACAACAACAAAACTCCAGTCTAAGAGTCCCGATATTCAGTGTCCGAACGCGCACCGAAAGGATACTTATCTATAATAATTACTCTTGACCTTTGATATCGCTCTCCCTAAATCATCTCGTTCGCCTCATATCGGCCGATAAGGAGCTGGCTTGGAGCGAGCGCTAACGATAAACACGACGACGAAACCCTCGGCTCAGTTCCTCAGTTGGGACGGAGATCTCTTTTGCGAGCGCGTGTTTTCGAGTATGGCTGGCGGTGGAAACGTGGAGAATGGATGGTTCACCGAAAAGAATGACCTATGGCCGGGCCAACGCACCTCGCTAGAGGTCGAGGATGTTTTATACAGGGGCAAATCCGAGTATCAGGACATCATGGTATTGAAAACGTACGTAAGCTTTCTTTTTTTTTTGTTTCGAATTTTACAAAAAAAACGCAGTGTGAAACAATTGTTGCTTAGAAAGATAATAATATAAATTTAATAAATAACTTTATTATTCCACATGCAAGTTCGCGTGAATTAGCAAAAATTCAGTGTTTTCAATGCTGATAGTAAATTTAGAAAAAACACAATTAATATATTTTTTAAAGCGATCGGCTTGCATATTTTCCAGTATTTCGATACATCCGGGATTTTTTGTTGTGAAAATGGGGTTATACACAATTAAAACGATTCGAGTTGTAAAGAAATTACGCCTGGTTTTAGTTTAATACGCGCTTGCAGTTTCCTACAGTGAGATCACAGCAGTCTTGCTTATACACTGTTAAGACAATACGTTTGACAGTTTGCGAAGCATTGGCTGCGTTCAGGGAGTTACGGCGCTGGAAGCGATAACCGCTAGCGCTGTGACCGGCGCTAGAACTCCCTGAACGGGTCATAAGAGTAGCTTTTGCTGGCGTATGCTCTTTGCTTACTTATTTAGTGTGTTTGATAGTGGCGTTTACAGAATTGGACTATGTTGAAAGGTTAGGTTGCTTGCTCAAGCGTTTCTTTTAATTTATATCACAAAACTAAACGTTCGTGTTTAATCTTAGACAACAATATCTTGTTACACATATAAAGGGATAAGAAATTGTACACAACAATTATTTTAATCACAAAACTATAGGAAATAAAAACAACCACCGTAATTAAAACTGTAAAATAAGTTTTATAGAGTAACATATTTTAAAGGTATCACTAATATCCTCGTTCACTCTTATAATATCTATATTTATTAATCCAGGCGATTTCGTTGCTATTTAAGCGTAAATTATAGATAAATATAACCTCATCGGCAAATATTCAAATAAATATCCAGGAAAAAGCATTAATCGTGAATTTTTATATGTATTAGTAAACTATTGATTTTATAATTTCACAAAATGTCCATATAATAAAATGATTTGCCTTGATCGATCTAAAAATTGTAGTTTGTGTATTTATAATATTTATATTAAGCTCTCTGGGGCTTATATTGTTTCCATTTCACTTTATTCATCATGACTTTAATAAAAAAGCAATAAGAAGTTAGTATCACCACAATTACTTAACGATTTCATCTAGTTCACACGCTTTAAAAATTCATATTTGAATGTTTGCCGGTCATACCCACTTTCCACTGGATGATCTAGCGGTCGGCCATATTGCCTAGCGAAAATATTTTTCGCTAGAAAAGATGGCGGCCGCTAGCTCCAGCGCTGGATCTAGCGGCCGCGTTCAGGACGCCGCTCGATCTAGCGGAGCTCAGCACTGGCAGCGCCGTAACTCCCTGAACGCACGGATTAGTTAGGTTGTATGCAGAAAATATGTATACTTTTGCTCAACTAAAATGTAGTAGTGTAACTAACTTTATTATTAGTTCGAAGGATAAAGTGTATCAAGAGTTTCATACAATAAATAAATTATACAATGACCATAAATGTTGTTGTTTTCTTTAGATCTAAGATTTAGCATGTTTGACTAGCGTGAAGGAAAATTTAAAAACCATTCCATTAATCGGCAAGAAGTGTGGTTATATGATATGATATCCAAAAGTTATTTGAAAAAGTTGTTCCGAATCCACTTTTGAGGCCATATACAAATTTTCCAGAAAGCCCTCAATTATGACTGATAGAGTTAAAACTTGAGGAGAATGAATAAATATTATAAATATTTTTATTCCAAACTACATAATAAACACTACTGTTACTGAAAATTATATATTTGTTTTTTAATTAGGAATCGTTCGACCAAATTCAGAGATTTTACTTCGCGGTCGAGTTACTAAAAGTGAAAAAATTGGAAAGAACATATATGTTCGCAAATTTAGGCCTTAAAATTGAATTTGCGGTTACTTTTTTGGGTATCACGTCATCTAACCTCACGTTTCGCCGCTTTATGTTGTACTTTTCGAATTTACCGACATGTGTTAAAATAAAGTTTGAGGCTGTTAGATGTGCTGAACCCATTGCCACAAAAAAGAATCTTATTAAATTTCTTATTATCTCCAACACCCTCCTTTTGTTAATTGTATTTTAATCAATACTGAAAACACTAAATCATAGCCAATTCAAACCCAATTTGCTTTAACTCCAGCTTTAACTATAACAAATAAATAAATTGGTAAATAGTGCGTCGAACTATTTGAACATAATCGTATAATATTGCATGTACACACTGCGGACATGCACAGTCCTAAAATCTTTTTTTATCCCCTCCCTCGGCGATATTAATTTTGTCAGACAGTGTACACATAAGGAATCGGCTTACCTACCGTAATGGTAATATATTTTCAGGAAATCCCACGGCACAGCCCTCATACTAGACGGAATCATCCAATGTACCGAACACGACGAATTCTCCTACCAGGAAATGATCTCGTTCCTGCCGCTATGCGCCCATCCCGATCCGAAGAGGGTCCTCATCGTCGGCGGCGGAGACGGGGGCGTGGCCAGGGAGATCTCCAAACATCCCCTGGTTCAAGAGATCTGCCAGGTGGAAATCGACCGTCACGTCATCGAACTGAGCCGGAAGTATTTACCGTTCATGGCGGACGGATTCTCCTCGCCCAAGCTAACACTGAACGTTTGCGACGGTTTCGAGTACATGCGGCAACATCGGAACGAATTCGACGTCGTCGTAACCGACTCCAGCGACCCCATCGGACCGGCGGAAAACCTCTTCACCGAATCCTACTTCGAACTGCTGAGACGGGCCCTAAAACCGGGAGGAATTATATGCTCGCAAGCCGGTACCGTCTGGGCGGGTATAGAGCACGTTAAACAGACGGTGGATAGGTGCAGGAAGCATTTCAAGGTGGTGGAATACGCCGTGACGAGCGTGCCGACTTATCCGACGGGACAGATCGGGTTCGTATTGGGTGGCTTGGACGAGTCGAATTGTTTGAGCGAACCGAAGAAGGTATTCAATGAAAAGGAATTGGAGGAGATGAATTTGAGGTATTACAATGAGGGAGTGCACAGAGCCGCTTTCGTGCTGCCTAATTTCGTTAAGAAAGTATTGTCGAAATAGTATTATTAATTAAATGTTCGGATTTCTCTAAATTTCCAAAAGATTTAAGGGGACATCTAATCTCAAAATAGTATATCTCTAGTTTTTAGTTTGCGATTCGAGTTTCATCTGTTTTAGTGTTAGTAGAGTAGGCAATAAAACATATGTATCAAAATAGAAGAACTTGCCTTTCTTTATTTAAGAGGGTCGAATCCTTCAACAAGTCATATAAAAAAACATTAAGTCGTTTTTACTTCATTTTTGTATTACACGATGACCAACTCCTATAAAAGAATTCAATCAACATTTGGGATTCATATTTATGAGTAAAACAATTCAAAGAATGATAAATTTCAAATTACGCCCTAAGAATATATAAAAAATTGAGGATCTTTGCGTTCGCCACATGGATAAAAGTACACATTTTCAAACACTTAACAAACACACCAAATAAAAATTTTATAAACAAAATTTAAAAACCTGGAAATTTGTAATTTGAAATTTTTCTTTCGAATAAAAAAAAAAATATATATAAAGAAAAATGGTGTCCGACCTACAAAAATGTAACTGTTCAACCAATTGTTTTGCATATAATACTGCAGATAGATGACTGCAAACTAAAACTAGTAAGAAAAAAAAAACATTTCTATACATATTGTAGTTTTTGAGATACGGGTACATAAAAAGGTACTTTTTGTCTTATCAGAGCGATAATTGAGGGTCCCCTTAAAATCAAAGTAAAATCGTCTACAATCCATATTTTCAATATATATTTTGAGAAACTGAATGAGCAAATAAAGCTTTTATACTTTTGCAAAATTACGTTTCATTTCAAACCCTTCACAAAAATACAAAAAAAAAAAAAAAAACTTACCTTTTTTCAGTCCAAGTATTCAGCCGACAGGGAAAAAACTGATTTCTCTCTACACCGACTGTACAAAGCTGATGGAAAATAGAAAACAATATTAAATTAGTTCATACGCCGTAATTTGGATATAAATAAAAAAAATATATTCAAAAATGATAGAAAAAGAATTAATTGATTTTGAGACAACGAAAATTCTATTTTTATATATACCGGGTGTGTCATTATTAAAATTACTGTTGTTGCTACATTAAACGTGGCAAAATAAATAAATAAAAAAAAGACAACCCTGTATATATTATTATATTTACACACAGTGTCGACCAAAATTATTAAAACATGTAAAATCAAGATTACTATGTTAATAAATAAACTTTCTTCTTTTTTTTGTACAAAAACTAACTTTTACGTTTTAAAATCGCTACCATTTAGTGAAAAAAATAAATTATGTAACTGTATAAGAATTAAAAAAAAACAATTCTTTACATACAGGTTTATTTGTACAGCACATCTTTTTAAAACATCTTTAAATGTTGCTTTTAAATAGAAACACAACAAATTTTAGGGAAATTCGTTTAAAAAACTCATGCATATTTGCGTTAAATCGATAACTATTCACATAAAAATAATAATTTTGGCGCTGAACTGTATATAAATAAGAGATTGCGGAATAACTTCAAATTCATATAATCAAGCAAAGAATCAATCAAAAAATTCAGACTTACAAGGGATATTTTCACCACCAACATCATCATCCATCTGTTTCACTATTACCTTTTTATCAACATCAATACTTCTCAAAATATCACCACCTCATTAAAAATAAACATCCAAATAAAAATGATAATAAATAAAAACGAAAGAATAAAGAAAATAGATGCACCACCCCACCACAGGACACAGCCATCATCCAGCAGTTTTCTTTCTCGAGCATTTCTCACCAGCTTCTCAGGTGCACTACTTACTCTTAATAAATCATCACAATTGCATCAAATTCCCCACAAGATTCAACATTTACGTCAGAGAATAATCGAGACCCATTTTTACACCTCAATTCCTTTTTTTTCCTCCTGTTTGTTACGGGGGTTACCTTCATAATCTGGGGATGCAAAAATATACACGTAGGGCACTCGATTTAGAGAACTGAATTTGACTGTGCCATCAATTAACGGCAGTAGGATTGGCTGTGTGTGACGTCACATCGAATGAAAGATAATAAAAAGATTGAGGTCCACTTTCAGAATCTCAACAAATCAACAAGGACCGACTAGTTAAATTAAGAATTAGGAAAAATTAAAAGATATAAATAAGTGTAAACTATAGTGAATTTGTAATTTTAGAATTTTTCTAATTGTGAATTTATATTGTTCACCTAAAGATGGGAGTATTTTCCCGAAACTTATAGTCTTTTATTAAATTGTTGTGACTACGAGATTGTACCTTAAGTCTTTTGATTATTTTTGTATTTATATTACATCCCCAAAATATGAAATTGTAACTAGTATACTAGTACTAAAAGACGGAAGTGCTATTCCTGCACCCCGTACACTGGGTATTCTAAATTGTTCAAGGCATAGTTTTGTTACGGGAGAGCTGATACAGTTTTAAAAGCTGTTTCGATTAGAATGAGGGTTCGTCATACAAAATTACACACAACACTTTGTTATTAAATAAGAAAGTCTCTGTTTATTATTTAAATTCTCTAAGATAAAAATTCCTCTCTCTATCGTAATCACTATCATTAATAGTACTGTATTTATATAGTATCTATTTCTTAAAAAATAATAATAATAAGAAATTAGGAAGGAAATAAAAACCAAATCTCAAATTTCTCACCTCGAAAAAAAAAAAAACAGACCTCGTACAAAACACAATCTCTGTACAGAAAGAAACACTTATATCGTTAATAAATATTCCACAACAAATATCCTTACGTTTCTAACAAACACTTTTATAAAAAAAACACTACCCAATCATTTCGTTCAAATCGTTCACTTATCCTAAAGAAACTTTTTTTCCTTAATATCGTACGATATAACAAACAACTCGCAACTAATTTTACATGTATATACAATTTTTCGATAATATCATCATCACTTACAAAACACGGTATGGATGCTTTATACTCGTTAACACATACAAAAGGAGGAGCTTTAAAAAACGATGAGGAAAACGTGCAAGGCTCACACGACGATATGCCCACGTTAAGGTGAATAAAATTTGTCTCGGACGAATAAAAATTAACGCATCGAATTAGTGATTTACAACGGAAATACACCCACCTTGCATATTCTCTCATATTATAAAACAATCGACAGCATCATACACCTACGTTGAACTATTTACTTTTTTTAAAACTTGATCGCAATAATTATCAAAATCACTGAGAAGATACAGTCGAACTTCTTCGTAATGTAACTTCTTTATTTCCATAATGTAAAAAAAAAAAAATTAATTACAAACAAAAATTATATTGCTCGTGAAATTTATTAAAGTTGTTTACCTTTTTGCAGGTCTATAAATTATAATATTTACAATATGTAGTAATAATTTATAATAATTCCATTCTTGGGATAGCATCCTTACTTGAGACATTTTGTGAAGTTTTGTTGGCAAATTAGTTTGAGAGTTTGCAAATCTGTCAGTTTTTTTTTTTTTGCAAGTAGGGCTGCCAACTGTACGGTAATAGTTAGAAAGATGCGGTATACGATGCAAATACATTAAAATATTAAACTTTAACGTTAACACTATTTGAATATGCGACGAAACTATATATCTTACTAAAAAAAAAAAAAAAAAATGATAATATTCCTACTACTAGGCAATAACAACTGTCCAGAAATTCATTATTTTCAGATTTTCAATAATGGTATTGAACTTACACAAATCTATTGAAAAGTCTGGATAACCATCAATTTGGAAATCTATTTTTTCCATAAACAGACTCCTCCTACAATGTATAACAGACGTAAACGAAATTGTTATTAAATATTAACCCCTTAAGCTGTTACGTCATGTATATTCGTCTTACGACCACATAGCAAAACGTAGCAAGCCACTTAAGGGGCTAATAAATTACTTTGTTTCATATTGGTTCTTCTGTAACCCATGGTAATAACCAGTTCGTTAATTTTTTTTTTTTTTGGAAGGCAAGATTCTTCTTGTGTGTTTATATTTATAACATTATGTTCCCATTGTTGATTATATTTCGATAATTCCTATTACGATAGTTTGTTTAATTGATGCTTTGTTGTTAAAACAACGGTGCACAAGAAGCCCCAAGTAAGGGTGTTAAATCCTGCATGGATTTTTTTTTTTTTTAATTTTCAACTACTTCAATTATCGACGTAAAATAAAGTATAATATAAGTATTTCGATGAATTACGTGAAATTAGCTACAAATATCTTGGTTTCATTAAAAAGAATTTCGACCGTACCGTAGAGAGACACAAAGAATGTGTATGTATGTATGTGTGTCTGTGTGTGTTTATGTGTATATGTGTGTGTGTTAATAACCCGACCAGTACCGTTTTATTCAGTGAGGGAGAATCCGATTGAATCTGCCGCCGAGAAAACGACAAATTTAAAAAATTGATCCAAACCCCGTCATCGCAGTACTAGACTTGTTTGCTCTACTAGCCGTCGGTTGCTTATCGGTTTGATTCGCACTAGACAATAATATAAAAGACCGTCGATCTTTCAATGTCTCATTAATATCTGTATCTTTAGTCATACTTTAAGAACCCCTTGTCCTGCTGCTGTTGGGGCGGCGGCCTGGGCCACTGGCCGTCCTGCCCCTGCCCGCCCTGGTTCATCCAGTTGAGGAACCCCTGATTACTGCCGCCGCCACCTTGGCTATTCGTGTTCGGATTGTTACCTGTGCGTACGGAGACATGTAACAAAAGAGCATTTCCCGATCAGAATTCCCCTCATGACGTGAAATTCTCAACGATTTGGGATTACCACTCGAATATGAGTCGATGTTTGTGACCTTTCTCCATCGTTCCATGTTGGAAGTGTTTCTACTGCCGTCATCAGGGTGGCCCTATACAGGGTATTCCACGTAAGTGGTTCATTAAAAGTTTATGATGTTCTATTATTTACTTATATTTGAGATTTTGACACCAGTATCTGTTCGATTGGAACTATAAATGTAAAATACCTTAACCAAAATATCACTTCCGGTTGACCGGAAATGGATGTCAACTTTGTTATTTTAAATAGAATGATATAATTTTTTATTCATTTTTGGATTCTACAACTATAAATACGTCATTAGCTATTCCTATAACTACATGTTACCGTTTTTGAGTTATTTAAGTTTTTCTTTTTTTTTTTTTTTAGTCATAATCATTGGTTAATACTGCAAGTAGAGACTCCAAATTTGCTATGTTATGAATGTAGATATTACTCTAAGAAACGGTAAGCACACTTTACATTCTAACATACAGGATGTTCAAAACTGAGGAACAAAGTGACATATTTTCAAATGCAGAAAACTCAATTTTTTTAAATAGAACACCCTGTATTTTAATTCGGAATTAGGAAGTAAATATCATCCCCCATCACTTTATATGAGCATTCCCTATATCTATCTTTAATAGATTTTGAGATATGAGCGGCTCTTTGTTAACCAGACTAAGTAGCCCTATCTTTAAATGTTTGTAGCTGGCTCTGAAATGGATTCACGTCAAATTCATGTATTATTTTTGAATAACCATACAAGAATGTCTGTTCGAATAGTCATTTCTATTAATATTGCCTTATACGAAAGTGTAATTACAATAATATACATAAACATTTTTGGTTAGTCAATGAATTTGACATTAATCCCATTCAGAGCCAGCTACAAACACGCAAAGATAGGGCTACTTAGTCTGTTTAACAAAAAGTCGTTCATATCTCAAAATCTATTAAAGATAGGTATAGGGAATGCTGATATAAAGTGATAGGGGATGATATTTACTTCTTAATTCGGAATTAAAATACAGGGTGTTCTATTTAAAAAAAAAATGAGTCTTCTGCATTTGAAAATATGTCAATTTGTTCCTCAGTTTTGAACACCCTGTATGTTAGAATATAAAGTGTGCTTACCGTTTCTTAGGGTTATATCTACATTCATAACATAGTAAATTTGGAGTCTCTACTTGCAGTATTAACCGAGATATTAATTTCTCAATCATGTAATGATTATGACTAGCAAAAAAGAAAAACTTAAATAACTCAAAAAACGGCAACATGTAGCTATAGGAATAGCTAATGAAAACTGACGTATTCATAGTTGTAGAATCCAAAAATGAATAAAAAATTATATCATTCTATTTAAAATAAGAAAGTTGACATCCATTTCTGGTCAACCGGAAGTGATGTTTTGGTTAAGGTATTTTACATTTATAGTTCCAATCGAACAGATATTGGTGCCAAAATCTCAAATATAAGTAAATAATAGAACATCATAAACTTTTAATGAACCAGTTACGTGGAATACCCTGTATATTAGGGGCTAGGTGAAATGTATTCTCGGATATGGACTGCCTATGCGTGTGTTCTGTATTGTACAGAGTAAATATAAGAGATACAGAGCAGCTTTTTTCGTATAATATGCAATTCTTAAAAACCACATCGTGACTTTGTTTATTTGTGAAAATGCTTGATTTATATAAGAAATTTATTGTAGGAAGATGTAAAAATACGGACTTGATCAATCGATTTCTCCCTAAAAATAGATTAGATTTTGCCAAATTCCTTTAGAAATATAGAAAAAGTTCGGCGTCGGATTTAAACCATATCCAATAGACGATGGAAAACGGCCCAAACATAAGCTCACATTCGCACAATTCCCCACTCCCTCCGGAGGAGACATCGCGCTAGTTGTTTTTTTTTATGCGAGTACGTACCAGTGTTTGCGTTCTGCGGATTGTTAAAACCCTGATTGAAATTGGGCTCGGGCTGATTCTGTAGGTTCCCGATCAGTCCCCAGCCGGCCTGATTGAGCGCGGCCGCCACCAGGGCCGGATTCATCGGCAACGCGCCCAGATTCAGACCCAATCCGAGGGGGTTGCAGTTGGTTTGGGTGCTCCCTTGCTGTCCTTGACCCGTAATACCTGCCCAGTACACACAAGAGATTTTTCGAAAAGAACGCCTTTATTTTTGTTTTGTTTTCTCTTTTTTTTTCAAAAAAAAAAGAAAAAGAACTTTTATTCAAATTACAAAAACATCATTCAAAGAGAATTAAAAACAAAAAACATAACTACACAACTACACTTACAAATGAAAAATTCGAGGAAAGGACGATATTATTATAAAAATACATATTTGAAGGCGAGTGCGAATATATAATAAAACAAAAAAAAAAAAACATTAAGCGGAAAGGTTAATATAGAGAAAAGCATTTCACTTCACTTGTCTTCACGGTCTTATAAAAACGTTCATTTTTAAACTGACACTCAACACGCATTCTTCCTAACACTCGATCCAAGAACAGCATCATCAACATACATTCCCATACGCACCTACAAATAACGTTTCGGTATTAGTTTCGAGGGGGAGGTGAAATGCGGCGATAGCAAAATTCTCATCGTATTTACAAATAAAATTCGTCCGGAGGGAAGTCGCATATTAGATTAGATAAATGGATTACATAGCAGGTAATACTTACTTACTAATTAGTAACTTCGAAATTTTGTTAGTAATTCGATGTTTTAGGAGTGTTCAGGAAGGACGACGGACTTAAAAGCTTAACTAGAGGGATAAATAAACAAAACGGGATGGTAAACGCAATGGATAACATGCAAGATACAGCCTCGACCCTCCATTAGTCGCTAAGAGTCTTTATTTTGTAACATCACATTTTCATATTGTTGCTAACATCAATCTTGTTCCGAAACCGAGAGATTGTTTTAATGGAACCGATTGTTATTTTTCATTTTTTTTTACGTGCTATTTAAAACATTACAGCATGAAGTTACCTACAGAGGATGTCTTGAATGTTTGTAGTTACGTCATTAACAGGTCGGTAAAGTAAAGACAAGCGTAGTTTCAAAAAATTGGAAGCATAGTTGAAGTGAGATAGAATACGGTCGAGTAATGCGTAAATAAGACCTTTCATAATGTTCCGTTGACATTTGACATCTGCTTTTTACTGTTTATTGACCCTTCTTTAGGTTTGAATTTTTACTTACTTCTATTATTTCTTTTACCAAAAGTTCTTTTCAGAGCTATAGTGAAGTAAATCGTTTAGTTTGTGGTAAGTTTAAAGGTGTTAAAGAAACATAGAAAGACTTAAAACATTTTTTTAGGTTACAGTTCAAGATGCCTGGTAAACGACTTAGTTCTTGTTGCCAAGAGTTGGTCAGTCGTTTACTAGTGTATTTCGAGGAGGAAAAGCGAAATGGAAGTCCTCTAATATCCGTTGATGCGGTCCATGAGGTAAATTGTAATTGGTTATTATTAAATTAAAACTTACATACAAATTGTAGAGAGTTGCGAATGCTTTGGGCATTTCTATGGGTATCATCTACAACACAAAGCGCAAGAAGGAAGCTATATCTGCTGTTCCTTCATCGAGTGCTTCAACAGCCCTGTACAAGCCACGATTCATGCCCAAAACATGTGATGTGTCAGAGGGAAATAAAATGGATGTTCGTAAAGTAATTTATGGTTAAGGTTTATGTTATTGATGAATTACTTCGAGCACATGGGCATAAAGTTTCAAGACTTCCTCTGTATCACTGCGATTTCAATGCTATCGAATTTATATGGGCACATGTGAAAGGATATTACAATAACCATATTGGTCGGGATGGTTATGGCGATAAACAAGTATTGGGAATGTGGCAAGAAAGTTTGGACAGCTGTACACCAGACTCCTGGCAAAATTGCATAAATCACACAGGGAAAATAATTAAAGAGTGGTACGAATGTGAAGCAAACA
Organism: Protaetia brevitarsis; assembly: GCA_004143645.1. NCBI lineage: Eukaryota > Metazoa > Arthropoda > Insecta > Coleoptera > Scarabaeidae > Protaetia > Protaetia brevitarsis. The sequence goes on from RXPK01000070.1 coordinate 1,055,682, forward strand.
TGACTTTGTTCTGACAGTTAATTGCGGATCAGAAGATGAGAGTGAAGACACAAATTAAATATTTTTAATTCACTATTCTTTTCTTTCAATATTGACATATTTTAATTTAATTTACTGCAATATTATGTTTTGTATATACCATTGTATAGAAATTATGTTTGCTACATAAAATAAAAACATCATCTTTCGTTTAATTAATCATTGGTAACGTATATTAAACTAAATACTTTTATGTTGCTTGAATATTTTCTACATTTTAATTTGCAAATAGGTTTTTGATATGAGAACTATATTATTGTGGTAATACATTATTTCATTGAGAACACATTTAATAATAAGCTTAGCCTGATCACGAAAACATTGTCAATAGAAAAGTTCACTATTTAGAATACTATTAGTTGCATTACTCATGATTGTTGTTAAAACGCAACGTTGACTAAAAACTGAACCAATCCTTTCAGTTATAAAAGAAAATCTACTAAAACTGCGTATAACCTCATTAAATTTGGCAATTGTCATTTCGTACAGTTCGTTGTAAACAATGTTGGTGTGCCTAAATTTGTTTCAGACGCTGCATACGTCATAAGCAAATATGACGTAACTACAAACATTCATGATCTGGCCTGTACGATTTTATATTACATTAACAGTTATTTGAATACCTTTAAGTCGAAGTTAGTAAACATAATTGCGGCAAATTAGAATTTTGTTCACTGGGTGTAGAAGAACCCAGGAGGAATACTCTAAATTCAAACGCTTAAAAGAATGGACAATGAAACTGGGACTAGCAGAAAATACTAGTGATGGACAGAATCGAATACTTTAGAATTGAGAATTTTTAAGTATCGAGACATTCATTCGAATACTTCAGTACTCAAATACCGACGACAAAGTTCGCGATTCTACATTGTTCTCGAGAACTTTAGTAAGTATTCGAACATTTGTTCTCAGATGCCTAATCTCGAATCGTGTTCGCCTACACATAGCCAGGAGAAAGAACAAATTAATGCTGCCATGCCACAGGATGCGTAAGAGTGAAACAAGCACAAACTGCAGCTGCATAAAACTGTATAATAAGATCCCGTCCAGTGTCACATTACACTCGCCCGGATATGTTCTGCGATGGTTGAGAGCGTTACTTATAGAGAGGACTTTCTATTCAATAGCAGAATTTTTAAACTGTGATTTACATTTACATTAAACTCTTAAAATTATTTATTTATTATCAAATTTTAACGTTTGTGTTTGTCTTTCAATATTTGAAACAATTGACATGTACGCTATACACGAGATATTTTACTTTTACTTATGTGTATTCATATTTATATCTGACGTTGTACTTACTAACTGTAATTACATACATTATATATACAATATACATATAGTTCTATCGACAAAACCGGCGATGTATTCTCGAGAACAGATTTCGAAAAAATATTTATTACTTTCATTTGACTGGGACACCAATTAGCTTCTTTTTTATCCGATTATTATTTTTTACTATTTTACCTATTCACTAACAGTTTAGATTTGGTTGTGTGTCAGAAAACTTGTGTATGCTTTTATGTTTTGATTTTAATACAAAATGAAACCAGGCTCAAAGAAATCGGAAGTGTGAAATTTTTTCAAAAAATCGGACAATAATAAATTTGCATTTTATGTAAAAAGGACTTACGTTTTTCGGGAATACTATAAACTTAAAAAAAAAACATCTAGACAGACTCCATCCGACACAAGGACAAAATAATTTGTCTAAATACTTACTTATAATGTTCTTTTTTATTTTATTTTAGAAATGTTTTAACAACTTATTATATAGTAACTTTGTTGTGTATATGAACTGGTTCATAGTAATAACACCATTTGTTATAAATGTTCTTTATTTTTAAATTACGCTAAATTAAACAAACTGCTGTCTTTATCTCAAACCAGTATCAAACAACGTTAAGCTACGATACGACATTTTTTGTATATTTTCTAACAGTCACTCTGTTTTTTTCTTTTTGCGTTGTTACGTTGGTGATAAATTTGAATTCAAATTTAGTTTGTTAAATTTATGTAAAGTAAAATGCTAGAATAAAGTTAACACGAATCTAATATATAAAACCCTAACAAACTTGTTTATTTTGTTTGCATGCATTTTGCTATACTTAATAATCAATATTAAAAAAAAATATATACATCTTTTCTGTTATTATATTCTGAGGAACATTTCAAGTAGCACATATATTATATGGGTACAACAAATTTCTGTAAATTTTAAAATTTACGGTCTCTAAATTGAATAATGTTTTTAGTAGTGACAATCCCATCATACAGATTTATAAAAAATAAAAATAATAAGAAATAAAACGATTCACTCTATTTATTCAACTAGATGACGCATTCAAATAAAATTAATACATCTTAGGGGTATTGAGAACCGAGAATTAACATACGAGAGCAAATAATATTCGTATACTTTCTTTCGAATTCAAAGATCGGTGCATACGACATCCGAGAACGAGTATTTCAATACTTTCACGAGTTCTCGAGTGGTCTCTCTCTGCATTCGAATACTCCCATCATTAGAAAATACCCAAGCAATCATTTGTAAGCTAAAAATATCTATCTGCATTCCCTCAAATCTTCAAATGTAATTTTGTCGCACCCTGCATTTTATGTGACCGCCATTATCTCATTTTTAATATTACATTCTGCAATAGTAAAAGTACTTCATCAACAGCAAAGACGTGGTATTTTTAAGAGAACTCGTAAAACGTTGAATAAATCTAATTCGAATGTTCGATTTGCAACCCGTCAAGTTCCACCTACAAGAAAAACGAAACTGCAAGCCGCTGAATGTACTTTTAGTTAGCTATCTTGTTATTCAGTTTTTCTTGGATTTTTGTTTTTATTTGTTGAAACAAAATACATATCTCATTATTTCAACATTTCAACGTCTTGCAATCTTAAATAACCGAGTTATTAGAAGTATTATTCAAACAGTAAGAACAACTCAGTTAACTAAAATACTACTGGAAAAGTTGCTAATGCCGAAAATATTCGCAGAATTTTGCGAAGAGCCGGTGATAATGCACACGTTCCGAGAAAAAGGGAAAACACTTAGCGAACAGAATCGCATAAAAAGGATAGAGTTCGTAAATGAACGCATAAACAAAAACTTTGAATTTTAGAACACAGTGATGAAAGTAAATATAATATTTTTGGTTCTGATGCAATAATGTGGGTATGGGAGAAGAAAAACACAGGGCTGAAATTAGAAAATTATTTTTTTTTAAATTATTTCGAGGATACGTAGGGATCGTTGGGTTTCTTTAGAATCATTAAAGGCCAATCTGAGTATAAGTGCTGAATATTCCAACAGGATCGAATTCCCAAACATACTTCTGCCATTGTAAAAGAATGTATAATGTGCCTAAACAGTCGCCAGATATGAATTCCATTGAGCATGTATGAGACTATTTGGAAAAAAAAAAGGAAACATGCCAAATTTACAGAAAAACTTGTGCATTCGATGCCACGACGTTTAGAAGCAGTTCTTTGATCACAAGGAGGATTTATTACATACAATGTGATTTTGCCGAGGATTTCTTTGGATTTATAAAAATTATGGCATCTAAAAATATAAATTGTTGTTTATAGGCAACACATGCTTCAATATATATTTATATTAATATATATTTCGCTGGTAAAAAAAAAAGTATTATTTCCGTGAAAATTAGCATTTTATAGGCTGTACAAAGCCTTTTTTTGACTGACAGTATATATTTTATTCTACCTTTCAAAAGCGGTTCTTTACTGAAACTGTAGCGACTATTGAAGGGTTCACATGGCAGATTAAGAACGGAATTCGCTACTTACCGAGCGCTTGCAGGTTCGGCATGTCCAAATTCCCCCGATGTCCTTGATTGCCCCAATTTCCTTGATTCGGACCAGTGTTGTAACGTTGCTGATACATTCCTGGACCGTCAGGACCACCAGGACCTCCCCTGTTGCCTCCGTGCCCTCCCTGACGGTTTCCCCCGCTGCCATAACTTCCTCCGCCCCGTGATTCTGATTTTGGCGCGGCATTCGACACATGGACAGAAACACCTAGTAGACAAATTCATTTTTGATACCTAAACATGGAGGAGAAGAGACAAATCGCACCTTTTATTATATGATCTTCTCCGCATAGACTCTGCGCAACTTCCGGATCCAAAAACGTAACAAAGCTGAACGCCCTAAATGGTTTCGGGATAAAGACATCGGTGACCTCACCGAATTTACCGAAATATTCCCTAAGATCCTCCGCTGTTAGATCTTCGGTGCAGCGTCCTATAAAAACCTTACACGGAACCTGTTGGATCAGTCCCTCCTGAAATATCACAATGCCAATTAAATCATATAAAAAACAACCAGTTCCAAAACCAATTACTTTGGAATTTGGTACTTTCACATCGCACCACCTCCCATCAATCATGTGCCTCTGCGCTAACACCCTCATTTGCGATTCGTACGACGCGAATCTTATGAAACCGAAACCCTTCGACTGTCCAGATTTTGAGTCTTTCTTCACTTGTGCCATCAGAACTTCTCCGAACGTTTCAAAGTACTCTCTCAGATTCTGTTCTGTGGTCTTCCATGGCAATCCTAACACTATTAGATCTGTGCAACGTAATTTGGTCTCTATACGCTTGGTTTTTGCGGTGGAATTTTCTAAATTATCGTCAGATTTACGTTTATTCTCTGAAAAATTTGGAAAAAGAATATGTATCTTATTTCCTCATTGAAAATATCATATCTACATAAAAAAAGGCATGTGAAAAGGGTTATTTTCATAATTAAGGTTAATAACATTCTCTGCGACATTTAATTAAATATTAATTTTTGTAAAAAAAAAAATATGCGCATGTACACATGTATTTTGAGATTAAAAAAGAAAAATCGGTGTAAATATATCTTCTCATTATTAGAAATAAAACAAATCCTAAATTCCTAGGTTTTCTTTAATCAATTTTAGTGTGTTTTTAAAAATAAATACAGTAATAATAGATAAATTATTACATGCATAAAAGTACGTTGAAGATATTAAATTTCAACAAAAATTGCTTCGATAATTGAATAACAATATAAATCACATTTATGTTGTTTGTGATCTCAACGATTGAATTACTAATTTGGGATTTTTTATGTGTGCTAATCTTTAAACACAAAATCCTCAAAAAAGACACGGCACTAAGGAGATAATGAACAGAAAAGCGACAACCACTACTTAACCTTCTTATTAAATTTCCAACACATGACATATTAATCATAAAAAACGTAAACAAAATCTGATTAAATTGTCAAACTACAATTTTGATTACGAAACTCGTCTTCCTAGTTCGTTCTTTCTAAAGTTCACTCACCTTTCGGAAACACGCAATAGAACATCTGCGAGCCCCAACCGATTTCGGGCGGTGGATGCAGACGGCCCTCGCTCAACCGACTCCTCGCATCGCCTTCGAATCCGGATTCCGGTATTTCAAACCGCACGTTCCTGGAAATTGGGCGGCTAAAGTGCTTAATAGGAGGGTGCCGTCGTCCTCCGTTGGTAATTCGATCGGCTCCTCGCCCTCGTCCTCCGCTACTTGCAAATATTCCACGGACATTCTCACAAAGATACACGCGTCGATCGTTTACACACACAAAAACAAACAAAAAACGCACTCGAAACACACAAAATTGAGGCGAAAACTCCTCTCCAACCTAGTTCTCCGCGTCCGCTAGCTGACTAAGCACAAGATGGCGGTTGCCCGGGCCGGCTGGTTATGCAAGGGAAACGTCATTTCCGGGACGCTCTAATGGCTGAGATTTGAATTTCGCGCGAATGATTTTGAATGGTGGAGGAAACTTGAGGTTTGTTCGTTTAGTGCTGCACTTTTTACCTTTATGTGTTAATTGGTACTATAAGACGAACGAATAAACCTTTGATCAAGGAATGTGGAAAGAAGAACCGGCACTTATAGCAAATTTTAACTGTACTCTGTTTTAATCACGCAGAATCACTCTTTTCTAAGTTCATTCTATTACAGTAGTCAATAGAAAGCCAAGCACTTGTCAAACAGTTCTTGACAGTCATTTGACGATTTTCGAGGTTTTTATAACCTATAAACGCACATTCAAACGAAAAACGGCTATGATCAAACAACCATGTCAATCTGACAGCTAGTAAATTTTGAATCTGCGCACGCAATCGCCAATTTTTTTTTTTTTTTGAGTTCGTTCTAGCAAATAACAGTCAATAAAGGTCACGATTTAAAAATAATTAATGGAAATTTTGCTATTCAGAAAAAATACTTTTAATAACACCAAATTTAAGGAGAATAATCAATTGAATTGTAATTTCTAATCACAATCTCAATACTGTTAATGGGAATTTGGAAATCAAAGGGAAATGGATTTTTTTTTGGTAAATCCAGGAATAGTTGCGCACAACTAGAATTATAATAGTTATATTGAAATAAAATTTATTATATATTTATTTTACTATGTCACACAGATATAAAATACAAAAACAAAAAAGACATATATTTACCATCCTCTCAATTTACCACAAGAGAAATTAAATTTAAGTGGGTTTGACTGTATTTTTAAACAACAGAAAAAAAAAATATAACAATAACAATAATTTTATAAAATCGTCATGCTATACTTAAGTTTTATTTTTATTATATATATCTACTACATTTCTTTTTTGTTATAAAGTTGTAGTAAGCCGAATTTCTTTTGCAATATAGTGAAAATACACATATAAAAATATATATCGATCATAAGTTACACGAAAACAATTAACGGAATTATCGATAATTACAAAAATAAATATATATAACACATCCTTGTGGAAAAATTTTCTTTTTATACATCATTCGTTGCCTTTTCTCGTGTCGTCGAAAGTTCAAAGTGAAACGGTAAAACAAATCGATTCAAAAGTATTTTTGATTGTCCGAAATGAAGCAAATTGTAAGCCCGTGTGGAAATTGTTGTAACAAAACCGTTTTTTTTTTTTCCATGACGAATAATAAGCACAGCACTATATATGTATTTAATATTTAACAACAACAACATCCAATATTGTGTGTGTATTGAGAAATTCATCATGAACGTACTGCAATAGTAAATGATATAAATGCATTTTTCCCTAAGAACTATCTTTTATATCGACTATCTAACCCTTTTCTCTGTTCAATTATTATACTGTTCGGGCAGTACATAAGATATATCGTCCCACGGATGCCTATATAGACCCTGTTTAAGTCGTTTCTGATCCATGTAATGACCGATGAAGCCGACAGAACGTCCCAATACGAACAGGGAGTTGATCGCACCGATGTTTATGTATTCTTGCGCTTCTTCCCTGTAAAATGAAAGCGTTACAACCATTCCCGATCCCTAATATCCCGTATCGACCGACCTACCTGGTGAAGCTTCCGCAATTTCTGAGCATGTCGACGAAGGAACAAGCTATGACGCCGTCTACGTTCAAGATTAGGTTGGGTTTCTTGCTTGTTGTGAGTTTTTCAACTTCTAAAGCGTATTGCAGCAAAGGGGTGGCCGGAAAGTGTTCGATCACGAATTCCTTTACGATCTTCACCCTCTGATCGGGATTGTTGATGGATTTCACTCTGTGTCCGATGCCCATAATGAGTTCCCCCTTGTTGCGCATGCTGTTAACGAATTCGGCAGGATGTAGACCTATTGAGAAATAATTACGTAATGATATGTAAATTAGGCTTTACGTTTTATTTAATTTTAATTCGAGTAATGTGAAAGAAGGCCAAACTTTTCTTTTTATTCAATTAACACAACAATGTAAATTAAACACAAGTAAATAAAATGAAGAAGGAATATCGAATCTTAAATTTTTTATATGTAGAAAACTTACGGTAGAACAATAAATTAATGGAAATTGATAGCAACATTGAAATACCGACAGAAAAGTTCATTATTACTATTACGATATAAAGCATATTTTAAAAGTCACCCCGCTTTGTATCACCCAATTGAAAGCATTGAAATTCATTGAATGCATGTTTAATGAAAAAAACATCTACTGTTTCTTTTTTCAAAAAAATTACTTATTACTATGATCTAATCACTAATTAGCTACGCTCTCCTTATCTCTATCTCAACGAATCTTCGAACGCGTGCTGAAATGGTTGCCTACAATACGGTTGATGGCGTTGAGCGGTGAAAAACTTAAACGATGGCGCTGATAGTAGCATTCTTAAACAGCTGACCAGGTCGTGCGCGTTGCGCATTCAATATTTCTCGTTGCGTATATGTTTTGACGTGACAAATAGTTATTTGAAATTAACCCTAAATGAGGTAGCAACAATGTCGGAGTGAAATCAGGGTTCTTACCCAGTTTATACGCAACTTTCTGTGATATAGTGAAATAATAAGTGCTTTAAATACAATAATATTTATTTCGCAAAACAACAGTTGGACAAAACAAGAGATACACAGATGTAAACAGGTGAGTTTTATATTTACGTATAAATAAATAAATAAAACTACACGTACACTCGTGTAAATATTAAATTGAATAAATAATAATGCAAAATACGTGCCATGAAAACAACAATATGAAATAAGCTGTTTGGCGACGATGATTCTGATTGCTTACGGACAAACAAATAGCGGTAACTGAACTAGTAAGTTCGCGCTTTCAAAATGATTGAATGGATGAATTCGCGGCCTACAATTACCGGAAAAGAACTAGTATAACCGTGCGAATGTGCAATTACATAGTGTGTGACTTTTAATTCGCGATAACGGTAATTAAAAGTGACAATTCGCGATACAAATTAACGCAAGGATTTGTATACACAAGAACGGAAATTACATCAGCAATTAACCGACACTCGAATGTAATATACGGAATCAAACGGAGATTACGTGAGGCGCAGCCCTAAAGCCGACACTCGTAACGTAATACACGAAATTTGAACGGATACTATGCGAGATCAGCCGTCGGCCGACGCTCAGCCTAGTAGAGAGAGACAGAGAGAGCGGGAAGCGGAACCTCTTTACACGAATTAATTGTCTCTTAAAAGGGCACGTGACAGGATATTTACTATTTATTTCATATTTATTTATTAAGGCGGAATACACAAATTCAATTTTTAAAAATATGTTCACCTTTCACTTAACGCATGCTTAATAACAATCAATTGTAACCACTTTATTATTTTTACATTTATGCAAAAAAAAAAACTACGAGGGAGATCTTTTCTAGAATACGTTGTTGGTATGATTATATTAAACTTTTAAGTTTCTTCAAGGTTAATAGCTATTTGTTTATCTATCTGTCTATCTCTGCTCCAATACGAAGTTGATAAAAGCCGAACATCAACCAAAAAGTTATTATACAATTAATTTTTTTTGCAAAAAAATGGACAAAGAATTCTTTTTGTTTAATGGAGCCCTTCCGAATAAATTATAGTTAATTGGTAAAGAAACCTTTTCGAACTTTATTGTTTTTTTTTTATCCAAAATACGAAAGCTTAAAAAAATTGCAGTAACGTTTTAACACGGTAGCGACAAACAATATAAAACAAAACAAACTTCCGGCAAACTTAGGCGTGTTAATATATTGTTACAGTTGATACTAGAAGTAAAATAATTTCATGTGAAACAACATTCATTCAAATTGTGTGATGTGCCGAGAGAGCATCGTTATGTACCTACTTTATGTTATGTTCATTTCCTCCACCAAAATAGTTCTAAAAAATACAATGTTTAAGATTATATCAATCGAAAACCAACCCATCCCCTACCCTACAAAATAAATAGCAGTTTAAATAAATCGTATTTAAGTGAGTTAGTTTAATAAGTCTTTTTAGTAGTGTTATTTTATTTTAATTAGACATTTGTTGTAGAAATAATTACTTTTTATTAAATATATCGCCCATATGATTATTTAAACCCTGAAAATACTACGGTATTACTATGTTAGATAAATAAGTATTAATTTATAAACGAAAAAAAAAACCTTATCACCCCTATTCTTTTGTTATTATTTTTTTTTTACATTTATATATAAGTGTGTAAAACTCTCTTATTTTAATTATAATAATGTAAACCTATAATTATTTTTGTATTATTATCTTACTATTCTCTATACATTTTTCGTCAATAATTAGAATCCCCTTCAACATTGACGATGAAAAATGCAACAAAAACCCAATATTCGTACTTTTTGTTCTTAATCAAGAAACCTTACAATAACCATGAATTACGTTAAGAGTATCACCTGTATCGTAAGCTTCGCTAAATTGCTTAGCAGCTCCGTCCAGGGCGCCTCCGAAACGATCTCCTATCGTCAGCAAACCGGACACCAAGCTCGACACCAAATCTTTCCCGGCTCTAGCGCAGACGATGGTATTGTGAGCACCGGAAACGGCAGGTCCGTGATCCGCCGTCACCATGAGACACATCTCGAAGAATTTACAAACGTAAGGCGGCAAACATCTTTGGAACCATAAGAGAGATATCACACCGCCGATGCCGACGTTCTTGTTCAGTACATCCGATATGGGCATGCCTACGAGAGAAGAATTCCACGTCATCTCTCGTCACGAGAGAAGAGACGATTTTCTCGTGATTCCCCTTACCCGCATACAATAACTCCTGTCCCCTTTCGTCGCAAATGGACGTCATGAAACTGGCCGGCTTCCGTATCAGACCCAATTCTCTGGCCCAACTGTAATCCATCGGAACGGTGGGTGGGGGAACCTCGGGTGCCGGCACGATGACTCCTTGCCGTACCAAGTTGGTGTAGACGCTTTGTATTATATCACCTTTAACGGAATAAATAAAACCGTTTTTTCTCTCTCTAGGAAACGATTGACGCGATGAGATATTTTATTTACCTAAGCTATCGAAAGAGTCAGGTACGAAAGCTCCGGCGGCTTTCAAAGCCTCATTTTTAGCGCTGGCCGTCTCCTTGGCCGAATTAGCACAAGATCCCGCGTGACCAAATTGCACCTCGGAAGTGAACATTCCGGCACAGGTGCCGATGCACCAAGCTACTAGCGGTTTCGTAATCATTTTCGTTTGGATCGCTTGACAGACTTCGTACTCTTCGACGCCTCCTACTTCTCCCAAGAGGACGATCATTTTGACTTTATCATCGTGCTGATATCTGTAAATGAAAATCGTAAACGTCTTTCAGGTAGATGTGAATTTAAATACTAATAAGGTAAAGTCAGGTAAGTGTGTAGTAAAAATTGCATAGTGCGAAGAAAATGTAACACTGTTCACATAATAAGACATTTTGATAAATTTTACACATAGAAGTATGTAATATATGCTCAGTTGAAAGCCTTCAATAGATACACCTTTTATAATTATCAACGGTTTACTAAAAAAAAAAAAAGAAATTTTAAACACTGTCAATACTACACACTTACCCAGCAAAATGGGGCAAGTGTGTAATCGTTCCGCATTTTATATATTAATAGCATTTTCCTTAAGTTCGGCCAAGAGTGTAATACTAAACTGATGCCTGTTTAATAAGGTATGATATATTCACAAGATACTCAAGTTATTACACGTTAGGAGATGCGAACTTTTGTTTGTAAAACTAGTATGAAGTTTAGTACATTAGCATTATAACAAGAGGACGTCCGTATTTCAATTTTAAAAATAAATATGGCCAAACTACACACTTGCCCCGGTTACACACTTACCTGACTTTACCTTATAGGTAATATATTATCGAAACGTTTTAGCATCGATGAATTATTTAATAATTTGTTTCATATAAATGATTTTTTTTTCCGTAAATATTCAATATGGCACCACCTCTTTTCTCTCTACAAACATAATTCAGCCAATAAAACTTAAGTGTAGTAGTCGGGTTTTATGCAGGCGGGCACGTGCGCTCAGAGAGGAATGAGTGTTTTTTTTTTTAGATTTAAAAAACTTTTCGAGATTAAATCTAAAGAAAAATATGTACCAGAAATTAAGGTTTTCGTTAAAAATTTGTAAGTAAATATCTGTCGTCATTTTGTGTACTAGTTTGCAGTAAACACATATTTTTTTACATCATTTGTAATGAAATGATTTCTTGAATTTCAATTTGCAATGTGAATGTGTATAATCGCTTTTAAATGCGCCCACATCTCTATAACTATAAATAAATATTTACTATAAAATTAAAACAAATTCCTGTAGGATAATTGTTCCTCCCAGAGTAAGGTTTTTGCCATGGTTTTCCCTTACTCCGTGGCCATTGATTTTATACAAGTATATTATACATAATCAGTGTCCTTGGCGAATGCTGGGAGATAACGAAAGTCGTTCCATGGGCGCATTTAATAATAACTAATAGCTGACTGATTTACAGTAGACTCGCGATAAAGTGAACTAATCATATTTCATCATTTCACAAAAGTAGTATTCATATGGTCGCGAGGCTACTGTATTATATTTTTGTTATTAAGAATCATAGGGAAATTATTTAGTTAGAGTAGGATCATTTCAATTGTTATGGAACCCATATAGTACTTAGAATAGGTAGCCTCGTGTAGTACCTTTTCAGGTGGAGCACGGGGTTAGGATGATTTGTAATAATTTAGTTTTCATAAATAAAGTGTAAATAAAGTGTAGGATAATTGCAAATTGGTTTATTAAACGTAGTATTATGTTTACGAATTAATAATAAATATTACTATTTATTATTAGTAAAGATAAAAGATAAAGATTCTTTTTTCTTTTAAATCAAGTGCTTGATTAAGGAGAATTTGGGACATCATCTAGGGGAAATTATTTCCTGGCGGTTGGCAGTTTTATATCGGAAGACAGTGCGAAAAGCCGAAGGGAACGGTACATAAATAAATCAGTGAATATAAATACTTATTATTAGTGTTTTAGTAGTGTTATTTTATTTTAATTAGACTTCAAGTGTTGAAATAAATACTTTTCATTAAATACATCGCCCGTATAAACCCCGAGAACGTTACAATACCTTATAATGTGATCCATAAACGTCGTACCGGGATACCGATCCCCACCGATGGCGACACCTTCGTATACGCCGTCCGTAGCTTTCGAAACGATATTATTCAATTCGTTCGACATGCCACCGGATCGGGAAACGTAAGCGACACTGCCAGGCCTGTACAATTTCGAATGGAGTATATTGTCCATCATTCCTATCGCGGGAAAAAAACAAACATTGGAAACATTGGAAAAACGCACCGAATTCAATACCCTCAAATACCTCCAGTGTTGCCGATCTTGAAGCAACCCGGTTTGACGCCGCCAACGGTAGCCGGACCGATAATCGAAACCTTCTTCTCGTTGGCCAATTTGATCAACTTCCTGGTCATGTTCTCCGGTATCCCCTCGGCGATAATGGCTATCGTCCTGATCTGCGGGAAGTCCATGGTCTCGACGGTGCTCTGATAGGCCGAACGTAACGAAGCGAAGTTTACTAGGACGTCGGCGTCGGGGTGTTTGGTCATCGCGTCCGTCATCTTTTTATAAACTGTCAAAATTGTTAGAGCATTAATCTTGACAGGATTTCTTTTCATTAATAAATCGGTGTTTACCGGGAATTAAGATTTCCTTGTGTCCCCAGTAATATTTCTGCTTGTGGTCGCCGGTGAATGGGTAGATTATGGCCACGACGCTGGGTTCGGTGCGTCGGCATACGAAATCGAAGTCCAACATACTTTGAACGGCTCTAGTTTGCATGCCCCACACTATGGCTTTCGTTGTGGTAGAGAACATTGGTAATTTTGAGTCGCCACCAGCCTGTCATTGTGAAATTGCGTTTAATTTAAATAATAGAAGGAAAAAAAAAATTGTGATGACAAAAAGATGATTTTAACGACGCAGCTTTGGACCCAACTGATCTTAAATAAATAAATAAACAAAAAAAAACCTTCTTGCGGAAGTTCTCGCAATTGTAAAAAAAAATAAAATATACAGACTACCACCGAAATAGTTCGTTAGGTTTTTTGGAACTTTTAATAGGAATTTGAATTTCGCACGTAGCATAGAATAGTAATTCTTTTGAACGTTATAGCATAGAATTACTAAAATTACATGAAAATATGCTTAAATTCCAGGTTTCAAGCAAATAAGTTGTTTTTCTTTTTATACAACAAAATACTCTGCATATTATTTACTCTACCTGACATACTTATGCGCCAAGTATTTAATGTAACTAGTTTCTAGTGATGTATAAAACTGTTTCATTACGTTAGCAGCTACAACCTGCTTCTGCTACTTTTGATTAGCAGTCTATAAAAGAACCTTAAATAACGGTATACGTTTAACGTATCAAGATAAACTGTTTCTACAACTCTGCACACCGCCCCAAAGTGTTTTTTGTTACCGCTATTCCCTCAATATTTATATATAATTATAGCAAACTATATTTATTTGTTATATTATATTTAACTTTATTTTGGATATTTATTAAAACAGGAGAAAATTAATATAAATTCTTTACAATTACGTAAATTACTAATAATTCGAAAGCGTACAATGTTAAATATCTCAAATATCAAAACTAAAAACCGCAAAAATAGATAACTCGTCATTCTAGAATACAATATACAGAGTGTTTTGTAGGAAAAATATTTTACTTGCATAAAATTTGGAATCCAGGCATAGGTATATCAAATCCTAACATTAATCGATGTAAAATTTTACGCTGCATTCGATGCTGTAGTAAAAATACCATGTTCCATTTGAAATAGAAAGGTTTTGCTAGTTTTAGACAGGTCTACATCGGAGATGGATTTTGAACACCCTGTATATGATTCCTAATATCTATGTCCTTGTAATTCCATCGACGTTAGAAGAACCGCTACATATCTGCTGCCTTCGACAGAGTGCAAATTTGAAAAAGTCAACAAAAATGAAAATATCTCAAAAACGGTTGAGTTAAATATAAGAAACTTTAATTGAAACTAGTTGCAAATCATTCGGTAAACTCGCTAGACCGATAAAAATTGCACCGTTCTATTTAAAATAAGAAAGTGTTATAAAGTTGAAAATATGTTTCTTAAATAAATCAAAGCGGGCTATGACTACTTTGCATGTTTTAAAATGTAATCCCAACTAAAAGATCGAAAAAACCTCCAGAGCCAGTTCGGAGATACTCTGTACAGTTAAATATGTATATGTAATAGAAAAAACGCAAATTGGTAGATTGTCAGACTCCACTCTACAGAAGAGAACTTTTTTATATGGATTGATTTTTATTTGCTCTTATTTCTGTTTTGTTTTTTAATGATTACCAATTTAGTTTCTCTTAAATAAAATTTATTAATTAATGTATGTCTATTTTCCGTTATTAAATAATAATTTTATATTGAAAAGAAAATATGAAAATATCAGACAAAAAAAAAAAAAAACTAAAAAGTGTGGAAATTATTTTTTTGACAATTATAAAGTGCATAAAATATATAAAAAAAGTAGAGTTAAATTTTATTTACCTCGATATCATAAACAGGTATCCTAAACTCTAACAGATTTGCTCCTTGGTCCTTTAAAAAATTTTAGTTCGCTTAATAAGCATTAATTTTGAAATGGACTCAAATCAAAAATATAAAAAAAAAATGGGTTATTCGACACACGAGAAGCTGTTAGTAGTATTAAAAAGTAACCAATATTAAAATTAAATTAAAATGGCAGACCCAAAATAAATTAAAATAATAGCGAAAATAAAGTAGGAAAAATGAAAGACGGAATAAAAATAAAATAATTGGTATAACTACTGTTCTTCACCGGCTAATGCAATAATCGTAACGTAAGATGAACACATCTACAAAGATCTCTTCCAGTAAAAAACAACGCAATACCAACCTGATACAAACAATAGTGACCCAACGTGTTGTAAAAAAATAAAAAAAAAACGTTAGCACCAAAGAACAAAACCATAAAATTGATGCAATCGGAAAGGAAAGTCCCACGAAATCCCCCAGATAATACTTACCGTTGGTCCCCGGGTGCATAGGATGGGTTCTTCGGCGTCCACAGTCTCTTTATTTAAATTGTTATTCGATCCGGATTGGCTAGGAAGCAGAAAATTTGCAGTCGTCGTTTCGTGACTGACAGCGTTCTCTCTCGGAATGGGTTTCTTGCCCAGGGCCATGCCGCAAATAGCTGTCATATGGGTCTCGGGACCGAATACATACAAAGGAATTCCTAAAATTCAATAAGATTTGCTCAAAATATAGAAACATTCTAAATTACAAAGAATACTGGTCCTAAAATGCCCACTTAGCGTCTAAAATTTAATGAGATTTCGCTTAAGACATGTAGAATATTGAAATTATAAATAATTCAGGCACCAACATACTCAACGATGTATTAAAATTTAGTAAAATTCGTTCAAACAATGAAAACTACAAAGAACACAATAATTTCTAATATACCCATCTACGATCCAAAAATTCACTTACTCAAAACATAGAAATTCTCAAAATTTCAGAGAATGGTAGTCCTAAAATGCCGATTGATTTACTCGAAACAGAAACTTCTAAGTTTGAAAAGAAATCATGCTCCAAGATACCACCAGGAGGTGTAGTTCAATAAAATTTACTCAAAATGTGGGGAACATTCTAGATTACAAAGAATACTGACCCTAAAATATCCACCTCATGTCTAAAATTCAATAAGAGTCGCCCAAGGTATGCAAAATACAGAGATTACCAAGAATGTTGGCACTAAAATAACCAATGATAAACAAAATGTAATAAAATACGCTCAAAAAAGAAAATTACAAAGACCACGATTCCTAATATACCCATCTACGGTCCAAAAATTCAATTGAATTTGCTCAAAACATAGAAATTCCCCAAATTTCAGAGAATGGTAGTCCTAAAATACCCATTGATTTGCAATTTACTCGAAACAGAAACCTCTAAGATTGCAAAGAAGTCAGGGTCTAGATAGGAAGACACCACCAGGGTGTGAAATTAAATAAAATTTGTTCTAAATGTAGAAACATTTGAAATTACAAAGAATACTAGTTCTAAATTAGCCACCTACTGTGTAAAATTCAATAAAATTTGCTCGAAACGTAGAAACATTCGAAATTACAAAGAACATGGATCCTAAAATACCAACCTAGTGTCTGCCCGACTTCTCTCATTCTACGCAGACCTTCCTGATAATTCGGCCCGGCCCTGCGTACGAAGATGGAAATCTTATTATCGATCAATCGCTGTTGAAATTCCCTCAAAGCGGTGATGATCCCTCGGAAGGTGGCGGCGACGTTCGTAAAGTTGGCGATGACCGCCGCCGACTATGAGCACTTTTCCCTCGGGATGCTTCTCCTGACACATCAGCGAGAGGATCGTCTTTGCGTACTCGTAAGTTTGCTGTTCGGACGGTGCACCTACAGTTTTAAAGTAATATGTAATATAACAGGTTCTTCTTTTCCATTAGACATGCATTTTTCCCACGTGTAGTTTTAAGAAAAAAAAAAAAATGTCAATGCATTGGTGACTGGCGAATAGGCAACCAGTTATGCTAGTCACTTCACGAATAATTATTTCATATTCCATTTCATTAATTGCTTGTTGGAGTTTACTGTTTAGCTAATTATATTGTAATTATATAATAAGAATTCGTGGATTTATTGGCTTAATTGAAACACAAAAAAAGGAATATGTGGTATTGCAGTGTGCTATTCAATATACAATAATAATTATAGATTAAAATATTTGGTTTTAATATTCCAAGACGATAAAAATTTCAGTCATATATGAAATTTGTTTACGAGTAAGTATGCGTTTACTTACTTTTGAAATACCCTGTATAGTCAAAAATATTTTTAGGTTATGCAACATTATTGAATTTGGTATAAGAGATTTTTGTCTAAAATCAATAATAGTGCTCTAGTCAAGGACCCAGTTTTCGATGGGACACTTGCACATAAGACAAACGAAACAATACCTAAAACATAGAATATAAAATCATACGTCGTTCATTACTATGACAAAACAAAAACAACCTTAATAAAACAAAAAGTTTAATAAAATTAAAGAAAGGAAAACTATTATGCAAGTAACGTTTTAGAAATGATTTATATTAAAAAAGAAGAAAATGGTGTGAATTTCAAAACAGACATAGATAATTTATCAAAAATTTACTCATACTTATTTTAAAAATATATATATATACACAACTTTTATATTATATTTTAACTTAAGTTAAAAATATCAATTTTAACAAAAAAAAAGTTTTGCTTTACGTTTATCGCTGATATGAAAATATACTCTTCAATAACCTTACAGTTCTGGTATCTTTTAATATTGTTCCTCTACATAAATGTAAATGTCATTGTCCTTCGTAGATAAAAAAAACTCGAAAAAGACAGTAAACGTCGAAACATCGTTATTTCATTATCGTGTTTCAATTAAGCCAAGAAAACCACCAACCCTTACTAAACAAAAAGAATATAATTGGCTAAATAATAAACTCCAACAAGAAGTCAATAAAATTAAGTATGAAATAATTAATCGTGAAATGTCAAACGTCAAATGATTAGTATAACTGGTTGCCTACTTAACAGTCACAAACGCATTGACAATTTTTCTATTCTAGAACTACACCCAGGAAAAATGTATGTGTAGTGAAAAAAGAAAAGAATTCGATATATGTAATCGAAGTGGTAACCTGGTTTTACCTGAATATTCTCCGTAATTTGCCAATTCCGATGCACCACCGTAATCACAGATAGTGTCGCTGTAGATAACGGAAGCCCCACCTCCGGCTACCATAGTCCAGATTCTCCCTTTCTTATTTAAAATCGTCAATTTGAGACTAGCTCCGGACTTGGAATCCAAATCGGCGATATAGGCCTCCTCTGAAACGAATATCGTACGTACATGCAATACATGTAATAATATAGATTATAAAGATTATATTCGATATATATATACCGGCATAAGCGTCCCTTCCGAACGGCGGTGGATATTCTATCTCGCCCCACTGCGGTTTGCAGATGAACTCGGCGGTGGCGTCGAGTTTGGCCGCCAAATCCAAGATGTAAATCTCGTTTTGCGTGACGACCAACGGATTGATCTCCAAATAGGTGAAGTACAACTCGACGTACAACTTGTAGAGGGCGTATACGAATTTATTAACCATAGATCTCTTCGCGGAAGGCACTTCATTCAAGAGTACGGTCTCGATCGTCGATTCGTTTAGTGTTTCGCCGACGGGGATTTCTAATTTGGACGCTTTAGCGTCCACGTCACCGACGTCCACTCCGCCCTTGTGATAGAACAGGATAACGTCACCCTGTCTCACGGAATAGATGCAGACGTACATTTCCTCTTCGGGTTTGTGGGGTACGAACGGTTCGATGATGAAGTTTCGCAACTTGCCGACTGCCGAACCGATCTTCTGGTCTTTGTTCATGCGTTCCGATATCCATTGTTGAACTTCTGGTAGCGTTTTATTAACTGCGATTAATCCTGTCGAATAGACGATAATAAAATAATAAAGTCTCAATGTAAAAACAATAAATTTGTGTCATTTGTAGGGTCGGGATAACTCGGGCCTATTTTTAAATTTCGAATTCAAATTCCCAATCGCGCCGACAGATGGCGCCACCTACATAGAGCGGAGATCATCGTAGAGGATTAAATCGTTTATAGATGGCGTTGTTGTGTGCGTCATTGAGAAGTAATCGAAGTCTTTAATGCGAATACAGTCAGTATTGCCAACTGTACCGAAATTACCGTACTTATGCGGTAAAATTCTCAAAAAACACGGTATATTTTCAAATATAAACCTATAAATAATAATAAATTATCATTATTCGTTATGATATCGTATCTTATTTCTTAGTTATGAAAAAGTCCAAAAGCGAAAATTCTTAAAAGTAGTTTAGGGCGGTATTGTAGATAATACCGTTATTGACCAGCTTACATCAGTTTCAAACCGTTCATATACATAACAGTTTATGTATTAGCACTTTAATTTTGACTGTTACCTATTGAAGCCCTTGATTGTTTTCGTTCTTACATTTGCCTCTGAAAAATGTTTTATTTAAGCTGGTATTGTTCCCTTTTTCTTTAATTTGTAATTAGGTTTTTATTTTGCAACAAATAAGTATATCATGTTTATACAATTCCATGTTATAGATAAATTCTCAGGAATTAGTATTCTATACATCTAATATAAATATTTCAGAAAATCATCTGTTTTTTTTATATATTTTAAATCATACATGTAGAAAAGTTTATTCAATAGACATATATGACACTAATAGTATTTAAAGAAATATATCAAACAACAATAATGATTTTACAAATCTATAAACAACTGTTCTATGTACTGGCTTAACTTCACTCACAACACGTGTTCGTTCCTGCGCTACCACTTCTCTATACTTATTACCAACCTAAGAAAGTTTATTGCTCTAACAATACATATAAGTATAAAGTACGAATTAGTATCAGAATAGCATTTAAATTGCGCGCCAAAAAGAAAAGGCAATGGCTGCGTTCAGGGAGTTACGGCGCTGGAAGCGATAACCGCTAGCGCTGTGACCGGCGCTAAAACTCCCTGAACGGGTCATAAGAGTAGCTTTTGCTGGCGCATGCTCTTTGCTACTTATTTAGTGTGTTTGATAGCGGCCGTTTACAAAATTCGGACTATGTTGAAAGGTTAGGTTTGCTTGCTCAAGCGTTTCTTTTAATTTATATCACAAAACTAAACGTTCGTGTTTAATCTTAGACAACGATATCTTGTTACACATATAAAGGGATAAGAAATTGTACACAACAATACTATAGGAAATAAAAACAGTCACCGTAATTAAAACTTTAAAATAAGTTTTATAGAGTAATATATTTTAAAGGTATCACTAATATCCACGTTCACTCTTATAATATCTGTATTATTAATCTAGGACGATTTCGTTGCTATTAAGGATAAATTAACCTCATCGATAAATATTCAAAATAAATATTCCAGGAAACAAAAAGGCTTAATCGTGAATTTTTATATGTATTAGTAAACTATTGATTTTATAGTTTCACAAAATGTCCATAAAATAAATGCTTTGCCTTGATCGATCTAAAAATTGTAGTTTCTGTATTTATAATATTTATATTAACCTCTCTGGGGCTTATATTGTTTCCATTTCACTTTATTCATCATCACTTTAATAAAAAAGCAATAAAAAGTCAGTATTACCACAATTACTTAACGATTTCATCTACTTCACACGCTTTACAAATTCATATTTGAATGTTTGCCGGTCATCCCCACTTTTCACTGGATGATCCAGCGGTCGGCCATATTGCCCAGCGAAAATATTTTTCGCTTAGAAAAGATGGCGACCGCTAGCTCCAGCGCTGGATCTAGCGGCCGCTTCAGGACCCGCTCGATCTAGGGAAAGCCAGCGCTGGCAGCGCCGTAACTCCCTGAACGCACGCAATGTTCTGTGGTCACTACCAATATGATAATTTGGATAAATAACATCACGGCTTACTAGGGAGTAAATTTAATTGACCATATTGTATTTATTCCTTGTAAATCTGTACTAGTGTTTAAATGAGAAAAGACTATCAGACAAGTATGATGCTGAAAGTATAAGTAGATAAACATATTTTACCCAACTTCCCGCGTCTCTTGATCAGCTGGTCAGGTTTCACGACCAATTTCTCAGTTTTCAACCACGGGTTTGCGTCGACTAGTTCGGGAAATCTGGTTTCTGGAGTTACGGACGCAAATTTGCATCTGACAGCCGCTGTATTCGATTCTAACAGTCTATTTATTAACTCCTTGCCAGTGGCCTCCCTTATGGCTTTGGCTGACATTTTTCAGTACTTCCCAAATGGGTTAGCTTCAAGATACGAACCTGTAAAAAAAAAATAAAGGATTAACCACTATATCAAATAAATACATGCGAATGAATGATGGGTGAAGTAGTAAAAGCAAAACAACACCCAGTTTCCGCTTGTTATGATATAATACAGGTGCTAAAATACCCACTTAACCCCTAATATTTGATGAATTTGCTCAAAACGTACAAGATTTCCTAATTAAATTAATAAAGAATATGGGTTTAAAAATATTCACCTATTAGCTGTAAAATTCGACATTTGTCCAAAATGTAGACAATTTAAAAATGCAATCCACAAAAAAAAACGAAATAATTTAAACAGATATCGACAGATGTCACTTATTATATATAATAGCGCCATCTAGCTAATAAAAGTTGTAGATATGTAGTATAAAGTAGTAAATATGAAACCTGAAAATATTTTGTTCCAAGATAAAATTCTAATTTAGTAAACAGTACCAGTTACAGGCATTTTCGAAAATACTTTATATATTAAACTAACTTAATAATAAACTTAAAATGCAAAAAATTAGTACTAATATAAACAAAGATATTATATTTACTCTTTATAAATATTTTTATGAAACAGTCAACAAACTATCTATTGGCAGAAAGTTGTGTACACAATTTAATGAGGTTGGATACTGGCTCTCGTTTTCGCTAGGCATCCAAATTTTCCCACCACTATTAAATGTAGAAATACTAGCGACATCTGGATTCGGCGTTCAAAAGGCCCTTTTTAACTGTTCTCTTTAATAAATACTAATTTGACAAAATCGTTCCGGGTAAGAATGTAAGTTATTTGGATATATGGGCTAAGATAATTTAAAATATATGTCAGAGATTAACGCAATCTCCCATATACAGTCGATCAGCCTCTATTAGTATAAACCTATTGAGGAGTCGGCCGCGTGCAGTCTGCAGTCTGTTCATTAAGTCCAGTTAGTAAAAACAAATTTGTGGCACGATTTTATGACAAAATTCCAGGTTATGGAACAATATATACTAAACTTATGTTTTTAGATACAAATTGGTTCGATAGTACATGTGTATTTGTCTTTAATACATCATAAAATACCAAAAGTAAACTACCGTTTTGACAAAATATGTATTTTATTTTCTGATTAAAATAAAATATATAACAGCTTTGCGAAATCCTCTTTTTTCCTAATACTTAGTAATTATTGCCAAAAAGATGTTGTAATTAGTAAAAATATCCGGAATAACATTGATATATTACTGAAAGAGTTAAATATTATAATTATGTTAATTATGACACTTTTAAAAATGCGGAATACTTAACATTTAACCTTTATAATTTCTTACAATGTTTTCCTTCAATATCTGTTGGAAATTGGATCAAATTCAAATTAATACTATTTGCAATTCATCTATTTTAAATTCAATGCGCGATATTTTTAAAGTTTGTTTTTTATATATCTAGTTCAAATACTTTTCTAGCAGACCGTATCCTCTATTATCATTGAAAACATGTTTTTTTTTTTTTAGATATAAACATATTTTAACCTCAAAATTAAGCTAAATTATTAACACACCAGTTTTAGTCTAATAACCTTCCCAAGCTCGTGACGTATTTACTGCATATGTTCTCTCTCATAAATATGGATTCTTATTATTATTATACAAACAATTGAAACGTGTTTCTTTTTGAAAAAATATTTATGTAAATTTGCTTCTACTTAAAAAAAAAAGGTTTTTTGTTACGTATTTAAACATTCCAAACAGTGGTGTTTTAAAAAATATATACTGAGGGAAGATTGCTATTTGCACATGTATTTCATTTTCTTTTTTTTTTTTTTGATATAAAAATCATGTCATTAAAAGAAATATGGGAAAATTGTTTTGTTCTGGATATTTATTAATCATTAGATATTTAGGGTTAAAATGTGAAAGTTCTTCTAAAAAAAATGCTGAAAAAAATATACTTTTTTTCGATTTCTACAAAGTTTTTAAAGCACCTTGTACCTAATCGATATACATCCCCGCTATTTTTGCTCAAATAATCTTTATTTATCGTTTAATGGCATCCAGTAATTTCAAAACTATTAGAAGAGTATTAACATAGTGATGAAAAAAAAAGGTTTACTTGTAGATTAATTCTACTAATCAGAAAACAGTTCATAAATAACTCAATACGAACACGAAAGGAACACATAAGCACTTAAACTAAATTAGTACAAATTTGACTTCATTGTAATGATCAGGTGTAATTTTATATACAGTGCAGTCCATTAATTGTAACACACAAAAATATTCATCCTATACTTCTATTAACAGAAATATATTTTGTCATAATTTACTTGAAGGATAAATATTTCTTCGTACACTAAATAGAGTACAAGCAACTTTGTTTGTAATATTTTTTTTTTAAATAATGGAACTTTCACAAATGCCTTTCATGGCATATAAAAATCTTTTTGAAAAATCTGAATTTTCCTTTTCGTAGAAATTATGACATCGAGCTGATGTTATGTATCTATAATATTAAGCAACTAACTTAAAATTTAAAGCGAAAAAGAAAAAAAACAAAAAAAAAGCACTGATTACGACTTTTAAATTACTTTTATATATATATAAAGAAATAAAGATTTGGCAGATATTTGCATTCTATAAATAAAGTTTTCTTAAATTTCATCACATTTCCTTAAAAAAAAGTAAATTATAATTCTAAAAAATACAATCGTATGATCGTAAAGATTGATGACTTCAAAGAAAATAATATTTGAAAAGGATTTGTATTGATAAAATAATGATTTATACACTCTTAATCAAGGAACTCGCAACATTTATTAAAAGCGCTATTTTTCTTTTGGGTATAGGTGTGTTTAAAACGTTTTTAAATGGATAAAGAAATTACTAATGGAATTGTGGAACTTTGCTCTTTATAATTAAAAATAATTAGTACCCATCATGTATATATATTTAAGTTCCTATTTTAAATTAAACACCATACATATTATTATGCTTCACATTAGTAAATACGTATTCCGGGCACATACTAACCTATCCAAATTACAACGAAAGTAAAGTATGTTGGAGAAAGTAAGTAAAATCAACCGGACCACATATGACAGTAGCAATTACCACTTAAAAAATACTTCGATCCGACTTTTAAAACTAGGACTCACTCGATCACGACTTTCCAAATTTAATAATAGTAAGTAACGGAGAAAGAGACACTGGGAACACTTTGCGGTTGCGAAAATCTCGAATTTCGCGCCGACGTCAAATTTGACACTCGATTTCCGCGAAACAAATGCCGCACGGCGACTGAATACGCGCGTCAAGGCACGCTACGATTTAACGACTCGAGCGGAGAGAACCGGCTGTGTTCCGAAACGACGACGCGCTAAACAGGTGCCCGTATAGGTTTTACCGTGCGAATGATAAGATGATTGTTAAAATAACATCATACGATACGTTTTTAAGTGGGAAGCGGATTAGCGACGCGCGTAAATGCAATACGGGAACGTGGGGGGGCAGGACGTGTAGTTGTACCGTAGAATGAGTATTTGCAGATTCGCTATAGTCTATCCATAGATATAACGATTTGACTGATTCACTAACTAGCACTCGAACTTCAGAAAAGTTATGTTTACCCAATCCTTCGAACAAAAACATTACCAAAAAAAATAAAAACATTCTTTAGTAGGTACAATAACAAGTATGTATGCTTTGTTAAAATTTAATTGTTTACTTTTAGAATATGTAATGAGATTTAAATTATAAACGGTCGATTACTCTACTTAAGAAAAGTACAATTTCTTCTAATACGGCCCATTACCTCATTATTTTCAAATTCATCATCAGCAAATCTTTATATCTATGGACAGACTATAATAATATGGACGGTTATTGTCGCCCTAAATCGAATTTGTCAATTTGGAAGGAATTTACCTGCTAAAAAATGTTTCATCACCTTTCTGATTCATTTGGAACTTATTTGTTACGCATTCCCATTTGAATAAGTTACGAAAAAGTAGGAATTTCTTATATAAAGGCAAAAACGATGGCGCTCAAAATTATTTGAACATATATCTGATGCTATAAAAGCTATAAATAAACGTCCGTGAATGATTTTAACTCACGCATTAATTTTTAAAAATGTAGCTCGGAATTTATTTTTGAGGCTACACACTAATTTTTATAAACGTTTTGAAAAAAAAAAAAACACATCTTTAAGATATTTTTTATATACATATAAATTATATGCACATTTTTTTTCGTTTTTATTTTTTGGTTATTTATTATATCTTTATTATTATTTATATTTTTGCTATTATTATTAATAATCATAGGAAAATTATTTAATTAGAGTAGGAACATTTCAATTGTTATGGAATCCATATAGGTAGCTTCGTGGAACATCTTTAGGTGGCTTTAGGATGACTTGTAATTATTTAACTTTCCATAAAAAAGAAGTGTATATGTTTACCTCATTGAATTCCTATTGACAAATGCTTGAATTTTTTTAAGCATGTCTTATGTCTATTTATTTTTTTGAATTGTTACGGAGTTTTCATGATTTTTCATTATTCTGATTATATTAAACTTTAATAGTTGACGATTTCATATTAACACTTTTTTTTTGAGATATAATCGTGTTTAGTGAATTAAGTCACTTCTATAAATTAAAATTTTCCAAAGAAGAATTTAATTAAAATGACGGATGTATATGTTACATGATAAGCTTGTCCTATCGGTGTTGATTGATGTGTACCTCGGTACTTATGTTGTATCTTAAAACTTATATTTATAATCAATGTACTACGAGAATGTGGCAGATACTATTTTCTAATTTCAAGGACCATACTTCCAAATACTATCCTGATTCGAGTAAGCGGTTTTCGAAATAAAACTTTAGTAAGATTGGCGACACTGATGGCCTACTTTTAAATTGTACTTTAAATCAGTGACAAACCAAAATTACAATTGATATTATTGGGATTATATTGGGCACTTATTAATTATTAGGGAAATAGTATGTAAAAATGCTAAAGTAAGTTTCATAAGACTGTCGTTGTTATAAGATTTATATAAATCAAATAGGTCATTTTACATTTTACACAGACAACTTCCATTAAATCCTAAATTTGAAATAGTTACTGATCAATTTTACCAACAAATCTAGAATTAGGATAATATCTTTCTGAAAACAACACGGACTATACACATAATTCCGATCAAACACAATGTCACAATTGAAAATTTGACACATTAACTGACAGCGGAGACACAGATTGTGCAATAGGAGAACGTCAAACCGCTAATTAATTTTTTGTTGGTCCAAAACAGAATCTCTAATTTTTTGTCTTCAAAATAATGGACAGCATTTTCAGCATCGCTTTTTTAAGTGCTATTATCTTTTTTTAACATATAATAAATATTTTTTTGTATACATGTTGGTGACCAACGATCAAAGCATATCCTACTCTAATCAGGAAGGTATTTGAAAGCACGGTACATTATAAGTTTTTTATTAAGGAATATTCATAACTTGTTAAATGTTGTGTGCTTTTAATATAATCGCAATACGTTTTTTCCTGGTAGAGGAAAACTGACGTCGCAGAAACATGAAAATGCATAAAAAATTAATACATTAACAAATACTATTTACAGAAACCAATGTAACATTAAAAAACCAATTACATAAACACTTAAAATATCTGCGCCGTAGAGATAATGCAAAAACATTAAATCCATTCAATCCATCATCAAGTCACCCTTGATGAAACATTCATCTATAAATAATGTACATTTGTTGGAAATAGACTCTTAAATAAAATGATCGAAAATCTTGTACTTTAATTAGTTTTCTCACAGGTGATGCTAGAGTGTAAATTATTTATTTATTCATATCGATTTATTTATTTGATATTTTATGGTAGATATTAATTTTTTGACCTTCGTTTTTAGAATCGTCACCCACTAACATTATAAATGGATTAAAATAAGTAATAAATTAATGGAAGCCATAACAAGTCGAAAAGAATAATGAAAAAAAATCAAGGAAACCTTAACTAATGAAGAATATATAGAATAGAACATACTTAATTAAAATCAAAGTATTTATTAAGATTATTGCAACGATGCAAAGGATATTCATTTAAAAAAAGAAGAGATATTCCCAATTTAAGTTGTCTGAGTTTTCACACTAATGACAAACACCCAGTATTTTAAGTTGAAGTATAAACATATCTGAAAGTGGAAGATATTTCAAAATTTGCTTCATTTATTCAGGACCCTCTCAGTGAAACAGTCTGCACTTATTATATTACAACTAAATTTGAAATCGGTATATTTCTATGCCACTATCATTTTCTGTGTGAAATTAAATTAAGAATGTTACTTTGTCCGTTCATACTGAAAGGTCATTATATCATTCTAATCGTTATTAAAGTCCCAGTTCAAGAGGAATTGAACGACCTTCATTTATTCTTGATCGACAAACGTGCATTATTTTATCTTTCATACAATTAGCAATATTATGATATGTAGTATTTCGCAACATTTGATCGTGAAATTGATTTGTTTGTTGGCCTGGTTGAGTTGAACTTGCTGAAGGATACGAAAAATACATTTAAACATATAGGTTAACACGCGAGATAAATTTTAGTTTGTATTTATTTTGATAAATGAAATTTAGATTTGAAATGTCGAATTATATTCAAACATATCGATGCTTTTTGCATGTAAATCGGTTTCAATATATAGAAATTTGCGTGAAGTTATTTTTTTAATGAATTAATCGACGCGAGTGGTTTGGTAACATTTTATTTTTAAAATTTGAAAATTATTTAAAACAAAATCAATTTCTTCCTATTTAAAATGAAAAATGCCATTTCTAAAATTTATTTCATAAAAGTTACTTTTCATTTTTAATATTGTCTACAAGTCCTGTATAATTTTTATTCAAATAAAAAAAAACGGGAAAAAAAATGGGCAAAACGGTAACAAATGTATTATTAACGTAAACATACATAGTTCTAAGTAAGTATATTGTAAATTACATAAACATAAACTCATTGCAATATTTCCAATTGTTCAAGATTTAGTTATATTATGTAAACATCATTCCAAACGGTTAAAAATTGTTTATAGGAAATGAATATAAACACTTTAAGCTACAATCCTTATATAAAAAAAGTGCGTATTTAAATGTCTTATAAATGCAAAATCATTTATTGTTCGGTAAATCTTTAAGGATGGGTAATTTTAAATGGAGATATATTTTTTTTTAATTTTAACTTTCTTGTGCTAATATTTAAATCCTAATTGCCTTTAATGAAAGGAATTAAATAAAAATAAAAACAAATTACGTACATGTATTATACTCGAATTAATTTTTGTCAAAAGTGCGAGGTATTACAACTTTATATATATCTTGCAAATTCAGATGAATATCTACTTCAAATATTTACCAAAGGTAAACAATTACAAAACGTTATTGGTTGTTACGTCTGCGTCTGTAAAATACATTTTTAAAAGTAAAAAGGCAACCCAAGTACTTCAGAGTGGAATCGGCAAATTTATGACACGCTGTTACATCATATTGCATAAAACATAATCATTTCGTGTATGTTTTTCATATGTTAATTACCTAATCAGAAACTGATATCGTTTATTTGATATTTAAAAATATATTTTCGTCAAAAAATTTGCTGTTTACATCCTAGCACAGCATAACAAGTTATGTAAAACGGAAAGATAAAACTGCGGGTAAAGACGATTATCTATAAACCATAGCCTTTCTTAAACGATCTACAACGTCTTTCATATGCAAATAACAGTACGAAAGCAGAATATAATTATATTCAAATATACACAAAACACTTTTTCAATTCTCACATTCTGGAGAGGATCTACGTCATAGCTGACAAGTGTCATTGAGCGTGATTTTGCGAAAAGTATACGTTTACTCACCCGATTATCAGCAGGATTAGTTTTAAGGGATCATTAACGAACACTTTTAAGTCACCGCTAATTAATATTCTCTTCTGAAACGCAAAATCTCCACGAAAACAAGCCGAATACTGACGTATCAAAAATAACAGTCAAAGGAGACTAGAATGGTACCAATCTATGGATGTTGAACTCACTATATAATGGTCATCGTTCTGAAAATTTTAAATTAATTAATTTGCGTAATTTAACTGGAAAAAAAATCGTTGTGAAATGACCCCTTTTTATTTTTGGTAGGCGAAAATACATTTCTGTTTTTGGAAGCAAAAATATATATGAAAAAAAAATCCTGTAGTTAAGGTACATGGGCGCTATCTGTAGTACGATGGCTAAATTATTATCGAAGAAACGAACAAAATCGATTTATTTTATATTTTAGGTTAATTTTGATAAGCATAAAAATTATTATCATTATTTTTAAAATAAATGCTTGCTTACAGAAAAAAAATTATTCAATTTAAAATCAAAATAAAATAAAGTATTAAATAAAAAATAAACTGGGCGCTCTCTATTGGGATATATTTGTAACTAAGCTATTTATATATAGTGTGCATCATTGAAATTTGTACGAAATTCAAACTAAAATCAAAATTGAAGTAATTAATCATTGTTAATGAATACAAATAATTTTGTTATTTTAAAAAATGGAAATTCAATTGCAATAAGAGAAAACATATAATTCATAATACGTTATTTCGATTGGATTTTGGATAACATCAGAGTAAAATATTCTTATTTTACCAAAATATTTTTTTACGCCCTAATTATAAATCTTAATTCTTATTAGTAATGTAAAAATAATTAAGGTTATTATTTGCCTATCAGCTTAGATATTATCAGCTTACAAGTATATCCCGCCCTCTACTGCGCTTTATCTAAACTCTTTACATACAGTGTGCATCGTTGAAATTTCTACAAAAGTCCGAATAGAATTGCAAGATGGATATTATTAGGCATTTTTAACCAATTGAAATAAGTATAATATTTGGTAGAACTTAGTAATAGGAGTTATCATCTACTAGTTTTTAATAATTTTAAAAGTAAAAACAAAACTTATAGAAAGGCATAAATTCAAATATTATTTTAACTGGATTTTTGATGCCATATTAACTAAAATAAAAACAGAAAGTTATAAAAATATATTTATCTTTAACAAAATCCTTACTAATAATATAAAAATAATTGATACATTATGTTATTAAAATTAAAAATATTCTTTTACCTAATCGTTATTTTTATAACCTTACTGGCTATATACAGTGTGCATCATTGAAATTGGTGCAAAATTTAAGATAAATTAAAATTGGAATAATTAAGCATATTTAACGGATTTATATAAGTAAAGCTTAGTGTTTAAGTCACCATAAAATAATTTTTAATAATCTCAGAAGTAGAAATCTATTTTTGCCATTAATAATAAAAAGAATCATATTAAAATGTCATTTCGCCTCAATTTTAGGTGACATAAAGACACGAATATTATAAAAATACATTACTCTTCACGCCGCATTTCCTAATAATAACATAAAAATAACAAAACCTTTATCGTTTCGTAAAATATGTTTCGATTTCGGCGAACGTTCTACCGAACGTTTCGGGTAAAAAGAAAAATATGAAACACACCGCCGTGATGTTCGTTAAACTCATCCCGAAAAATATCGTCTGCACTTTCAACCATTCCAGGAGATATGGAAAAACTTTGACAGTTCCGAACATCATGACGTACGCCACTGCCACTAAAACACCGCTCATCACACCTCTGACCTTCATAGGCAGTAATTCCCCTATCAGAGTCCATGGGATCATCAAGAAACCGATTGCGCTAAAGCACACATAACCTAACACACAGATTAGAGAAATGTTGTCCGTTAAATGATCCTGTATTGAACGTACGTCCGTTGTTATTTCTTTCTTCGCCATTAGAGACATGTATAATCCCACTATCAAGCTGGTGAATGACATTCCGACAGCTGACGTCATCAGGAGAATTCTACGCCCTATTTTTTTCGCTAAAACGGCGGAAACGATAGACATGACAAATCGTATGGCTCCTAGGAGAACCAAGGCTACGAAAGCGTCAATGCTCTTCTGGAATTCCCCATCGATTTTACGAAATAGGTCAACAGCATAAAAAATGATGGCGTAAGCACCTGACAGTTGCTGAAATGCGAACAAGAGCAGCAGGATAATCAACGGCTTGTATATAACTGGTTCTCGATAGGAATAAATGTATAGCTTCGATTTATTCAAATAAGATTTGAGGTTATGTTCATTTTTGACAGGTTCCTCTGTCAAACTCGCCTGCAATTTATGCCGCGACTCCATGAAGATCTCATGTTGCTTTAGGAAAACCTAAAAAAATCCTAATTAAAATCTCAATAATACGACTGATGTTTAAAATTGAATTGTTACTCGTCGTCTCGGGTAGATCCATTTTAGCGATTTGGCGACAGCGGATTGATCGTTTCGAAACGTCATTGACCAGTGAGGACTTTCCGGAATCAAAAACAGCGCAAAGAATGAAAAAGCGGCTATCGCAAAGTAAATCATAGCCATGGTTCTCCAGTCCAGAAACGAGCCTAAAATTTTCTCTCGTTAAAATGATTTCGTTTGATTTTTTTCGGAGGATTTACCGAAGACGCACGTAATCAAGATACCCAACGACACAAAAACGCTGTTTAAACTCAGCAACATTGGTCTAAAATTCGGATGAGTGATTTCTGCTACATAAACTGTCGAGACAGTTGATAATCCTTTGGGAGAGAAATATTTGCATTTGCTCTAAACGAAAGTGTTAATTAATTAGTCGCATACCACCAGCTATTCCGGCTAAAATTCTAGCTAAATACATGTGCCACACTTTCTTTGATCTACTTTGGATTACCCAAGAAATTAAGAAAGGAATTGCTGTAAATATGCAAATCCTCTTACGCCCAAACTTATCCATCAAGGGACCTACAGCCAAAGCCCCAGGTGGGAGAGATATGGTTACAATGCTAGCTAAAACATTTTGGATATATTCTCAACCGACAAATTCCTAATCTTCAAAATGATTCTTACCGATCCAAGACGCTTCGGACATTGTAATTTTCATATCTGAATCCTCGGCTGATAACTGCGGCAACAAGACAGCGCTATAAGCCATGTTAATACCAGCTTGAATAACTAAACTCAAAGATATAACACTAGCCAAGCTCTACAAATTAAAATTTATGGGAAATCTTTGCGCTATCTAACCATTTTACCTGCTTTAGGGAATCCTTCCATGATAAATCCCTATTGGGCAAATCTGGCTTTGGAACGGTTGTGTCTCCATCTATTGGGATTGCTTCCGATAATTTTTGATTGAGAGCTTCACTTTCTGAGTTTGTATACATGTTCACTAACGTTTGAAAACTCACTAGTGATTTCGCTAAAGTATCCAAACGAAATTTAAGCAGAATCGATCTCTATGTCTGGTGTATAATTCACGAACATTATGCACTTTGTTTTTGTAATAAAGCTATAAGAATAGGTTATAAAATGTGTGAATAAATATTTGCTTTCTGATATTTCAATAATATATGATATTAAAATCGCTGCAGTCATGTTCGAATATGTAATATATAGCATGCATCGGCGCAAGTACTATAATAGTAGATTCGGTTATGTTGTGATTCATTTCCGTATAATAGGCCTTGTCAGGATGACACATTATATTTTTAAATAGGCTATTTTCCTATTTAGTAGGTTCTTTTAAACAGTGTTTTTTTTTGCACAGGTATTTAAATTTTGTATTTACTTACGTATCAAAACTATTATAGAGCAATGACGGTTGTTTTCTGCAACGACACAACTATGTTTTGATAAGATGTTATCGTGTTTTTAACTATAGGAAAACATTTTTTGAGTTGTAGTAAAAATAACTACAATAGCGCGGTATATATATATGTTAGAAAGTATAGCACACCAAAGTAAATAAGTGCGATTTAAATTGGATAAATATACTGCTTCAAAGTTAATTTTCTACACACTGAAATAGGATAAAATGTATCTTTGTGTATACAATGTTGTTCAAAATAATTTTAACGTGATTATTTAAAATTTGTGTATCACGCGATTTTTCGTTGCGAAATACAATCAAACAATTACAATAAGTGAAATTAAGATTTTTAAGTGGGAATTTTGAATTCGAAATCATCTTTTTTTTAAATTTACTTGAATTGCGCAATGAATTAATTAAGGTTCCCATTTTTATATTGTAATTAACTGCGGAAAATTATGAAATTGACAGCTGTCAATCTGTCAAAAGGAAATATTTTTTTTTTATTGCCTTATTAAAAAAAATGTACAGATTTTCAAAATTCGACATTCGTCAAATAATTCGCGTCACTTATGAAAAAAACAAAAATTTCAGTATTTTAAAATTTTTAAATTATTATTCTCATACAGAAACAAACTGAATCTTCATAAACTTGAGTTAATTTTGTCTATGAACAATCAGAGAAAAAGTTTTTTTTTTTTATGGGGACGAACTCAAAAGAAATACTTTGATGTGAGACTTATCATATTAAAAAAAAACAACAAATAAATCTAGACAAATGTAGAGATATACAGAATTTATATAAACACACATTTTGAAAAATTGACATGTACCACAAAATGTATTATTTATAAAAAAAAAGCCTCAACAATCGCTATTAAAATTGTAGATTTAAATTGCTTTGTTCAATTTTAATTTATATTAAAATTAGCTATATAGCCAGTTAATTTATTGATGTATATGTATATGTTTACGTACCTTAAAAATGATTTTACAGTCAAATATATTTTATCTAAAATTTAAAAATATTTATTTATAGGACTATGCGATATTTATTTTATTATTAATGTTGGCAACAGTGAGTGTGAAGAAGAGACGCGACTTGGAGAGACGATAATTTTTGTGTTGAAATCTTATATATTTACTACGTTAATAAAGCTTTTTAATCAGAACAGCCGAGTGTAGACTTTATTAAGTAATAATAACTACTAATTGAAAATACTATAATCTTATAATACAGGCTTTGGAGTTAAAAATAAGAAACAATTGCCCTATTGATATATCTCTTATCAAATTATAACAAACAAGATAAATTTATCTGAAAATTGAATTATCACCGAGATAATATTGTTAAAATAATAAGATAACAAAAAAGTAGTTGTCACTTTTATTTATTGTACATTTACTTATGCCGTAAAAAAAGTGATTCTATAATATGGCTTTTAATCCTAATTATAATAACAACACCGGAATTATTTTCGATCATCCCCATGGCACTTATTTCGCTGGTGATACTGTTAGTGGTAGAATACAGTTGGTTTTACACAAACCGAAGAATTTAAAAGGTATTTAAGAATAAAAATTTGATTTTAAGGATTGACAAGTCATATAACCGTGATTATATCACAGCTAATAAAATCACCGGAAAAAAGTCACAGATGAGGTACAGCGCCATCATTTGTCAATTATTTGATACCAATATGCACAAGCCGCAAAATCAAATATTTTCGATTTTATATATACTATACAAAACGAAATATCATCCCGTACTAACATATAAAAGTCTCAAAAACTAATCTTTTTCTATTTTAAGGCATATCTTTACACATAAAAGGATCAGCTTCTGTCAGATGGACAAAACAGGAGTCTAGACATGTCAATGGAAGGACCCAACACTATACAAGGACTTATTACGCTAACGAGGAATATTTCAAGGCTAAATATTATTGCCTCAGAAGCAATGACAGTATTTTTCTTACATTTTAGTCATTTTGTCGTTTTTAAAATTGATTTTTTGCAGATGAGACGATTACATTACCAGTAGGCACCCACGTTTACCCTTTCTCATTCGTTTTGCCGCAAAATTTACCGTCGTCCTTCGAAGGTTTGTACGGCAATATTAGATACATTGCGAAATTTGTATTGGAACGACCCTGGAAGTGGAATCAGGAAACTAAGATGGCTTTCACAGTAATCTCACCGTACGATTTGAACATGTTCCCAAACTTATTGGTAAATTGGTATATTAAAATCGAATTTCGGATGAATTGGAAAATTTACAGTTGCCCAGCAAGGTATTGGCTGAAAAATTTTTCTGTTGTTGTTGTTGTAAAAGCGGGCCGCTAACTGCCGTTTTGATGACGCCAAATACTGGTTACGTTTGTGGGGAACGTATACCAGTAATTATCGATGTTGATAACATATCGAAGAATGTTGTAACTAACGTTGATTTACGATTTCAACAGGTATATTATGTGCTATATGTATCTAAAAGTACAACCAATATGGATTTCTTTTTGACACATGGGCTGTAGTTATGTATATGGACCACAGATTTGGCGATTTATATGTATATTAACGGAAAGCTCATGCTTCGTCGAATTGAAAACGACTAATCGTTTTTTTAGCAAATGAATAAAAAGTGCTGAAAAATCTGTGTACAAGTGCAATTTTCAGGTTATGTCCGACGCTTATTTGACAACTCTGACGATTGGTAACAGCGGTGTTACAATTTACGCAAAATAGGCGGCAAATTCATTTTTTAGCACTTTCTATCGTTTGCTAAAAAAAAAAATGACTATTATAATTGTTTTGAACTCGATGAAACATGAACTTTGCGCATATAAATCGCCTAATCTGTAGTCCATATACGGAACTCTTGAGGTAATATACATTATTAAAAGATACCTGCAAAACACTGAATGTTCAGAACTGTAGGTACATCTAAGCTAATTCCCTATTCTTAATTTAGACGACATCATTTTATTCGCAATATCCATCAAGGGACGTTCGGGAAGACACTAAAGTGCTCCAGAAGATGAAAATGGGCTCCGTAAAGCCGAACGATTCAAAATCGTGGAGTCAAATGGTACTTATTCCACCCCTACCACCTTGCAGCTTAGTGCAGTGTTCCTTTATCAAATCCGAGTACCAATTATTCGTAGTATCATCAATATTAAACAATTAAAACACAAATATTCAAAAAAAAAAAAAAATGGCAGTTGGAGGTATCGGCAGGAGCTTTCCATATAAATTTGAAGTTAGCAATACCAGTAGTGATCGGAACCATCCCATTTAGGAATGAAACCAGTTGCTGGGATGATCGATCACCCCCTCCAAATTATGAGACGGCAATGGAATTACATAGAGATGCCACAGGGATCAGTTCTGCCCAAACTTCCAATCCTACGGCACCTACATGTAAGTAAAATCGATTATGACAATGGAAATTGATTAAAAAGCAGGATTTTTAGTGCAAACGTTTGGTGAAAATGAGGCGTTTAGTGTCAAAACGATACAGGATAATGACGACAATGAACATACGAAGTATACTGGGGCTTATACACCTTTTTATCCCACATATAATTTCAATTATAATCAATAATGAATCAGGCACAGAAGCAAATTTATTATATTAACCTGGTTGCATTTTCTTGTTAATTACTGTTAATTTTTATTACTTTACACTTTTAATTAAATTATTACTGCAAATTCTGACGTTTTTATCATCTACAACAAAAACAGGAATGAGGGAATTTCTAGGATATACGAAGCACAAAAATATCCTTTTCTTGTTACGGGTTTTGGAATAAAACAACATCACTTTGTTTGCTGCATGGTTTTTTGATTTTATTTTATGTCCTTCCGCAGGCAGCTTCTAAAATTAAACTATAACTCATAATCGTTCGTTGTGATTTTATATACAGGATTGTTTTTTGAGTGAAATTTAACTTTTAAAAATAGAATTTCGTTATAAAGTTATTTTTTATTCTACATTCAAAAAAAATCTGTTAAATAAGCAGTGGTAGATTTTTTTTGTAATGTAGTTAATAAGTTGCTTAAGATGCGAGAATGCTGCAAAGATTACATGTGTCAAATGTCAAAATTTCCAAAGTTGCGAAACTGTTAATAATGGAAAAAAGGGTTTATAACAAAAAGATTTAAGAAAGAAGTTCCATTTATATGAGTAACAAACGTAAAAATATACGTTTTCAAAGTTTAACAGTTTATTGAAAGTTTTGTTCTTTATAAATATATATATGTATATATACAGGGTTTTCCATGGAAGTGGGTACTTAGAAATTTGCAGAACCTTTGAGTTTTAAAAATGCAAAATTTGGTCTTGCAGTGGTTTAGTACTTGTGCCTTCTTTTTAAGATACTTTCAAGTTTATTACAGTTCACTTTATGTCACAGAAAAGTTCACATCGTAAGGATTTTAAAATGTTGACATTCCTTAGATGTCATTTTTGCAGCAACCTTAACCTCCAAATCTTGTATGATTATTTTTTTTGTAAATAAATGCATAATAATTGCATCTCTCACAGCAATGTCAATTTTAAAATCGAATTTTACGAATGCATCGATTCGACAGCTGCGAAACATCCGTCAAATTCGAAAAAGTCGCAAAAACAGCCTGTATATAAAAAAAAATGAAGACGCCTGTCCCGCATTGTCTGTTATTCTCTCTTTATATACACACAAATACAAAAATGAAAAAAAAAAAAAAAATCGCAAATTTTCATTCACTTTCCGGTTCTTTTAACTGCGCTAGCAGCAGCGCCCTCTGCTTTTCCAACTCGGACTCGCTCAGTTCGCTACCCTTCGCGTTTGGATCGCCTTCGGACGGTTTACGATTGAAGCGCTTGCTGCCGCCGGCCGATGTACCGCCCATAGATGGCGTTGGGATCGTCGCTAGCGTTGTCAACGATGAACGGTCAAGAGATGGCGTCCTCTGCATACAAGACCACGTACGTAGTTACAGAATTTTTTCATTTCTTTTCTTTTGTTTTTGTTTTATTTTTTTTTTTTTATTTCTACTTTTGTTTCATTCATTTTATTCTCGTTTCTCTTGTATGCTTGGTGTTTCTCTGCTATATTTAATGCTAGAGTTGAATGCGACGAGCAAATATCTCGTTTGAATGAAAAAAAAAAAATACACAAATTTGTAATTACGAAAGGTATCTAATTAGAAAATATCTGCCTTTACTTAATAATATAAACAAATCTTATTCATTACACAAGCTACAGAAATAGGGGACAAGCTCATATCGTGTAATTTAAAGATGTCATTTTATAGGGGATTTCGCACTCAATCCTAAATTTAAACCGACTTCGATCGAATAGTAAAAAGAAAGCGAAGCATAAAGGAAAGGAACACATGCAGTATAACACGATGACATCTATAAATTAAAAATTCAATTATTTAATTAATTAAATTAAAAACGTTTTTTTTTTTTTTCTCTATTGTTCAGTCTGTTCGTTTCAACGTGCAGGGGGTTCCCACGATTATTCATCGAAACGACCCGAATTATGCTACTATGATTAACCGTTCAACAATTATAACGACGGAACCCAAAAGATACATACACATACAGAAAACACGATAGGAACACCCTGTATTTCGTTTCAAAAATTTCAATAACTCACAGATGGGCTCTTTCTTTTATGCTTCTTCTTCGACTTCTTTTTCTTGTATTCCTCTCCGCTGTCCTCCGATACCTGCGAAGGGCTTCTGGATCGGTGCCTGTATTTCTTCCGGTCGTTCTCCGAATCGCTGTTGCTGGACGATTTGTATTTTTTGCTCTTCTTCGACTTCTTCGATTTCCTCGACCTCGAATGATGATGGCTGCACGATTCTTCCATTTCGTGTTGGAAATCCTTTTTTTTTTTGCGAGGGGGAGAGAAACGATTTTATCGATTTTTTAAATTTAATAAGATTTATACAGAGTGTTTCATTGGGAGGGAATTCCTCCGCAATTCGTAAACGGTTATAATTAAAAATAATATATATTTTCTGCATATAAAGAGCTCCATTTTTAAAGAACTGTCAATAAGATGGGAGAAACACATTAAATATAAAAAACTAACGACGACAAACACAAAAATACATTACATTAGCAACTCACTGTCAACAAAAAAGACTGCAACTGCAATAATAACAGATTGTTGTTATCACTTTCACACCTTTAAAAATGCAATGCCATCGTAATCCACGACCTAGGATAAAATGTAAAAATAATTTATAGAATTTGCGCATGCGCAAATAGATTTTTAATTGTTTCTTTTACGTGGAAATTGTGTCCCAATGACAGCAATTCATCCATTCGACAGGGCCAACACCCAGGCAAATAGCACGACCCCCGTTAATTGGCAGCTGATTGCCAAATAAATGTTTTATGGACATTTTAAAATATCTTGCACAACTGTAGTGAAATAGGTGCGGCAAGAATTTATTATAGGCTCTCCCACTTACAACTGAGCAGATTTTACTGATATATCCATAAGAGAAAATGATTTTAGCGCGGGACAGAAGATTTTACCAAATCTGCGTATGTAAAAAGGCTGCCTTAGGGCTAACAGAGCTGAAATCAGATGTTCCTAAACTTGGTTTTTTGTTTTATTTTTAACTTTAAGGTTTTTCGATCACACATAGACAGTTTTTGTTTTACTGAGTTTGAAAATATATAACATTCTTTCTTCTTTGTTTAAGTAATTATGTTTAATAGAAAAAAGCTTGTTATATTTTGAATCTCCTGAGGGAAAGAATTATAGATTTTGAGATCGACGCATGACTTCATGCCTATATCATATTTATAAAACGGTATGTAGAAATCGTTCTGTTACCTTGTAACAGCTCTTTACCATTGACCGGCCCTCTGAAAACTCTTTCCTATTGAATATGTAAAGTAAAATATTTAAAATGAATAAATTCGGCAAAGTTTATTCTGAAATGTATGTCATTTATTTAAAGTTTATTGCTATTTCCAAAAATGGAATAATAATGGAAGATATTGTATTTAAGAAGACAAAATTGAAGGCTGTCCCGAGACTACAAAATCATAATCTTGCAAAAATGTATAAAAACCTTTTTCCTCTTATGTGTTACTGTTTACGAGTTATAGAGGAATGCCTTCCCAGTGAAACATCCTGTATATTATCATATAGATATATGTACCTTGTAAACTTTACTCCTTTCGCTGTCGGAGGCAAAAGCCAAGTATTCGTCTTCGTTCTCCAACTTCGACTTGACCTCCTCCCACGGCAGATCGAAATTTATATTCATTTCCCGCAGTAGTTTTTTAAAATCGTTCTCTAGTTTCTTCATACGTTAATTCTCCTCCCGTAATCGTTCTTTCTCTTTCACTTCGGCCTGTAATCGAAATAAGTTAACAGTAAGAAAAAATGTCGACGATAAACACACACACCTTCTCCAGCAGGGAATTGTAAGTTAATTTCACGTTGCCAGCATCTAATGTTGCACTCTTTTTATCCTCGCAAACTACAGTCGCGAACTGTTCGAAAGTTGTGTCGACTTTGACCTCGAAACTCTTATCCTTCAGTATCTCCTTGATGATTCGTTTCTCATCGTGAAATCTGGCTTTTAAATCTTCGACGTAGAATTTGAAAAGGTCTAAAGGGGTCGAACCCGTTTGTCCTGGGTAAATATCTAGGTTATAAAAGTTTTGTTTTATTTTCGTACTAAGGGTGTTTACAAAATGGTGATGAGACAGTTTGGCAATGATGAATTATTAAATAAATAACAACTATGTAACACAAAAGAAATTATTTCATAGCTATGAACAAAATTGGAGTTGTGGTAGTTGCATCGAAAAGCAAAATTACAGTCTAGCAAGTTCAAAACTAGTATTATAGATAACTTAATAACCTATTCTTAAATATAACATTATAAAGGTTAAACGAATTACTTATTTCTCGCTCCTAATGTAACAATTCGAAAAAAAATTAGGGGTCACGAATTAATATGTACTTATTTTTGTAAGAACTTGGATGTTTCGAAGGTACAACAGCCCTTATCAAGCTGTCAAATTTACATTACAAAAAGTCAATCTTAAAAATAGAAAAAGACAACACCAAAAGTATCATATTGATTTTAAAAAAATATTTCTGGTTTGGTTGAAAAATAGCAATCTTTTTAAATTGTATGAACAAATTATATGTCAAAATAAGCAAAATTAATTAATAAAATAAATGAATAATTGAAAGTTAAACTAAAACACAAGCAACAAGTTCAACGCAAAATGAAAACACAACATATAATCCAAATGAACTTCCAGTAGTTTAAGACATCAGTAATTCACAAATCCATTCTTAAAGTAGGATTAAAATTTAGAAAAAGTTGAAGACTTAAAAGATAATAACAGGCATCGTTTAAAATAGGAATGCCCGACACAAAAAAATATTATTATCAATTTGTCAGCGTCAAAGCAAGAAGAGTAACATTTATTTAGTTGAAAAAAATTACAAAAAAAAATGTAACTCTTTCTTTTTTAATAAGCGATAATGATCAAGTTATCTATTCTAGTATATTTAGGATTTTCTATGGAATTACGTTCTAGGGCAACTCTATGTTGATTAATGATATTCTGATTTCTCAAAAATGGATTGTATGTCGCTAAAACTAACATCAAAAGCATGTTACAGCCAGAAGTGCAATAAGAAATTTAGTTTCATAGAACAGAATAAAACCCAATAGTAGTGTATTTTGATAATTTTTCAAAGTAGATCATTGTCTTTAAACGTTCAGATAGTAATTTGTAAACACCCAGATTTAAAAATCATACGAACCTAACATGGCGGAGAATCGTATATCAGCTGAGATTATCGGATACAATTCCACCCATAAAGACATCGAAGTGAGCTTCCCTTCTTCGTGCAAAGTATCGAGCAGAGATAAGAACTGATCCCTATTCTTTCGGCACTGACGTTTTTGTCGTTTCTTCTCCCGTTCCCTCTCTTCGATTTCTTCTTTCTCCAATTCACGTATGTGCTCTTCAAAGACGATCAAGGCATCCTCTTTATCCATCGCTAAAGTAATATTTTACTTAAAAAAAAACCGCAAGCCACAAACAAATTAATACAGAACTAACCGAGCAGATTGACGTCATTTTTAAAAGCATCATTCCCTAAAAGCATAGCCTGCGCCTCGCTCCAAGTCGTATCGAAATTAATTTCCGTCATATTATCCAGAACCTCCCCCAATTTCTTCATATTACGTTTCTTCAATAATTTTCCTTCCTCTTTTTCACGTTTCGCTAAAGAAAAAACGACATCTTCGTAGATATCTCTACGATCCGAGCTACTGACAGCAGTCCAAACTTCTAAGTTGTTGAACATCTCATCGCATTTGTAATATTTCGTGTTCGATGTTATCTTATCGGTCGTCAAGAGGAACTGCTCTAAATTCTCTTTGGATTTCTTCGCTTTCAGACGACTCTCCTCCTTTTCGTCCTTCTGCTTCTGTGTCTTATAAGCATTGAATACCTGTTTACGTTCATTTAGACGTTTTAAAGAATCGTATCGGGGGTCGCTTTGAATCAACTTGATGCACTGTTCCCATGTGGCATTCGATGGAACATTGTTGTCTTTTAATAATTCTTTAAAAGCTTCCATGGCTTCCTTTTTATCCTTAAATACTTTCGGTTCGGGCGTAGAGTTGCGGGAATCTTTTGGGGGTGGTTCACTATGTGTCGATAAGTTTGAGTCTTCATCTGAAATTAAAATATTAAAGTCATAAAGCGAGGTCATGGTGGACTTGGGAAGGCACTTTATATGCCTTGTCCTCGGACTCCGTCATGACCAGGGCTAGTTTTATACTAGTCAGGACCGATGTGCGTGGTGAAGAGCCACATCCTACACGAGGTGCTTCTGTTCTATGCTAAACACATCGGATCTAAACCTGCCGGTCGAAAAACTGGCTGCTTTCCCTCGTAGGAAACAGACTCCCCTGCTCAGCTGTCGCGTCGTGGCTTGAGCCTCAACTCAGTTTTAACGATGCCGATAGTGGCTTCTTCGGACACTTGCACTATCGTCAAACCAGGCTCCCGGGTGGCTACATTCTGGGTGTTGGGTCTTAG
Source organism: Protaetia brevitarsis (assembly GCA_004143645.1). Taxonomy (NCBI): domain Eukaryota; kingdom Metazoa; phylum Arthropoda; class Insecta; order Coleoptera; family Scarabaeidae; genus Protaetia; species Protaetia brevitarsis. Next base: position 1,099,422 of record RXPK01000070.1, read on the forward strand.
CTTAATCGCCCGGGCCAAGAGGAACAACCTCACAAAAACCTAAATCCTAAGGTCATGGTTTCGAGCCGCACGAGATGCGTGGTGAATATAGATCAGTCATTATCGACCAAACCCTTGGGGCACCGGGCGCACCCCATTGTATAAATGCCTTACCCACGTACGGGCACTGCGGGTCTGACCTTTTCTTCCCCTTACTCGTGGGATCACTATGATGAGACTGGAAAACAAAACAAAACTTAACCCTGGGGACTCCGAAAGGAGACACCCAAGTAAACCTGAAGAGGAACAACGAACTGCAGTAACGCTGAGGCTCCGAAATCGAACCTCGCGTCCTCTTCAGACCATCGGGTGCTCAAAAGCGTAAACGCCAAGCTGCTCAAGCTCAACCTGACAGCAACGTCACAAAACTAAAAATGGTTTCTTGGGAAGCTTGGGCTCGCTGAGGGCCGCCTGTGTGGACGCGAGCACTTGCTCGTGGCTTGCGGGCGTTGTCGGAGACTGCACACCTTAGGACGGCGCCAAGCTGCAAACTCCTCAAGGAAGCGGATTGCCAAAAACCAGTAAAGGGTCTGGTAGGGTCCCAGGCCCGCTGTGGAACCAGAAAAGGTTCTGCACCGTCTTAAAGTGCAACCAAAAACTACCATGAACTCTTGGAGGCGGTGAACACCAGAGCTGACCCGAAAGGGCAGCAGCGGTGGTGCCATGGACAGATCATGCGAAGAATGCTGCAGGACACCTTAATGGCAGACTGCATCTAAACTTCTCCTCCGCTGTCATTCCGACAGCTGGACGAAAGAGAAAGCAGAGACGGAAGCCGAGGAAGCGATGGAACCACCAGGGACCATCACTACAATCAGATCCAGGAACGGGTGGGAGTGAGGGAACTGAGTTGGCCGCTCTTTCTCCGCGTCGACCGGATCCGTGAGCACCATCACGGAACTGGAAACGAGGCTGGTGATATCTCCTGCATACTTCACCAGAGCGGAGGAAGCTCAGCAGGACGGACGGTCAACATTCCTGAGACTGCTTCAGATTATCCACCCATTGTAAAGCGGCTTCTGCTGCCTTGCAAGCTTATGTGGTAAGTAAACACAATAGACATTGTTCTTTATACCAGAACCTTGGATTACCAGGTAAAGTAGGAGGCTTAGGATTGGTGGATGGACGCTGTTTTCATGGGACGGCTCACGAGTCCTGAGCGTATCTATTTTAAAAAGCAGTATTAACTGTCTCTTACTTGGGACGCACTGTTCTAGGGACTGACCACAGTAAAATTCAATGGATGGACGGGGCTGGAACAAGGACCTCCTCCTGGGATCAGCCTACCTTCCGTATGACCAACAATGGTTCATGGGCTGAATACAAGGTGTCACTGACCAGATACATTGCGCCTTAAGAAAGGCGAAACGTGAGTCGTGAAAAAATTCTGTCAGGAAGTGAAAGTATCCCTGAATACTCCAGAATTCGAAAGTTCTTGCAAAGGAGGGACCTACTAACATAGGGGCTCTTGAATACGCCTAACGTGAGATAGCGACACAGAGGGAGCAGGTTCTACAGCACCTCCTTGAGGTGCACTTTCCGGGTCTGAGATCATTCAAACTCAGTTTGGGGGGAATGTAAGGGACTGGATACCTACGCAGATACCTGCCTCGAGAGCAAGGAAAGAGGATTGGCACCTAGCGCGTAAAATAATTCAGGTTCTAGATACGATGGGCAATTGAATCCTTTAAACCTTTTTAAATCGGCTGTTTGGAAGGCATCTTCCCGGCGCTGCTTAACAGGGCCTGGAGGTGCTATCCCAGTTTTATGTCCTCCTAGGGCAACCTTGGCGATGGGTTACACACCAAACAGCTGGAGAGAGGCCGGGTGGTATTCATTCCTAAGCAGGGCAAATCGTCCTATATGGAAGCGAGTCGTACCGCCCATCAGCCTTACTCATTCTTTCTCGAAACTCTTGAGAAGATAATGACAAGCACCTGAAGGACTCGCTCTGGCAAGGATGCCTCTTCACGAGTACAATTTGCTTATCAAACTGGTAAATCCTGCGAGCAGACCATCATGACCTGGCTCGTCGAGTGGAAATGCTATGGCAACAAAGAAATCGCACTAGCGACCTTCCTCGACATTGAGGGCGCCTTTGATAAGGCGTCGTTTCTGTCGATTGAAAGGGCGCGACGTAAACGACTATGGTTCCGTTCACTTGGAGGAGGAAACTCTCCAATCTCCAGTGTCCCACTATATTCGGCCCCAAAATACTCGTATCAACCGAGGTTAAATACCTAGGTGTTATCTTGGACGCCAAACTGCTGTACAAATCACACCTAGAACATGTGACGAACAAAGCCATCAGGAACTACTGGGCCTACAGAGGTATGTTCGGTAAAGCGTGGCGGCTAAAGCCTTCAATGGTACACTGGCTGTACACGAAGGTCATAGTACCCTCTATAACTTACGCCTCGCTGGTTTGGTGGCGTAAAGCAAATCTAGGCTATGCTATAAGTGCGCTTAGCAAAGTCCAGAGGATTGCCTGTTTGGGGATCACGGGAGCCATGTTCTCGGCGCCGACTGCTGCTATGGAGACTATTCTTGGACTTCCCCCGCTGCAGTTGGTGCTGCGGTCTGGGGCAGTCCTAGGGGCCTACAGAGCAAAATGTAGTGGATGCAAGGCTTTCCGGCAAAGTCGGAGATAATACCAGCATCTTCAACTACATCGAACAAACAGTACCACTGTCCGTAAAGGCAGATAAGATCTCGCCCGTTTTCAGCTTCTCTGGGGGATACAGGGTAGATATCGCCAGCAGAGAAACTGCAATTGCATACATCCGCAAACCAAATCGAGGTTTATCCCGTTGGTTCGTCGATGCCCCGAAAACGTGTAATGGCACGGGCATTGGAAGCTGGAGGGACAGCGAAGCTTTCAGCCTAGGGACCTCCCCCGCCGTCTTCCAGGCCGAAATCATTGCCATTCAGACGTGTGCTGAGGGCATCTCAAACTGCCCACGCAAAAATGGAAGGATAGAAATAATCTCCGACAGCCAGCTGCCTCAAAGCTTTGCGGCTGTCAGATTTGACTTCTGAGGTGGTACTGGGGTGCCACAGAATACTGAAACAGCTGGCGGAACATCTTAACGTTACATTGAGATGGGTGCAGGTCACTTGCGATCAGAGGCAATGAAATCGCTGACACGTTAGCTAGGGGCGCCAGCGAGTTGCCGTTCGTGGCTCCAGAACCGACGTGTGGTAGCTCGTATGGGGGAATCAAAACGTTTGTCAGGTCCAACTTGCTGCTAGGGCACTGTTCCTCTGGATAGACTTGCCGGCGCTAGACACTGTAAATCCCTAGGACTCCACTTATCAGGAAAGACTCCGTAAAGCAGTCTTTATGAGCAGGATAGATTGAGATTACTCACAGGAATCTTAACTGGCCACTGGCACCGCATGGGCTAGTGAACTCCCCTGTCCAAGGAGTTGGGGGGCGAGAAACTCCTGCTCACCTTCTTCTCAACTGCTCGGCAGTGGATGGGGAGAGCCAGAAGCACTTTGGGTCGATCGGTTGGACGAACCCAGAGTTGACAAATTAACTCTCACCGATTGCAAACTTCGTTGATAGGGTGCAACCTCAGCGAGAGGCTAAATATGGACATGGGGCCACAATAGGTCTCTCTGGCCGAGCTGCCTTCCTCGAGTGTTTTACACCCGCCCATGGAAAAAAAAAAAAAAGTATTTCTTGGAAAAAAAAATCAAACAAACCGGCTTTGGGCGGGGGCACTGGTAAAGAAATTGCAGCTAAAGTCGCAGCCATCGATGCCTCTAATGCACTTTTACCACTGCTTGGACTAGCATCTAAAAAGAAAATTAAAAACACATTCACTTTGTATTTTAGAAGTAATTCTTCGAACATAAAACTGTTGAAATCACTTGAATAGTTTTACTCACTTGATGTGGATATATTCGGAGAGTTTATCACACTAGCCGGAGTTACTGGAAGACTCGTAACTGTGGTCCCCATTGGTAAAGGGCTTGTAACATCAGTTGGGGTTGCCGATGCGGAAATTGGCTTTTTCCTACAAAATTTGAAACAATCTCTCAGAATCCCTCACAATATTAAATAATTAAAAATTACTCTTCATTAGCTATTTTTGCTTTGATTTCTTCCAATTCTGGTGGTACGACCCATCGTGATTCTTTCGTATTAATATTATGATAATATATCTTCCCATTATCCGCGGTGTATTCTTTCCAAGGACATTGTGACAGCAATAACTACACAGAAGAATAAGATCACGATACAATACACATCTAAATCAAACCTACCTCAGCAGGAGTTTTTAATGCGTCTGGTTTTTGCCATGAACTTTGTTTTGTAACAGAGTTATAGTAGTAAGTTCTACCATCAGGAGCTTTGTGTTCGCTCCACTGATCCGTTTGATTAGCCGTTGGCGGTGGAAAATTTCCGAACCCCGGGGGTGGAACACTAAATGGGGGTATTATCGGCGGGAAACTACTTATTGGTGGTATCACAGGTGGAATTAAAGGAGGAGTGCCTATCGCCGCTGGTGGGGCGTAGCCTGGGGGAGGTATGTTAGGAATAGCTGGGTCCTAATGAAAATAAACGTGGCATTTTTAAAATTACAAAATTATTATAGAATCAATATTAAAATAATATCGCTTACCATGTTTTTAACGTATTTTATATACGTTTCATCTGGATACTTTAATAAAATTGATACCTTAATTGTTATTTATTGTATTTTAGTAAATATAAACACTACAAACTAACGTAAATAGAAATTTATGAGAAATATAAACCGCTTTGCTCGATTTTATATAAATTTGACAGTGACAGCGCCGCTGTCAAAACTTTACAGTTTAGCCAACAGTAAAATCGAAAATTATAAATCCTCAAATTGTTGCAACCGCTACAAATGAAAATCACTAAACATTTCCCCAGATTTATGCAACTAGAAATAAATAAAATCCACTAAATCGGAGAAATTACAGGTATTAAATTAAGAAATACGTCTAAATAATTAGAATAAACATTCTCGTGCAATAAAAAGTGATAGAGACAGAAAAAGCATGTCATTACTCTGATGTCATTAAACTAACCTGACACGTCAAAATTTATCAAATTCTTCGGGGTTGATTATAAAAAATAGGTAGGATGGTCTGATATAACTTACGCCAATTTGTGAGTAGGAAAATTGGATATTCTTCAGCCCAGGGGATTTCGAAATGTTTAAGAAATTGAAAGACAAAATCGCCGAAGATTTAAAATTCTCACCGCAACAGATTAACACAACAGCAACCGTCGGCTAATGAGAGGAACCAGTCGAGTAATAACGACGATAACTTTTTCTCAATAGCTGAAGATGGTAGGACACAAAGCTGGTTTAAGCAACCCTCGATATACTTTTCATTTTTTAAGATACTGGCGCTTCTTTCACTTCGTCATTAGCCGGGGATTTTCAAGACATAGCACTTCCAGGATCCATACCGATGGAGCAGAGGAATCGTAAATTATCTAACTCGTCCATGGCGAGTGATATCTCGTTCTTGCCCAGATATGAGCCGGCAGGGAGCTTTTACCACATGCAAGTAATGAATAAATTCACTTAGTTATGTTGTCGAAATTAAGTCATGGATGGAAAATCTTTAATTATTGTGTTAAAGCATTAGAAGATTTAATTTTATGAGATATATAATATTATAGAATATTATTTTTAACCATTGAAAATTGATTTAGGGTTTTCTTGGAGATGTAACTGCAATTCTTTATCTATTGTAGGTAACTCAAAAATACTTTAAAATATATTATAGTAAGTCTGAACACAAATTTATTTATAAAGAAAACCATTGCAATCTGAGCTTCTCCAAAAACTGTAATTTCAAAATTACTATAATTTTGAATGCATTATATACTACAATTATAGTACTTTCTCAATATTTGTTTGAAGCATATTATGAACAAATAATCATTATTGATATTGAAATAATAACAGGTTAAATTCGTATTCCAACTCCTTTTTATTTAATATATTTATTGCAACATGTTTCGGCTACATACCATCTTCAGGCAATAAAACGTCAGGGTTTGTTTTTATGTAAGATTGATGTGTCAATATTTTTGTGCAGTGTTGGGTAATGAATAATTAAATTCCACTTATATTCTGTCTTTATTCTGATGTATGTTACATGTATTAGATAAACGTGATTACATCACGGTTAAAAATTGACTCTCTCAGTTTTGGCGGTAAGAACATAACTCAAACGTGTGTATGCAATCAAACGTGCATAAGTGAATTGAGGAATAACTACATAACGTTAATAAACTAAGTTTATTAACGTTATGTCATTTTAATGTAGTGTTAATCAGATTAAAAGTTTTAATTTCATAAGAATTTCTCTTACTGCACAAAAATATTGTGACACATCAATCTTACATAAAAACAAACCCTGACGTTTTATTGCCTGAAGATGGTATGTAGCCGAAACATGTTGCAATAAATATATTAAATAAAAAGGAGTTGGAATACGAATTTAACCTGTTATTATTTCAATATCAATACATACACCAATACACCAATTCCCTGGGACATTACAGATCAAATAATCATTAAATGATAGCAGATAATTGATAGATTATGGAAGAAAACCACAGGTAATTTATTTAAAATCAAACTATGTATATTATTTACAAATAATCGCCTAATATTTATTTGTAAATTTCTTTTATGAATAAATGCTATTAATTAAATAATCATATAAGCAAACTTTTTTTCTTATTTTATATTTAGCAAATTTATCAATTAAACTTTCATAAGTTAGTAACCTAAGTATATTATTTTGTGTACATACCATAAACAAGAGACATAAATGCGGTTAATATAAGAAACTTATTAGATAATTTCTAACTCTTTTAACAATTGAAAAAGAAATTTTTTGCCATATATAAGAATTGTCAAATATATTAGTGTGTTATCTCCAGTTTACACTAATTTAGAAACACACTGTATATATTTATCTAATGTCCATCTATTATTTTTTAGTCCCGACTTGGATATTTCTGCAAGCGAAGTCGAAGATAATGCATCAACTTCATCGCAACTGGGTCACATAAGCAAAGAACAAGTATATGCGGCTTTTCAGAAGGCACAATTGAGATACCACAAATACCGAGGCCGTTACACAGATTTAGCCAACCACTACAAAATATTAGAGAAGGAGAATGGAAAATTAAGACGATCCTGGTCGAAACGCAAGACAAAGCCATACGAAGAGTTAACGAATTGAAAGAACAATGTGCGTTAGAGCAAAAGGCGAAAGCTCACTTGGAGAATGCGTTACGTGTCGAATTAGATGAGAGGCAAATAAAGATTGAAACGCTACAGACCAAAATCAAATTGTTACAGAACGGGGCGGAGAAATCTGACCTATTAGTCGATATAACGGATAATAGAACGTCTGATAATTCTAGATCAACGTCTACATCATCGTTGAGCGAGAAACAGGGTGATTATCAAGAGTTGACCAAATATCTCAACGATGCCAGAGCGGAAATTGAAAATTTAAACGAGAAACTGCAAGAGATGAAGGCGAACACAATAATTTTCAACACGAAAGAAGCCGATTACAAGCAGAAGATAAGCGCCTTGGACAAGTTGCTGCAAGAACGTAATTCTACGATTAATCAATATTCTGAACGAGAAAAGGAGAACAATTTAAAATTGGCACAGAGTAAGATGGAATTGCACGCGGAAATTCACAATAAAGACCTCGAAATCGCGAATTTGAAGAAAGATTTGGATAATTTACGACACGAGATGGACAAAAACGAGAGATCAAAGAACAACATCAGGTTGGAAAACTTGCAGAGCCAGAACGCAAAGATGATAGACAAAATCGAAACGTTGAATCAGAAATGTTCGAATTACGAGGCGGAATTAATAAAATTGGAACAATACAAGATAGAGATCGGAAACTTGAATGAAATAGTTTTGAATTTAAAGAAAATTAATGAGGAGTTGATACAGAAGAAATTGCAAAGCGAAACGGAAATCAAAAATGAGTACGATCGAAAAATGACTGAGCTACAGAAAGAATACGACGAATGCAAAGAGAAATTTGAAACTCTAATCGCGGAGAATGAAGATTTAAAAACAAAATTCGCAGAAAATGAAGTGTTAGTTTTGACGAAGATTGAAGAAATCACTGCCAAAAATACAGATTTAAGTACCCAAAATGTAGAATTAATATCGCAATTCGAGGTTGTTAAGAAAGAAAATGAAGAATTACTTCAAAAAGTTGAGGAGATCCAAAGGAGGAATGAGAACCTTGATGAGGAGTTACAGGAAGAGAAATTGAAATATCAAGAAGCCACAGAAAAGGTTAGGGAAGACACCAAACAAAGTTTATTAATGTTAGAATCGAAAATCAAGGAGAAATTTGGAGCAGAATTTGCCGAGAAGGAATCAAATATTAAAAAAGAGTTTGAAACAAAGCTAAAAAATTTATTGGAAAGCACCGAGAGCTCAAAACAAATTGAGGTGGAATTAATGCAAGCCAATGATAAGTTAAAAATCCTCGACATGGAAAATTCTCGGTTAAGATCTGATTTAAATGAACAGAAAGTCAAATATAAGGAGCTGGAAAATAACCATCTAGACTTGATCAACGAAAGTAATCAAACTAGGAGAGATTTATCAGTGCTCGAGAAAGAAAACACAAGTTTAAGAGATGATCTTTCCTCGCTGGAAGCCGAAATACAATCCTTGCGTGAGGAAATCAATAAATCGGATGAGAAACTAGCACTTGAACGAAATGAAAACCAGAAACTATTCAAAGAAGTCGAGTCGCTACGAATTAATGAAAGTTCAAACAAAATACTGGCAGAAAAAGCCGAAGAAATAGACAAATTAAAAACGGCCATACGTGAAAAGGATCAAGAATTGCTTGCGACAATAGAAATGCACGAGAATGAATTATATATGAAGACGTCGGAATATAAAGTATTGCAAACTGAGTTTTCGCTGCTGCAAGAAGTGTCTACGAAGCAACAAAATGATAACTGTCTATTGCAAGAGGATAAACGTAATTTGGCTAGCGAAATCGAGGAATATGGAAGCAACATGAAAGCTTTGAAGAAGGAAATTGAAGAAATACAACTCGTGAGTAAAAAATCAAATGAAATTATTGAAGTGCTTAAAAAAGATAATTTGAAATTGGTCGAGGAGGCGAAAAATTACGTCACAGCTCAAAGTGATTGTGAAAAGATTATCGAACGTTTAAAAAGTGACAATGAGAAAGTGTCAACAGAATTAGAAGCTAGGAAAAATGAAATTTTGAAATTAGAAACAATGATTGAGGAACAAAGTCAAAGTATCGAAGATTTAAAACACAAAAATCAAAATATCACTAGGATTTAGTGACAGAAAAGAATGAATTACTGCAAAAATTAACTGAAACACAAGAAGAGCAGGAAAGGGTAAGGAAAGATAAATTAAATAGTGAGTCTGAAATGGCTGAATTACATAAAACGATCAAGGAATTAAAACAATATGAATCGCAACATCAGAAACTAGTGGAAGAGAATAACAATTTAAAAGAGCAGAACTTAAAGATCGAAGAGTTACAATCAAAATTAGAGAGATTAGAGGCCATAGAAAGTGACTTTGAAAGGACAACCAAGGAGAAACACACAATTTCGAAAGATTTAGAAATCACAGAGAAGCAAAAACAAGAAATTCTGTCGGAAAATAAGAAACTGAAACAGGAAATTATACAATTGAAGGCGGGAAATGAGAGAATTCAGGATTTAGAAGTGGAAAATATGAAATTAAAAGAAAATATATCCCAATTACAAAGCCAAATAAACTCAATTATAATCGCCAAGCAAAATTTAAACGAGGAATTGACAAAGAACACACAGATTCAAACAAAATACAATGATGTCTTAAACGAATGCACAGAATTCAAAAACAAATGCCTGCAATTAACAAATGAGAATATGGAATTATTTGGACGAAACCACCAATTAACGTTGGACTACAAACAGATCTTGCACGAGAACGAACGGAATATAAATGAATACGCGGAGCTGAAAATGAAGTATGAGGAAATGGAAATGGAATCTGTTAGGTTTGAAGATATAAAACAGAAATTAAATACTAGCATTGCTGATTTAAATGTGGAATTACAGAAATATAAGTCCGATTTAGCACAAGCCCGAGCCGAAAAGAATAATTTGGAGAAATTACAATCATCTACTATAGAGAATACTGAAAATCAAACTTCCACATTAAAAAATAAGATCAAGCAGTTACAAGATGAAAAATCCGATTATGAGAGTTTATTTAACGAGTACAAACAAATGAAAACCGAAATAAATAACATAAAACAAGCACACGATAAGTGTTTGAAGGAAAAAAAGGAAATCGAACACCAACTAGGCGAATTAGAAAGGCATTACAGTGAAATCACCCATGAGAAACAGTTGCTAAAAGACGAGATACAAGAATTGAAGATATCCCCATTGAATCTGATGAACAAGAATAAATCGGATAGCACCGAAACACAGAAAACCGAAAAGAAATTCAATAACGACACAAACTACTTAAGAGAAGTGGAAGGCCTACGTGAGAAATTAGAACAATACAAGTCGATAGATAAAGCGAACAGAGCCTCGATAGAATTTTATGAGGGCGAACTGCAAAAATTGAAGGTTAAAAACGAAAAGTTGAGCAGGAAACTCGACGATACCTTAGTAACGCTGCCCGTTTTAACTGGTTCCAACGATTTAGGAGATTCCATGCTAAATTAGAGTATCTGAGGAACGTTCTGTTCAATTATATGATCGGGAAAGAGAATATAGTGCTCGCTAAGGTCATAGCCGCTGTTTGCAAGTTCGACAAGGACCAAACTGAGTTGATAATGCAAAAGGAACAGCAACGACAAACGCTGGTAAGTTGGGAATGATATTTTTTCCAGACAAAAATGTGTGTTAATCTATTTTTTTTTATATTCATAGCTCGGGCAGTTATTTGGGAGCTAATGCGAATCAAAAGTTCAACGAATTTATGTAAATATAATGAATCATTTCATTTTTATATGTGTATATATGTGATTTTTACATCAACAACCATCGTGTAATTAGCTTTTTTTTTTTAATATTGTAACATTCCAATGTAATATATGAATTTACCTTGGGTCAAATTGCTTAAAAGTTCTTCTAGGACAGCTTTAAAAAATATAATTCTATTCAAGCATACGTAAAAACAAATTTGTTTCTGTTGCTTTTATACATTAAAAGATATGCATTTGTACAAATACTCTGATCTATAAAAAGTAGTTTTATTTCTAACGGCACTAACGTTATTTAATATTGTATTATTTAAGAAATTTCTCCATAATTATGGTTGTATTGTTGTCAATTCTGTATTAAAAAAAAAAAACTAATTTTGTACATAATGTAATAATAAATTTATGTATTAATGTTACTTTCACATTGTTTTTTTTTTATCAATTGAAACTACAAAACTTTACTATGAACCCCTGTAACCAAATGCTTGTGAAGTTGCAGCGAATTGTTGAAGTTTAAAGAGCAACCACGTTTGGACAAAGAAGATCCCTGTATCTTTGGCATAACTTTGACATTTGACAGTATAAATCACCTAGTACAAATAAACAATGAATTTAAACGAAAACGTTTGCAATATTTGTCTACAATCTGATAAAAATCTAAACGATACGAATGAATTCGCCGAAGACAATGTCAAATACATAACGAAATTAATATCCTGCGTTCCAGAATTGGTAAATTTAAAACAAATTGCGTTTAGCTCAGTTTTAACACACTTTCTGCTTTAAGGATCGTAACAAAAGCTATTTCCTATGCCAAGGGTGCGTTTCGAATCTGAATTTCGTGTATGAGTTTCAAAGACAATGCTTGCAATCGCTCAAATTAGTGAAAAGAGATGGTTCGATTCAACACAGTACAGATTTTAGCGATGCGGACGATAATAAGCAAAACATTATTGCAGCGACGATGATAATTTAGACGACGATGTCAGGAATAAGGAGAACAGTTTCTGTAACACTCTGTTGAATAAAAAGTTTAAAACGAATCATATTTGTAATTCAAATCAGAAAGTGGCATCACAATCTGAAAAAGACAATTCTGATGTTGTTATTAAAAATATGTGTGGCACTGTGAGTGAACTTATTTGTTTCAATTGTGATAAGAAGTTTAAAGATAAAAACAAGTTAATCGAACATTTAAATACTTTCCATAACGATCAGTCTAATAAATCGGGTGATATTGATAAAAAAGAATCGGCAAAAGTGAAAGGGAAACGGAAAAGATTAGCAGATAATCAGTTATTCCAGTGCACAATATGTACATCGACATTTTCAACAAAATACCTCTTAAGCCGTCACATTAGAAATGTACATGCAACTGAGAAGAAACATAACTGTGATACCTGCGGACAAAAATTCGCAAGTCCTGTTTACCTAGCTGCACATAAACGTTATCATTCAGGTAAAAATAAAATAAAATAAATAGATAACATAATAGTTGAGCAGTCATTCATTCATCCATTCATTCAAGTTAGGGTAGGCACCCACTTGAGCTTAGTGCTCATTGTACCATCCCTATTGATTCTCTTATTTCCACTCGAGCAGCTTGGTGTGCTCTATAAAGCCCAGTATCTTGCCCAGTGGAAACTTGAGGACTTTTGAAGGCTCCAATAGATCTCTCCCGAAATATTTCTGCCTGAGTACCTTTAATTCCTCACGTGTGCAAATTACATGTCAACTCGTTTCCTCCTGTAGTTCGCATCTTCTACACAACGGTTCGCTTACACGGCCTGTGTTGTATAGATGCTTTTTCAGAGGGCAGTGTCCAGTTACCAACCCAGTAATGGTTTTAACTTCTTTCTTACTGCGCTTGAGTAGGTTATCAGAGAAACTACCATCCCCATCCCCTATCAGTGTTTTGGTATGGAGTTGACCTTCAGTCGACCTCCATTTCTTTGTACTTTATCTAACCAGGTCCAGATCTCCCTTCTTGCGGAATCTTTAGTAATCCCACATACGGCCTCTGGACCCATGAAGTGTCTCTTAGAGCCCTCCTTGGCTAGTTCATCGGCTATTACGTTGCCCTTTATATCCTCATGTCCCGGCACCCAAATCAGAGACACCGTGTTGTCTCGTGCCAGTGCATTGAGGGATTGTTTGCAGTCCCTAACTAGTTTTGACCTAGTTACAGGGTTTGAGACTGCCTTAATGACAGCCTGGTCCAGTCACTCTCCACCATATTGCCGGGTTTAGACCGCTCAAGTCTCTGGGTCATGGTGTCTGGTAGGCTTATAACCGCTCAACCCAGGGCATCTGTTCAGGATTAAAGAATCAAGCCTTGGGAACGCGCCCGATAGGTGCCACCCCACGTTGAGCAGTATTTTAATGAAATTACCTAGACAGATCCCCACTGTAATTTGAAACAGATTGTATGCAAAAGTGGAATAAATGTTTCTTTTTAGGTGAACGACCTCATATATGCTCTTCCTGTGGGAAAGGCTTCATTACAACAAGCGATTTATACCACCACGAGAAAATTCACGCGAATAAACGATCATACAAATGCGACAAGTGTCCAAAAGCATTCAATACATCTTCCGATTTGCACAAACACAACATTTGCGTACACATGGACCGCAGCCAGTGGAAATACGTGTGCGTCTTCTGTGATAAACGATTTCCCTTGAAGACGAACATGGATACGCATGTTAAGATCCACACAGGCGAGAAGAATTTCCCATGTCACATGTGCGAAAGACGTTTTATCAATAAATCCGTTCTGTTACGACACATAGAAACCCATTCGAATGTGCGTTCGTTCCGTTGCGATATGTGCAATCAGGAGTACAAATATCGGAAATCGCTGGATATCCATATGAGGAAGGTGCATGGGATTGGCGATGCCAAAATTCCTGAACGCAGCAAGAAATACATTTGTCATATTTGTCCGAAAGCTTATTATGCAAACAATAAATTACAGAAACATATCCGCATGCACACAGGTGAGAGACCGTTTTCTTGTAACGAATGCGAGAAGAAATTCATCGATCAGCCGTGTTTGAATCAGCATAGGAAAAGTACACACAGTATATTGTTTGGAATTTTGAATAATTAATGCTCAATAAAATAGGATACGTCTCGCTTATATACTGCCACTGAGTGAAGGAATTGTTTTACTCAATGCTCCTGCCAAGTGCTTCTGACATTTAATGCGCTAATGAACGAATCTCAGATTGTGCAATCATAAATAAATTGTAAATATTTAAGCTAGAAGTTTGATTTGAAACTGAATAAATAATTTATTCCAAATCACCTAAAAATTGGTATTTTCGCCACAGTCCGCTTATTGACTGCTATTGGCTAAAACAAACTCAAAAAACTCAATTTTATGGTTCATATCATTTTATACTGAATGCAGAAAAATTTAAAATATTTTCGCACAAATTCCATATCATCTAGTAAATTGCTGAACGCGTCCAATATTACGTCACTCGTGTTTACATTATCTGACAGTTGTCCGTAACCTCAAAATAAATTACTTCTATACACGTAGAATTTTTAATTTATTAATATTTTCGTGTTCCACTTTACATTAGATGCGATAAATATGTAAAAGCACCACTTAAAACCGTAAGTTTAAAGTGATATAAGTGTTAACATAACCTACGATTCGCAATGAAGATGTTTAAACAATGGCTGTTAAACAACATTTGGCTATTTTTCGGCATCGCGATCGGTATATTCTTCTGCTCGATATTCTCCGATTACTCCTGCATATACGAGATTGAAGAGCAAGCGAATTTAGATTCTATATTCAAATCGATTGAGACAGTGGAAGAATTATCTAAAGTTGTCCCGAAGGTGCATAACGCTACACGTAAACCGCATCAAAATAGGGAAACTAAAAAGCTTGTTCGACCTAGGTATTACTCCACCGAATTGGGGATTAGAGATAAATTATTTATCGGGGTGTTATCGTCAGAGGAAAAAATTGGAACACAAGCTGTGCATATCAATAAAACGATAGCGCATTTAGTGGATAAAGTGAAATTTTTCATTACAGCACAGCAGAATATGAAGAATAAATTTAATTTGAGTATTGTGGGGTTCACAGACACTAGGCACGTTTATCGGCCGTTTCAAGTTGTCAAATATATTGGGGATCCCTTTATTGATGAGTATGATTACTATTTTTTGATGTATGATTTTACGTATTTGAATGCAAGGAGATTAAAAGCGGTCGTTGATAAAATAAGTGTTAGTTTGAACGTTTACATGGGAAATCCGGTTAGGGATAGTAGTTTTTGTGATTTAAATGCCGGCATCCTTTTGAGTAATTCTATCATAAAAGCTATGAAAGAGAATTTAGATTGGTGTGTTCGAAATGCCGTTTCGGAAGATGATAGCGAGAACCTCGGTCGTTGCATTCACCACAGCACTAAATTAACTTGTCAGGAGGTGGTACAGAAACAACAAATTCCCGGTTTTAAACTACGAACGTTCGATTTAGAGAATGACTTAAAAAAACTAATGGGTGTACCTGATTTTCGTAATGCCATCACTGTTTATTCAATTCTACAAAAGAACGATTTTTATTTATTGCACACTTATTTTTCTAAAATGAATTTAAATGAGATTAAATCGAAAATCAATGCAATTTCGAAGGATTTAAGCGACGTTTGGCCACCTGGACGTAAAACTAGTGCGAAACCAATTTCGAGGTTCGACATTCCACAAACTGTTTATTTCAACATGACTCACATGTTCTTTCCTGATGATTTCACTAACATAAGAGAGCATACGTTAGTCGATCAAAAAGATATCGATTACATTATTAAAGCGATCGTGAATAAAGTTTTGCATGAGAAACCAAACGATTTCCAATTTAGTCGTTTGGTTAATGGATATCGTACATTCCAATTAAGTCGTGGTTTAGACTACCAAATCGATTTAGGCTTTAGAGATTTACACACCGGAAAAGAAGTCATCAAAAGATTCGAAGTTTGCAAACAACTCGGAGCTGTGGAATTCTTAGCAAAACCCTATACTACAGAAAATATTAAAGTCACTATTTTATTACCAATTCAAGAGCATGAAAAAGACGATGCGATGTACTTCTTAAATGATTTTATCCCAAATATAATGGATGCAAGAGAGAAAGTAATTTTAATGTTTGTCTTCCTCTACCAATATGAAACTACTAGCAAAGGGAATGAAGATTATTTTAAAGATCTCAAAGATTTCGCAACACAAACTACAAATAAATATCGAAGCGAAGACACTAAAGTCGCATGGGTTTCGATTCGTTTGCCAAATTACAACGATAAACCAGTTAGAAGCGAAGATTATCCTGTACTGAATTTTGCAATCATCGATTTAGCGTTGAAGAAAATCGGATTGGAAAGTTTAGTGCTAGTCCTAGATGTGTTTTCTGAGGTCACTATCGAATTCTTGAATCGAGTGCGTAAATTAAATGATAGTCTTGTGTATTTCTCATTAATTTCCGAGGATTTATAGGTGAAAATGAACACGATAGCAGAATTCCAAATATTCAATCCGATTCCTTTCCGGCAGTATGATCCGGAGATTTCAAATATTGAGACGTTTGAGTTGCACAAGGATTGTGGACATTTTGATAGGGAGGAATATAAATATATATCGTTCTATGGCAAGGATTATGTTAAAGGTGAATTTTTTTTTGCATTTATAAGTACATTATTTCTAAAATAGAGATAAAACTAATTTATGTATATGTAAGTATTAAATAAAAATTATTCTATGTCAGGTGCTGGACCAAAAAAAATTCTTGTAGAATTAACAAATTAAATTAATTCTAAAGTATAAAAAAACGGGAAATAAAGTTGACGCCAACTAATTCCAGTGATGACTCTAAAACGTACAGTAACTAAACTGTCATAACATAAAATCTAATAAATATATAGGGTGTGGAAAAAACTTACGGCGCGGGAATGAAAATGATTCTTTAGTTTATTACAAATTAATTGATTTTGTGTGTAGAATTGAATATGTTTCTATCAGAAAAATATACAGTTTAATTAATTTGTTTTTAAGGATAATTTGCCTTTTTTTCAATAAATTATTATTTAAAGGAGCAGATTTGAATGTGATTTTTACGGTAACACATTTAAAAATTGCATATTTATTAAAAAATACATACACGTGTTTTACGTTTCAAATTTTTGGTTGGTGTTCTATAGAGCTTGCATTGTATACCCAGCTAGCAGAGTGACGTATTATTTACGTATAAAATAGGTGGCATATTTCGTAATGTTTACGTAATATTGGAGGTAATAAGTACGTAAAAATTACGTGTTAATGTCACGTCGC
Organism: Protaetia brevitarsis; assembly: GCA_004143645.1. Lineage (NCBI taxonomy): Eukaryota > Metazoa > Arthropoda > Insecta > Coleoptera > Scarabaeidae > Protaetia > Protaetia brevitarsis. The sequence goes on from RXPK01000070.1 coordinate 1,116,846, forward strand.
AAAGACGTAGCTTTTGAACGTAGTTTAAACGTACAAAAATAACGTCCAAAAAACTATATTCTAGGACGTATTTATAACGTTATTTTTCCGTTAATACGTAAAAGTCAGAGAAAATACGTATTCGTAAAAAAAAAACTTTTATTGTAAAGTCTCTAAAGCCTAAATCGATTACTACATAATACATTGTATACATTCCCTCCAGACACTAAATACAATAATAAAATAAACAAAGTAGGGCAGTTTTTTAATTTACAAAAATACGGTAGTAAAGAGTTTAGGACCTAAACTTTAGGTTATGTTTCATTATTATATTTACCTGTTTTATTTTCTCAATAACAAACATACACTTAACTTTATAGGCCGCTTTACAGTTCGCAATTTTTCGTATTGCCTGCAATAGAATTGCGAGCAATACAAATAGCGCCTGCGCATTCAATGGATTTCGATCAGCTGTATGCAATCTGATTGGTGTTGCACGGATTAGAACGTGTTCTAATATTGTGTTGCGCGCAATTCTATTGCAGGCAATACGAAAAATTGCGAACTGTAAAGCGGCCTTATATGTGAAACTAACCGACACTTCCAGACGGTAAAAAGTAATATAAACGTATGTGTTTAAATTTGGAGCACAAAATACATGATCGATGAATGTTGTAGAATATCATCGAATACACACGTGCGCATCACGCCAATTTCCATTTGTCTTCGATGCCAACCAATCACAAATTTAAATGATATGCATGTGTTGCACTAAACTTCGATTTGAACACTAGTATACAAAAATACACAATTAGTGTACTTTTTATTATATTACTTCTTGAAATGTTATACCTAAGGAAACTAATAAAATTATCAAAAATTCTAAAGAGATGAGTGATTAGCTAAATAATAATTACATACAATCCGCCCATTAATTTAAATATAAATTTTCATTAATTTTCAGAGTATTTTGTACTAATTTAATAATAAATATGACATCTACTCAGTGCATAAGTACAAAATTGGTACTATTGCAACGTAATAAAGACGTATGACGTATGATGTAGTTTCTACGTTATGGAAGGAACGTATTATACACGTATCATTTTGGTACCATGACGTCATTTACCGAAAAGTTACTACAAAAGTACGTTTTAGAGACGTTACCCTGCTAGCTGGGTGACAGAGTAAGCAATAAATGAGTTATCAGTAATTGCAAATCTAATATCATCTAGTAGGGTTTACATATTTTATTATAAAGTATTACATACAAAACTATTTGTTGACAGTTTCTGCTCTATTTAAAATAGATGTTATTATTTCTGGTAATTGTCATTAAATTTTATTCTCTTTCCAAAATACCTGTCATTAGTTTTATAATTTATTAGCTGATATTAACACGTATTTACTAATTCAAAGCTTTATTCAATTAAATGAAGTTTATACACTAAACCAACATACAAATTAATGAAAAATTCCTTAGATTTATTTAAAATTATTAATTTTCTACAAAATTCTGCATGAGGTATCGTGTTCAGTATAAATTAAATGGGTTTTGTGTAAGAATTGAGTCAACAAAAGTAAAAATATAAGGCGCTATTTAAAAAAATCTAGTTGCTTTAAATTAAGTTATTATTTTTAGCCACAGCCGAGAACACATACTTTATAATTTGAACTTACGTACAAGAAGTTTATATTCTTTCGGTTTATCACCTGTTTTTGTTAATTTTACTTTCCTGTTTGACTTATCTCATTACAATTATAATTGTATAGACTAGTAAAGGTTAATATTATTATTAAATTTCTATTAGAATTATTGTAATTTTCAGCACGTAAAAGCTACAATCCAGAATTACCGATAGTTAAAATAGATTCTGACATTTCCATAGTTCTCGATCCAAAATATCAAAATCAAAACGGAAATGTTTTCGAGATGTTCATTGTCCACCTCCCAGACGTGCATGGAATGAGAGCCACAGAAGCTGCACTGAAAATCCGATATCACGACGAAACATATAACAAGAAGCGGCAAAATCTGTTTTTAGGCACCAAATCGCAGTTAGCGAAAATTATATTGGAAGAGAAAAGTGTTTTGATGTCCTAAATGAACAGTAATTAAAAAAAAAACCAATAAAAACACACGTTTCTTATGCTTGCTCTCAGTGTATATTCGTAACTAAGTTATACACATAATATATATATAAGTATTGTTATTATTTTCGTATAACAAATAATATATTTCCCTATTTAAATATCGTTTTCCATGTTTTCGTATGTTCTTTTCCTTACATATTTCTATACAGGCAGTTCATCGCTTAAAAATATCTGGAAAAAGAAAAAAAACCATTGATAATGTGATAGCGTTTTCGATTCAACTTACAAATTAGTCAGCATCCGAATCAGATTCCGATAAACACAAATCCTCTTTAAGGATATGCGCCGGCATCGATAACTTCGAGGCTTGCGTCGGTGTGCTTAAACCGTTAGTATGTCCGTTCGTCCTATTTCCCGGTTTACTAACAATCGTATTATCATTATCCGAATCGGAATCGCTACTGCTGCTCGAAGAAGAACTATCGGACATCTCTTCGACCCCGTTCTCAACATCTGACACATACATAGGCGACTTTTCCATGATACTCCCGTTACTATTATTATTAATTTGACTATTCTGATTACTTGGCACTATTAATAGGGGCTCGTCGATACCGATCATAGGCAAGCTGGCTAGCGTATTGTGCGAGGGATGATTTTCGAGGCTCGAATGCATTTCTCTCTCCCGTTTCGGGGATTTATGGTGCCCCGGTGAAGGGTAATTCGGGCTGGCATGTAACGGGGAGTGTTTCGGAACCAAATGGGTGATCTGGCGATCGGTCCTGCGAGCTCCGCTCGTCACTTTCGTCTTGCTGGAGGTTCTCTGGCCTACATTTGGTGGGGTTTGAGACCTGGATATGTTTAGGGACGAAGAACCTTTATCGCTCAACCGATCCTGGTGTAATGAAGGCTTTACGGATTCGCTACGGGTCTTTTTTAATTGTATATTGGCCGAGAGCTTCTCTAAAGTGATTTCGCCAGTTATTTTATCAATGATCAGGACACATTCTTTATTGTATGGCCTTTGCGACCCTTTAAATACTGTATGTTGGGTGCCTGCACCGTCTGAAATCAATTCTGATTAGAAGTTGACAAGTCCAGAGTAAGTTCTAGGCCTATATTATGTTAAATAGATCACTAGGCGAACGAATATCACTATAATTCGGAAATAAACTATTTTGTTAAATTAAAATCTTCCAATTTCTTACTTGATATAACATATTTATAAGCACTGCTAGTAGGTTTATAACACTGGAACTGCCATATTAATTTATCAACAATAAATAACCTGAAGAAATATTTCTGTTATCAGTAGCGATATAAATTAAAGTTACTAAGGCGAGAAAAAAGGGAAGTTGGTAATAGTGTAGAGACATTGTAGTTTGTTGCGACAAATAAAGCAAATCTACATTAAATATATTATTAACAAGAGACAAAATTGTTTTATTTTTGACAAGTGAAGTGTATGAACAGACGATAATAGTAGCGGTAGAAAACAGTTTAATTGAAATTTTTAGTGAAAATTTCTGAATTAAGCTAAAATAATATAACTTGCTCTTAGAAATATGTTCCTTATTTTGTGAAAACCATTATTTTTTTCTAAAATATTACAACTGATATGTTTTTTTATGTAAATTAATAAATACTATAAGTAGCTCTTACCTCATCATTACCTTTTTAAGAATTAAAAATAGAATAGAGCTCAAAACACTAGCCTGTGGTACTCTGCTCTTTATATTTAATAGGATTTATATTGTTTTTATTGAATGTAGTTATTTCCAAAGTATTACAATATTGCTATTTTAGCACAACAGATTTAAGTTAATCTATTATCTTCACTTGTATACAAAATTTTATACGTATTAAAAAACAAACAACTTACCTAAATGTGGTACTGTAACGGTCACTTGATTATTATTCCCGACACTAACGTTGGCAATTTTATTAACATCAACAGAAGCTGGCTTAAAATCATCTGTAAATGAGAAGAAAAAGATGGTATCTTTGAACATCATTAACATTAACCTAAAAGTACTTACACTTTATCGTATGGAAGGCCGTAGATTTGGGATTAGTGAAGCTCTGGCCGATCTTCAGTTCCCTAACTTCGTTCCCCAAGCCTAACTTTTCTGCCATATTCACGAAAAAAGTCAGTCCATCTTATAGGCTTGGTTAGCTCTCAAGAGGTATCCGAAAAATCGGAGAATACCAACACAAAACGTCGCCCCGATAATAGTGGAGGCGAGAGTATACCGCTGGGAACGTTTACCTCCGTGGAAGAGAGTAATTCGCAAAGGTACAACAGAGAATTTCAATACCATATGACTAAGAACGTATTAAAAGTGTGGACATTATTGACCCAATTAATGTTTTTGAGGTTTTTGACAACCGCGGTGAATTTTGGAACTATCTCTTGATTTCTGTTTGAATTTGGTTTTCATCTTTGCTAAATAGATAATTATTTTACCAAATTTTACTTTATAAACTGTCCTCGCCTAAATAGGAGATGGCGCTTTTAATGTCTATGATTTTATTATTTTACTTTTTAATAAATTCCTCTGTAAGAGTGTGACAACCCTTGTTTATGTATATATATATAAGATATATAAACAAGGCTATTAAGTATTAAAAAGCCAATATTTATTTAAAACATGTTATTTTTCTATAGTGCGTTTCACATTTCAACTTACAAGTAGTGTTGTGATGAACGTAGCTTTCATTCATATGTATAGCTGTGCGTGAAAATTGCAATGTGAAGCGAACGAATGAAGTGAAGCCTATTCTCAAAGTTGCCTTCACGGCGTGAACGTATAGTGCATGGTACAAATAATACGGTATGCTTACGCGCATATCGAAATTACGTCAGATAGGAGCATAAATGGCGGCACATATATAATTATTATTATATTAAAATCGATTTCGACCGTGAGGGTTTTGTTAACGCGAAAGGTAAGTTTAGAAAATCCGGACGGGGTTACGGAACATATTTTAAAAGCGTTAAGTGTGTTCACGATTCCAATTTTCTAAAAAACCACGAAAACACTTTGTAAACACACACGAAGTCGCTACAATCGTAGAAATAAACACGAGCGCTACTAGATGGCGACAAGATAGTTAAAGTAAATTTCAACTTAAAACGGGCTTTTTTAAAGCAAATCTGCATTTGAATTACATTAATTGGTAGTTATCAATAATTTGGATTTTAACATTTTGCTATTTACCATACACGTATTTTATTGTTTTCGATACGCTCCTTAATGTCGTCATCTGACCGGCTTTGACGAATTTGAGATTCAAAACGAGCATACCGTATTATTTGTACCGTGGTATAGTGTAGGTAACGATGCCTTCACCGTCATTCGTGGTAGATATTAGGTAGTGCGTGCGCTATGCATATAGTCACTTGAGAATAAGTCTCGTTTCACTCTTTCGTCGATTTCACACTGCATATTCACGCGTGAGGCAATATGAGAAATTGCTTCATGCACAACGTTCATTCACTCACGTAAAGAATGAAATATACTGCTTGAAGCCCTGCTATGAGACGAAGGATCTGCGGTGAATGACGGCGAAAGCTTCGTTCGCAACGCTACTTACAAGTTACCTGTGAAGGTGATTCCCTTATAAGCGCGACAAAACCAAGCAAGACATGGGGGACCAGACGGGCCAGACCGCGTGGTAAAAACTTCTATGAAGATATTAAGTAACCTCTTCTACCACCGGTGTAGAGGCATCAATCGTTGTAAAAACAAAAAAAAGACAGGTTTTTTGGTTCGAGAGTATTTGAAATGGTGGCATATTTATATTAATGTTAGTTATTCAACCGTTTGGAAGTATCTTTGACCCTATGAGTGTCTTTAGATGACGGATGAACTAAATGTGATTTCACATTAGCACCTTGCACTATCTAAAACGCACCCAACAATACTTCTAACTTCTAAATAGTTTAATCAAAATTATTAAGAAATGTATAAACAAAATTATACAACTGTAAATAATGATTGTGTCCATCATACATGAATAAAATACTTGAAAAAAAGTCGCTATAACATGTAGGGTTTTCGAATTTTATGATGCAATTTTTTTATGCCTAACCAACTACTCCTTTTATGTAAGAAGTCTACTTCGACTTCAAAAACTGCTGAGTTTAGTATCACAAACACAATTTGGTTATATAAACGAGGCTTTTATACTTTAAAACATGGGCAAATTAAAATACCAGTAACTGATTCGACAAGAAATATCTGAATTTTAAATGAATTCAACGCCAAGCTAAATATATTTATACCAACAGCACTCCAATCAGATATAATAATATAATCTATGATGCAAGATCCAATTATCTGTCTAATTTCAACACTGTGTTTCAACCATTGAACCTGTGATTGAACTTTTCAATTTTCCTCCCATCAGACATGACGAGCCATCTACATGTCGGATTCCATAAACTTTGTATTTCAACTCTTTCTCTCAACAATCCAATCGTAATATACTACAGCGCCCTATAATTTGGTAAGTGAAGGAATCTACGCTTCTTCCGCGTGGCTCCCTCTGTAAATATTGGTCAGAATTCGAATATTCCCGCGATCAAAACAAACTCACTGCATTTTATTTATTTATATTCTTATACAATACGATGCTACATGTTTTAAATTACGTTACTTCCACCTACATTGTTATAATAAAATAGTTACAGTAACAAATTTCGATTGAAAATATGCTATTTAATTTAAGAAATGATTATCGTTTGCTGTATAGATTTCTTTATGAGTTACTTCAACCCTAATTTTTTTTTTTGATGTACGGTTTTTTGTTTTACAAGATTTTGGTGTACATGTGTTTCACTCAGTACTCAATGGTTTAACTCCACATTGCCAAAACAATATTCTTATGAAATTATAAAGAAAAAATAAGAACTGGCTAAATAATAACAGAGGGCGCTCTGTACAAAAAATAACATTTCTAGGTATTTAAGTAAATTATATTAGATATAACAAGCTATTGTAAGGGAAATAATTAAATATTTACACATGAAATCCATTTTTCTATCTATAATATCAATTTAATCAATTGTACGTCCGTGCATACATACACAAATAGTTCAAATGGCAGACAGATAGGGTAATCCCCTAACTATGCAAATAAAGCGGACGAAAGGAGATAATAAACAGCTGATGAGTCCCATTCTCTTTATCTGTCTCAAGTAAGTTTTGTGAACTCCCCGAATAAATTATCTTAAATAATAGCTCGCGTAATAGCTTATTTTTGCCAGTAATATTGTAAATTCGACATGGGAAACTGGTTTGGTAGTGAATCACCCGCTGTACAACGAGAATCGGTAACAATTGGTAGTAGAATTACTGCAAATTATCCGTCTTCAAGAGTAGTTACCACAACATCTACAAGAGTAACGCAACCGAGGGAATATGATGCATTATCGGACCAATTGGCTCGTATGAGAGTTGGCGGAGAAAGTGCCGGCAGATACGTTTCGAGTAATACCATTGGTGGTTACGCCTCACACACTGGAAGAACAAGCGTGCAGGCAAACCCTTTACGAGAACAAAAATTACTTCGTCCCGCATCGAATATTTCGTTTGTGACTCGTTACATCAGCAGTTACACCGACAATTGGGAGGGCGATTGGACTTCCACAACACTCAGCTTCGTTACGCTAGATCCGTATTCCGACGAATATTCCCACGTCAAAGGATTATTTGACCACTCCAATAAGAGATGTTTTCAAGTGACGCAAATCGAACGTATCCAAAATCCATATTTATTGGCCGCCTTTTTGATGAAAAAAGAAGAAATGGAGCAGCGTGTTGGTGATCAAAATATAGAGGAGCTATTTCACGGCACCAAAAGGCAACACGTTCAGAGTATCTGCACCGACAATCTTGACTGGCGCTTATATGGACAGAACATTGGTAATAAGTTCGGACAAGGTATCTCTTTTTCTCCAATTTCGAATTACGCCACGTATTATGGCGACGATACATCAAAATAATCGAGTCATGCTTCTGGTACATGTATTGGTTGGCAATGAATGCGTAGGCACCAAAGATATGGTGTTACCGCCAGATGGTTTTGATACGACTATAAAACCTAATAGGCATGTTATTGTGAAATATGAAGATAATGAATTTTATCCGGCTTATAAAATCACATATTGGTGTACCGATATGGCAGAACTAACAAGCAGAAAGAATAATAATAATAATAATCGAAGAATTCGGAATGTACGGCCAAAACGTATTCCACATCTGTTTTATGATGACGATTACTAAAATATTTATTTAAAATGAAATTGACCAAAGAAGAATGGTGATTATAGGTAAATAAGGATACTTTTTAAATATATTTATTTTGACACACAAATATGAAGTGCTACTTTTTTGAAGAAGATATATGCGTTGTTTATTTATATATGTATATATATCTTAACCACTATTGGAAACATAAATAAATGATATTTTAAACAAAATCTAAAGTATATTTGTTGTGACATAAATAATATTATCACATTATATTGTATTATTTGTACTTATACCCGTGCCACAGATTATGTGTTATCTATAATACCTAATCTGTGTCTATGCTAACGCACTTGCTTCAATATTGTTGTGCACCCCCTATTAGTGATATTTTTCCATAGATACATTTCACTTAATTTAATATTAATTAAATTACTGCCAATTATATTTTAAAATGTAAATAGGTAACAAATAAAATTCGAAAGGTTTGTTCGTTAGTGTTATATCAATCACACAGGTGCATAGTTTATCTTTCTCCGATACGTAAAGGGTACATGTTCTAACCTGTTTTAATCACGAATCAGTGTATAAAGTGTAGCACCAACGAACAAAGAAGTTACCGACGATATTTATGGGCGCTTTGAAGTGTTTAACACTATAGGTTTGTTCGTTGGTGCTACACCAATAACACTGGTGCATATTTTATCTTTCTTAGGTACCTACAGAGTAAATCTTCTATCTTGTTTTAATCACAAGCCAGTGTAGAAAGTGTAGCACCAGCGAACAAACCTTATATTACATCAAATTAATAAAATTTTGAAAGATCTGCGTTTTGTAAATTGCGAATTATGATTGGTATTATTATATCTAATCAAATCTTTTTATTGTACTTATGGTATTATTCACTTGTATATTGATAGAACATGCAATTTCTATGTTATAATACTTGACAATATATTATTAACATTTATTTCTGTTTTTCAATATATATATTTAATATAAAGTAAAATTATTTCTTTGAAAAAGCCCCACTGTTGCCCTAAATATCCTTGTTTATAATCCTTTTTGTAAACAAATTGTCTGGGATTGGATGATGTATAAATCGCTCATCGGAGAAGTATTAAACTTTACTGAAAGTAACGCAGAATTACGTAATGATGAAGCAGTTATGTTTGTGCTCTAAGACATAGCGAAGATTTTCATGTAATCCATTTTTTTTAAGGTAATTAGAAATAATTTTATGTTGAAATATTTAAACACATTTGGAATTACATGTAAGTACATATTGGAATTGTTTCTACAAGTGAGTTGGTAATAGCTTAGTGACTTATTTATGAGTAATATTTTCATGCAACGATTACTTTTCAAATTTTTTCATTATATGAAATGAAAGTAATGTTATTATTTAACACTTCTTGTTATATGTGTATCACAAAAACAAGATTTATAAGTACTTTTATAAAAAAAATTTATTATCTAGAAAAGGTACAAACGAACTATTGATATTACTTATAAGATACACTACAGGCACTTTTCTCTTTCAGTCAAGTAAATAAAACTTGTTTAAAGAATAATTGAGAAAGGAAATAAAATTTTGTATAAAACAGAGAACTTTGACAAAAAAAAAAAAACTTTACTTATTTATTAAACAACACAACAAATTTGTTTTTGACATAGGTAACAGAGTAGCTTAAGATCATTTGCATTAATGGTGCAGTACAGCTACTTTTTTAATTTTTTTTTTTTCTTGAAAGAAGAAATAATGTCACCGAAAAAGTAGCCCAGCTGTATATTCCATCAATCATATGATCTAATAATCTGAATCGGAATCATCGAAATAATAATTATTCATGTCACGATATAAATTATAATTATTGTTAAAGGCGGAATTATAATCATGATAAGATCCCGCATTAGGTTGTGGTGCAGGTACTTTTGGTTTACGTGCCCTCCGATTCCGTCTTCTATTTACTTCTTTGGGATTTCCGCAGCAATATGTGATTTTATAAGCGGGATAAAACTCATTATCTTCATACTTTACAATGACATCCTTATTGGGTTTCACTGTCGTATCAAAACCGCATGGAGGCAAGTCCATTTCTTTGCTGCCAACACATTCTTCACCGACCAAAACATGTGCCAGAATCATGACTCTGTTGCTCGGTGTATCGTCACTGTAATGGGTGGCGTAATTCGAAATCGGAGTAAACGAGATGCCCTGTCCAAATTTATTACCGACATTCTGTCCATATAAGCGCCAATCGAAATTATCCTTGCAGATACTCATTACATGGTCGTTTTTCGTACCGTGAAATAGTTCCAAGATGTTTTGATAGCCAATACGCTTCTCCATTTCTTTTTTCTTCAATAAAAAAGCCGCTAACAAATACGGATTCTGTATACGTTCGATTTGCGTTACTTGAATACATTTCTTCGGCATGGTATCATCGAATAATTCTTTAATCCGGTAATACTCAACAGTATACGGATCTAATTTAACAAACCTGACAGATGTTTGTAAAGCCCACGTGCCTTCCCAATTTAACTTATGTGTATAATCATTAACATAACGAGCTATAAATGTGATATTCGCGGATGGTTCTACTAATTCCGGTTCGCGTAATGGGTTTCTCTGCACGGTTGTTCTTCTATTTCGGAACCTCCAGCAGAATTTGTTTGAGATGTTGAAAAGTTACCATTATTCGTTACATTAGCGTTAGGTTTCCTAAGAGAGCTGATGCTTAAATATCCGATATGTGAGCAGAGTTCGTCGTAATCTTCATTTACAGCTGCTTGTGAAGTTCTTTGTCTGTTGGAGGTTGATCCATGATATCTTTGGTTCGTGTTTGCAGTCGCAGGTTTAGATCTTCTCATTTTAATTCTAATTTGTTACTTAGTTACACTTAACGCAAAAATATAAAGAATCATTAAGAAATTTACTAATTTTAAGATAAAAACAACGGTATATAAACGGAGAAATTACAAACCTGAATCCACATTCCACAACCACGTGATCATCACGTGATAACGAATCATGACCAGACCACACGAAATTTAAAATGATAGAATATAGTATATTGAATTAATAAGTTTATTTTTTAGAAAAATTAATTGTATAACAATAAGAGGATCTTCGAATTTATTAAATATTTTTTTTTTTATTTAACATGAAATTGTCTGGTGCAACCTAACCTAAAAAGTCTAAACTAAATAAAATTTAATTGGCACTTTTCAGCAAAAATAATTATATTTGACCTATCTTTTATCAAAAATCTCTGTGAAAACAGGAAAAATTTTGCTCTTTATTGTTCTACCGGTCCAATGGTAGTTCTTTAAAAAGTGGACAGATGGCTGTACACAGCAATAGATGCAAATGAGGAAAACGAAATCGGGGTATCCCCCGAATTTAACCAACCGCAAAATAACAAATATTAGATAGATAGATAGATAGATAGATTATTTGCTTAAAAGATATTATTCATATGTTTTAGGCAAGTTTTAAGTTCTAGCGTGTTTAATTTAAATTTTAAGTTTTGTCGTGGCGTTTGCTTTACATAAGTGATAATTTTTCACTTCTCTGTGCAAAACCTATCAAATAATAACGATGGACATAAAAAACAATAATAAACTTTTCACGACGGACACAAAAAAGAAATATCATAGAACGTCTCCAAGATTAAAGAAATTACACGCATCTGTGGTCCCTTTTCATGTATCGGTGAAATGCGACACACTTTGTGAAGAATTGGGATATCTCAGAATCAGTGAGAGGAAAGTTATTCCTACTGTTCCCAACAGAAATGCTCGTAATTACGTAGTATCCCGAAGAAATGCCTGGCGTTTCCGTACTAAAACAACGAAAGTGCAGGAGGACTTATTGTTTAGTCGACGCTCGACAGCCTACGAAAAGAATATCACATCTGTAACTGATTATATCAGACACTATGCCCATTCTTTACATTGGGAAGATAATTGGGCTTCACAGTTATCGGTGAAGTATGTGGAACTAGATTGGCATTCTAAAGAATACCATGATGTGGAAAAATTATTTAACCATGCCAAGAAGAGATGTTTTCGAGTAACAAAAATCGAACGTATCCAACATCCATACCTATTAGCAGCGTTCTTAATGAGGAAAGAAGGACTGGAAAGGTGTAATGGTTACCATGAGGTTGTATCGTTGTTCCATGGTACAAAGAAAAAGCCGGTAATGAGTATATGTACCAATAAACAGAATTCATGTGGACAAAAGTTTGGCAATAATTTTAGATACGGTATAAATTTAAACTCTCCTATTCCTTACCATGATTGTACACAAGGTAAGAGGATTGCGCTTCTAGTACATATACTAATTGGCAATAAAAATCATGAAATTTTGTCAAATGTTCCAAACACACCGGAAAAATCCAATATTGCAAAGTTTAGAAATAACGAATTTTATCCTATTTATAGAATAACATATTGTCATGATAATCCAAGAAAAGCAAATGACAAGAAGAAGAAAAAGAAATATAAGCAAATTGTGTCTGGAGACCACATAGAATATGACGATCATTGCAATTCTTTTTATCGAAATGATTATCGTTTTTTTTATCATCATGATACTTTTTATAATGACAATACCTTTTATGATGACAATACTGTTGATGATGACAATAGTGTTCATGATGACAATGATGATGATTGTGAATTAGATTAGGATTTACTTTAATTTGTAGTTTGATGGCCTTTTTATGTTTAAAATGGTAAATAAAACGCGGGCTTTCTTTTTTGTACGTTTATTTTCAGAACCTTCCTCTTCACTCCCCTATCTTCTCCCGTGTATGGCGGCACTGCCACTAACTTCACCTCGTGTAAAGGCGGGAAAATTTAAAATTTAAACAGCAGCCTACTATAAATTTGAATCAGATTTATATTGGAATATTTAGTTCTTCCTTAAAAAAAGGAAAATTACCTCTATTTTATGTGTGTATAAATGATGTTAGTAGTTTATGTATTATATATATATATATAGATTTATATTTTCCACAGATAATAAAGGTTTAATAAAATAATTTTAAAGCGTATTTTTCTGAAAACCCCGAAATATTTTAAACTTCTATTCCCCATTATTTGTGATGGAAATGAAACATTTGTCATCAAACCGAAAAATTAATGCAATTGCGTATTGATTTTTTTTATAAGATTTTCATTTTTAAAACAATCGCGCGGAAGTTTGTCGCGCTGGGTTTGGTGCAATGTTACTATGAATTCACCCTGAACCTGAATTTCAAGTCTATTTTTTATTGCGAAATTACAACAGAGTATTAATATTAATAAGAAAAGATATTCTGCATGTGCACAAATACGTTTTATTTACGTACTACGTTTAAATTGAGAATACGAATTTAATTATTTGACATAAATACTAGCGTTCAGCCAATTGCTCAGCATCAAAACGTCTTGGTCGCAACATTGTCATGAAATTAATTCACTTTCTCACCAACAAATATTTACGTGCAAGTTTTAATGTAATTTATTCGCTCAAATTGCTATAATTTCGTTTATTTATTCTTAAAAGACCTCGCCTCTTACCTATAGCCATATAGCGCTCCTGTCTAAGCGATTTAAGTGGGTGGGGATGCTGGTCGCATATGCTAATCTGCCAGCCGTGGTCGCCATGTTGTATTGAGAGTGTTGTGTTCCTGTCAAAATTTGCGATTTTTCGGCGAAATAGTCGCGAAAAATGGATGAGACGAAGGTGATATATCACATAGATGACGAGGAGACGCCCTACCTGGTGAAGATACCCATAGCGCCGGAGAAAGTCACCCTAGCCGATTTTAAGAATGTCTTAAACAAGCCGAACTACAAATTTTTCTTCAAGTCGATGGACGACGATTTCGGGTAAATATTCATATATTTAACGCCGCCTCTGAGGGTGGGCGAGTGATCTTGTGCATTTAGAATGACGGGGTATGGTTTAATACCGATCTTGAGCGTGGTAATTGCGTAAATTTGGGCGTACATTCAGTATAAATATTTACTGTCAGGTATTGTGTCAGGTAGCCATTGTAATGTGATTTTGTGTTTTTGTATGGGCTTTGCTTGGATTATGGGATTATTTTTGGCAATTTCGCGACTTATTTAAATTGTTTGCAGCGTCGTCAAGGAGGAAATCATAGAAGACAGTGCACATTTACCGTGTTTCAATGGCAGAGTTGTTAGTTGGGTAAGTGACAGCATTTATTTTGCCATTGCTTATTTTACTGGCTCCCTTTTTGTTACATGGAAATTGACGCCAATCTAACATACCTTAACGATTTAATCTTATTTTTGTCATTGTTTCTTTAAATGTAACTGAACAGCTGGTATCGGCGGAGGGCTCAAATCAATCTGATGGAGGTTCCCAATGCACAGACAGTGTTACCCTTCAATCAGAACAGCGTCTACCGCCACATTCGCAAGTTCCGGAATCAGCCTGCACCGACACCGAGAGCATCATCAGTTCCAGGCAGGGACGCAGACATCACAAATACTCTTCGAGAATTAACGGCCACTTGCCCAGGTTGGTGATATTTTACATTTCACTATCAATTATTTCTTACTTAATTTACTTAAGTAGTAATTTACCCTTGTTATGTTGTTTTGGATGTCTTTTAGGACATAATGAGTATTAAGAAATAATTAATAGTGAAATGTCAAACGTCAAAATAATAACTAGTATAACTGGTTGCCTATTCGTCAGTCACCAATTGACAGTGACCTATTGACAATTTGTGTGGTACTCTCTTTGTTTTGAATTTTTTTTTTTTTTTTTAATGTTTCTGTTGGAAAAAGAGGGAATGTTATCGTTGTTATGCTTTCTCCTTGCCCAGATTATACGAAACCGAGTCGATCGTCAGCTCCGATTTAGAGACGACCAGTTTTGTATCGGAAACCACCGGTAGACACACAGCGCTCTCCGAATGCTCCAGCGTGAGTCGTTTGCACGTGGGGAATCGGAAACGACCTCAGCGACGGAGGAAACAACGAATGCAAGTGAGTTTCGATCATTTTCCAGGCAGATCAGATTGTGTATTCGCTTTCCTATCTGCAGGCGATGTCCAGGACGAGTTCCTATTCGAGCATCACGGATTCCACGATGTCCTTGAATATCATAACGGTGACTCTGAATATGGATACTGTTAATTTCTTAGGGATCTCGATCGTCGGACAGAGCAACAAGGGTGGAGACGGTGGCATTTACGTAGGATCCATAATGAAGGGGTAAAACTGTTGATATATGTCTATGGAAAGTATCTTCTTTGTACATGGTTTTTTTTTTTTTTATTTTCAGAGGAGCTGTGGCTCTGGACGGTAGGATCGAACCGGGTGATATGATTTTACAAGTCAACGATGTTAATTTCGAAAATATGTCGAATGATGAGGCGGTTCGTGTTCTGCGAGAGGTTGTACAGAAACCGGGGTGAGTCTCTAATTTTCGAAGTAATTTCCATAGATAGATGTAAATAAACTTACCTTGTTAGTCTTTTCCTTTTTGATACCAGTGTATTGACGCCTATGCTGTTACCAAAAAAAAAAAATGATAAGCAAGAGAGATTATTTAAGATACTTAAAAAACTTAACAGATACAAACACTAGTTATAATATAAATTGACAAGAACATCAAGATTAATTGTACCTTTACTAATCCAACAATCGACCTAATCATGATAGGAAACTCGCTTGCTGTGCGCGCCACCTGTAGTTCACGCATAATAATAATCGGTAATTTTCATAGCACATATCTACATTTTCAATTAACGTGGAACAGAAGCGTAATAATATCATGAATAAAACTTCTTGAAGGTGGTGGCCTATTTGACTTTAGTTAGTTTTCAAATCTTTATAATACTGACGTTTCCACTGGTGTTTATCATCTTTCTCAAAGTTTTTCTATTTTCATTTTTAGAACAACCACTACAATTTTAAACTATTTAAACTATAATTTAAAGCTAACTAAACAACCTGTTAAAATAGTGTTTAAAATCTAACTCAAATTAAACTAAAATCTAATCAGTCAGAGGTTCGTCTTATCCCACGTTGCGTGTCGTTAGCACAAGACAATATTTTATCATTCATCATATCTAATAAAAGATCATTAACATGAGGTACATAAAAAGAAAACAGTGGATCAATTACAGTTCCTTGTGAAACACCATGAGGCAATTTAGTAGTGTTAATTTTAATAATAATAATAATAATAATAAATATATTTCCAAGAGGTTTTTAACACCCAATTACAGGAAACTACATAGAGGAAAAAGAAAAGTACATGCCAAGGAGCATTAACAAAGTAGAAAAGCGAATCATTCATTCTTACAAACTAAGATTTAAGCGTAAAAGAAAACTATAACAATTTGCTTACATAATTCAAAGAACAAAATAATATCATGAAATAGCATGAAAAAAAAAAAAAGAAAAAGAAAATAGACTATAATTGATAGAAAGAGGCGTAAGCACACTTTACAATAAATTTCAAGCCATCATTGTTGATGTCGCATACATCTGAAAGTCTATTAAAGTGATCACACATTAATGAGACGGGAGATCGGAGCAGCACATTGATCTATGTGATCACAAAAAATGTAGTGGTATAACAGCAATTCAGCCTAGGTATGAAAAAGTTAAGTTAGTAAAAGCCACGGGCAGTCGATTCTCTTATGCACCAGGTTAAATAAAAATTTAATCAAACTAACCATTCTTCTAACTTGCAATGATTCAAAGTTGAATTTGCTAAAAGTATCCCCATAATCGAAACCCCTTAGTGGATAAGATCCCTCAGCTAAAAAGTAAAGAAACTTTAAAAACTTTCTTTGAACCGATTCAATATTATTTATATGAATAGAGTAAATAGGAAACCATATTAAAATTGCATATTCTAAATTAGAGCGTATCAAAGAAAAGAACAACGTACGCAACGTCCTGGTATCACGAAAATCTCGAAATTTTATCTAAATCATTGTGTATTTTATTTGGAGATGTAATTTAAAGCTTCAATCGCGCGTTTATTCTTAACAAAACCAAATTTATTATTTATAAAGTATTTTTTGGTTTTTGTTTTCAAATATTTTTGCAATATTATAAATTCCCAGCTTCTAAATAGGCACTATTTTGGTTTTTTTTACGAGCAAAGTATTGAAGAACCATTTTGACCAATGACAAATTTAAAGTATTTTACTTGTTTTTAGAGGTCTAACATTGATCGAATCAATTTTTCCAAATAATAAAGTTCACAATCTTGCAGGCCGATCAAATTGGTTGTCGCAAAATGTTGGGATCCGAATCCCAAGGGTTATTTCACAATACCGAGGACCGAACCAGTTAGGCCGATTGATCCCGGTATGATATTTTCCTAATCTTTCTAATCGACCCATACTAATACTTTCTATTTTCCCTATTTTTAGGCGCTTGGGTGGCTCATACTGCAGCGGTTAGGGGGGATCCCGTAGCAAGGCCACCGAGTAGTTCGACAGTTTCAAGCGCTTCGATAACCAGTACCATACCTGCCAATGAACGTGAGTGTTTGTTAGATCCTGGTACGTGTCGCTTCTGCTTTTTTTTTTTGTTTTTAAGCTTACGTATTATTAATTTCTAATTACTTTTGATGTGATTTCTTCGCATTAAGTGTCTCATATTGTTGTCTAATAATTCGAATTGGAAATTTTTTAATTTCTTATCAAAAAAACTCTACATATTTGGAGTTTTTGTTTGGATTTTAAATAAGTTACCGGATCATTTAGATAGAGCGAATTGCGAAAATAGCTTTAATTCAAAGCTCACGTTTTGAAGATGCGGGGAAATTAATATTTTCATTGAGATATTTGAATGTTTCCAATTAGTCACTCTGATATGGTACACAATATTATGCTGCGTATGGGAATAAATGGTAAAAGTTCAATTGAGAAATTATATTGAAAGAGTTAAGAATAAGAAGTTGTTTTTATTTCGTATAATATTTTTGCTTATTTTCAGCGTTTGTGTTCTAAATTTTCTATCTTTTATTGTTATTTCTTAAGCAGTTTTGCGTATTCAACATATTTGTGGCTTCTTATTATTATCAATTTTACTCCAAACAAATGAAAATTTCCATTCTTCCCTCCTAATCGCCTCATCGAACTCACCACATGTATGTCATCACCGTGCTTTTCCATCCGCAACGTCAATACTTTGCTTAATGTTTGTTTCGATTTTTAAATATACAGGGTTTGCCATGGAACTGGCTGGTTAGAAGTTTTCCGGCTTAACGAAATTCCTCAGTTTTAAAAAATTGGGGTTTGCAACAATTTGGCACTTACTTCTTTCTAAAATATTTTCACCTTTTTTGCACTTCCGGTTAACCGGAAGTCGCCACGAACTTTGTTATTTTAAATGAACACCCTATATATTATTATATTTTTGAATTACATAAAATTCTATGACGATTACCATTAGGGTATCTTATACCTATCTTCAACTGTTTCTAAGATATTACGATTTTTGTTAAAATTTTAACATTTCCATTGTTGTATGTAATTGATTAGTTCTCACTTGATTTAAGTGTCAGAAATCTCCGACTTTGAAATCAACAAGTACTAACATTGTTTTACCAAAACGTAGAAAAAAAATTCAGTGACATTATACAGGGTGTTTAAAAATTAGTGACATATCCAAGAATTTTGAATGTTGCAAAACTTAATTTTTAACAAATAGAAACACCCTGTACATTTTTCTATTTTGGATGTACAATTAAATCTATACCGATTTGCTGTAGCATTCCCTATACCCATCTTCAGTAGTTTTCTTTTAAATTACTCGTTTGTTTATTACCACTTTCAAAATGCCGAATAATTTCTATCTGTGGGCCATGACATATCATCACAACAATTATTATATTAGTAAGTATTATTGTATAATCATTGTTTGTTACACACGTCGCGTTTCAGATCGATGAATATTATTGTGGAACTTATGAATTAGATAATGAAAATTATATTAAGGAGCTATATATTTAACAAATCGATATCTTAGAAACAGTTGAAGATGGTATAAGATACCTAATGGAATCGTCATAGAATTTTATGGTAAAATTCAAAATATAAATAATATATAGGGTGTTCCATTTAAAATAACAAAGTTCGTGGCCGACTTCCGGTTAACCGGAAGTGCAAAAAAGGTGAAAATATTTTAGAAAGAAAGTAAGTGCCAAATTGTTGCAAAACCCAATTTTTTAAAACTGAGGAATTTCGTTAAGCCGGAAAACTTTTAACCAGCCAGTTCCGTGCCAAAGCCTGTATATATCGTTCCATCTCTTACGAACAACTTCCCGCACACAGATCTGGAAGAACCGTTAACAATCAATTCACCGATGGCAACAGTGGTCCAGGCGATGCAGAGGCCCGACAGCGGATTAGAGATCAGAGACCGCATGTGGTTGAAGATAACGATACCGAACGCTTTCATCGGAACCGACATGATAGACTGGATACTAACACACGTCAACGGATTCCAAGACCGGAGGGACGCTAGGAAGTATGCCTCGCATCTCCTCAAGGCCGGCTTCATCAGGCACACCGTCAACAAGATCACCTTCTCCGAACAGTGCTATTACATCTTCGGGATTTGTGTTCGGCCATGTCGAACCTGAAGATACAAGGGGATACGGATTCCGTCGGTCCCTTACCGAACGTTCCCAACTACATGCCGTACAGTGGTACCTACAATCCGTTGGAGTACATGCCGATGCCCTTCTATACGGCCAGTGAGAATACGGTTTACGGTTACAATCGTGAGGAATCCGTTCTGAGCGGAAGTGGTAAGTATCTAGAAAAAAAAATCTTTATATTTTCGTTAAAATCTACGGTTGTTGTACGGAATAGGAAGATGTAAAATAATAACTGGTGATATTTTGCTACGTTTTAGGATACCGTTGCAGTATAAGGTATCTGACGATTTCTTCTGATCTGCCGAGAATTTTTTTGTTTTTGTTTAATTGCATGAAGGTGTAGTGTGCGTAAGTAGAAAAAGGACATCGAAAATGAGTGTTCTCTCATGCCCGCTTCTTGTATTGTACGATCGCTTCATCTTAACATCGATACGATTGAACTCTTTAAATGATTTGCACACTTACCGAGTCATATTAGGCTTGCATTGATCCTAATCTGCAGCTTTGCAAACTCCCGATAGCTTACTTTATTAATAATTTATTTTACGTTATAAAATGGAAAACTGAGCGAATAATTTATTTTAAAAAAAGTCTATTTAAAAATCATTTTAACAGATACACATACAATCGCGAGCAAATGTTATAGGCACCTTTGACAAAACTAATGGGTTTCATGTTTCTTGCATTTTGTTTACAGTTAATTCAACGTTTATATAATCGTCTTTATGGTTACAATAGTCTTTATAGATACCTTTGTAAATGTATTATTGTTTTTTATATTTTTCAAGTCTTCGAGAATCACTTTCCCCCTCCCATCTAAAAAGTATTATAGCTGTACTAAAAACACTCTAATATGCAACAAATTAATAAGATCCCTTAAAATACTAAAATATTTATAATGTATTACCTACAAGTTTTTATTCCCTCGTTTCTTACTGTAATATTCGCCCAAATTTTAGGGTGCCTATAACATTTGCTCGCGACTGTATATTGTTAATACCAACAAGCCATATAAGAATTATTTTTTAAATATCTTCGATAGTTTTCGAAACATTTACCCTTTTTTGTTTTCACCGAAAAAAAAACCAACATACAAACTTCGTATAAAAAGTTATTTAGTCGGAATTAAGTAAAAATGTTGTCTTCCAGAAACATTTTT
Organism: Protaetia brevitarsis; assembly: GCA_004143645.1. Taxonomy (NCBI): domain Eukaryota; kingdom Metazoa; phylum Arthropoda; class Insecta; order Coleoptera; family Scarabaeidae; genus Protaetia; species Protaetia brevitarsis. The sequence goes on from RXPK01000070.1 coordinate 1,138,000, forward strand.
TTTTAAGATAAATCATTATCAAGGCAATTTAATTTGAGAAGAAAATCAAGTAACTTGATCAATTTAATTTTGTACTTTTTCGACTTACCCTGTGTATATAAAATTATGTTGTAAGACACATATCTTCAACACCATGAACTATTTAAGAACTATTTTTGGAATATTTATTTTGTTTTACCGAAAAAAGAAACACAAAATTTTAATCTTTAACTAACAGCTTCTTGCGGGTTTCACCGTGTGTCAAAACTTTCGCTCGACGTTTCGCTGAACTGTCAGTTCAGTTATCCTGAAGAAGCTGTCAGTATGAACAGCGAAACGTCGAGCGAAAGTTTTGACACACGGCGAAACCCGCAAGAAGCTGTTAGTTATAGTTACACCGGCCGTGAAAGCCTACGCAGTGTAATTTTAATCTTTATTCTTCCAAAATCATTTTTCATAGTAAATTATTACTTCATAAGTTAATTTTGCGTGGAAAATGAGACAAATAATTTCATAAAATCGATTTTGTTTTCTTGATATTTAAAAGACGCCTATTTTCAATATCAAAAAAGAATTAAGTGCTTTAAATGGTTTCTAAGATATTTAATTATTCCTTGTTTTTTTTTTTACGAAAATTCAACATACAAGGTTCGCTCAATAAGTAATTTTCAGAAATAAAGCTAGCACGTTTTTTTTTTTTTCGGCGTTTCAAAAGCAAAATAAAAAACCTTGTTTTACGGTTTTCGATTTACCCTATAATATATTTGCCTCTAAAATACAGGAGATGGCGCTTTCTCTCACCTCACCATCGCTTGAACACCGGGCTCGATTCTATTGTTACAGGAGGCTCATCGAACGGTTCCGATCACCTAAAGGACCCGGCTGCGGGACATAGCAGCGCCTCGGACAGCGACCTGACTTCCCTGGGGCCCAGATCGGCGATGCCCGTCGCCACCGGAAACGGAAACGGCTCCTCCAACGGCTCGGACCAGAGTAGCGGCACCCAGGTGGCCGCGCAGTCCAAAGACATAGCCGGTAGTAGACAATCTTTTAAAATTGCTATGGGGAATCCGTGCGAGATGTTTGTCGATGTGATGTAATGAGTAGTTTAGAATGAAAACGAAAAAACAAACAAACAAACCGATCGTTTTTTAATGTTTGTTTCGCTTGAAGATATTTTTTTTTGTTGTGTTTTAGAGCGTTTTCTCTTCTATTTCTACCCTTTATTTATTCTAACACGAACGAAAGGAATTGGAAAATCACCATTCGTGCCATAAAATAATATACAGTCGCGAGCAAATGTTATAGGCACCTTTGACAAAATTAATGGGTTTCATTTTTCTTGCATTTTTTTTTGTGACAGATATTTCAACGTTTATATAATCGTCTTTATGGTTACAATAGTCTTTATAGATACCTTTTGTAAATGCATGATTTTTTTTATATATTTTCAAGTCTTCGAGATGTCACTTTCCCCCTCTCCCATCTAAAAAGTATTATAGCTGTACGAAAAACACTCTAATATGCAACAAATTAATAAGATCCCTTAAAATACTACATATTTATAAAGTATACCTACAAGTTTTATTTTCTCATTTTTTACTGTGATATTCGCCCAAAATTTAGGGTGCCTATAACATTTGCTCGCGACTGTATGAGATAATTCGATCATTTTGTGTTTATTTTGATGATAGGACGAGATTCGCACGAATTTAACGGAATTGGCGTCGAAATTCAACATTGACAGCTGTCGAATGTCATTTTTATATACAATCTGTCTACTTAAGTCTGCTAAGAGTGGGTGTGCAAAATAAAATAGTACCAAAGATGGCGCGATAGAATTTCCTCCGCTATAGCAGGAATAAGCAGACACTCTGTATATAAAAAAGGAGCATTTGACAGCTGTCAATGTCAACGTTAATTCCGTTCATTTTTTTTGTTCAGTTCCTTTTAGATTTGCTCATTGTTACGCTCTTTGATGCTTTCTTTAACAATTTTTTCTTTTTTTTTTAACAAACAACTAACTTATTCTTGGTTTTTACTAATAACATTTATAAATTGATTGTTCATTCTTGTGGAGAATTTTCGTACCATGTATATTCGATTGAACAAGTCCAATTTTTTTATCTTGATAACAATTAATTATGAAATAAAAAAATAAAGTTGTTTCCTGGATTACTATCTTGTTGATAGGCAGACAACTATAAAGTTTTTCTAGTTATACTAGTCATTTTTATCCAGAACTTCTTAATCAACATAATTGCAGTAATCATATTTTATTATAACCGCAGTGTGTCTGTATAATTACCAAATCTCTCTGTAAAATTAACACCACATTACTGTGATACTTTCTGTGAATTTTATTTAAATTTTTCTTATTTCGCAATTTGCTTTCCATTATTCCCTATTTGCTTTTCCTTTTTCCTATTCCCTGTTATTTTGTTTTTTTTTTTCGTCTTTTGGCATAAATCCTACAAGTTTTTGACAGTTTTCAGAGATCCTATCATCTCCGATACCAAACCTGAATGACCGCTTCTGTTATCTCTGTTTTCTTAGTGCAGGTGATTTTGCACAGGCTAGCTTTGGCTCATAAAAATTTGAATTTTTATCCTCCACTCATGCATTTAAAATGCCGGCATCGTTATTTAAATGTTTTATCCTTGTCTACGGTTCATATACACTTTATATTAAATTTCATTTTTCCTGAAGACCCTTAATAACAGAAACAACAAAGATATAAAAAGAAATATATCTTATTTCATTTCGATGTGTAATAATAGAAAAAGACGTGAAAGAAATTCTTAATTCTTCCAGATGTCTTTCAATTATAAATACGTAAAGATATGAATAGAGATTCAACACGAAAAGTGTACCTTTATTCCATCAGCCAATATACTTCGTTTTCAAAACCCAACCTTACATAACACTATTCTCATTTACCATCGAGAGCTTCAAAATATAGCTGGATATGTTCCTTTATATTGCCGTGCATCGGTCGAAATAGAGATCCAATGTCGGTACGAAAAAATATTGCATTGAATGAGCCATCAAATTATCTGTGCTAATATTAATTCTCTCTTTATTTTGTAAATATCGTGCGTATCAATTTTTTTTTAGTTAAGTAGTTTTATAAGCGAAATTTCTTTTTAAATTATTGTCTTCCTCCTTTGTTTTTAACAATTATTAACTGTTTTAATTTTTGTTGTTACGTTTAAAAAAAGTCGATTTTTTTTTTTAAAGAACAAGCCTGATTAGAATTTTAGTATTGTAAATATAGTTTTTAATATTGTACTATTTTACGTAAAACGGTAGATTGAGTCTCTTTTGTTTTATCTTTTAATTTTATTCTTAGCGATTATGTTATTTGTTACTAAGTTTTTAGAAAACAAAAGATATTATTTATATTTTTAAATTCCGCAGAAAAAAAAGGCAATAATTTTAAATAGTATTTTAATTATTGTAATGATTGTTTGTATTGCATGGAGAGCAGCATGTAATAAACGAAATTAATATTACATTAGTGTGGATTATTTTCATTAGTTAATTTTCTTATTTTTTTTTTAGTTATTCTAATTTGTGCATATTCACATACAAGGGTTCCACAAGGTTCTTCAAAAACTTATCACGAATTTTCGCTTAATTTTGTGACGAAATCCTTTTGGAACAATTGTTTTTTTATTTTATTTATAATTATTATCATATCAAACACACCAGCTTTATATATTATGCCACAGAAACACTAATTTCACCATTCGTTTTTTAGTTTCAGTTTTAAGTTACCTATAACTTTAAAAAGTGTGCAATGTTCTGTCAGTTCTGAATTATTTGCGAAGTTTTTTTGAAAGAAAGCTTTGCGTTCAAGGTCACCAGAAGGTAAGTCGCTAGAGATGGCTGTCAAATTTTCCTATTCACTTTAGCTAGTTTAAGTAGCGTTCGCATTGAACTTCTCTTCCCAATATCGAATAAATATCCTAGAGTAGATAGATTCAACGTATTTGCGAGAAATTCCTTAATAACATTCCGGATCACACCGTGTATGAAATGTCTATGAAGTATATTATAACATCCTGTATAGAAGGGTTGTACCCAAACCGTTTCCTAATATATAATTTTTTAAATAATATCGAATTTTGTAATTACATACAGAGCGTTTCATTTAAAATTTTGTTCAAAGAAATTGCTTACTTTCGAAAGAGTGTCACTTCTTTGTTATTTAATCTGAAACTCTTGCAGTAATTAATTGTAAATTTCGGTAGGTCTCCTGTATATATAGTTGCATAAATAGAAATTTAAAAATAATCAAAGAGATAAAAATTAATAAACTTAGACAAGTTTCAGAGGACAAATAATAAATAACATATACAGAATGTTCTAAATTGCAAGTACATAAAAAAAATATACCTATATGGGGTTTTTCATGGAACTTTTCCGACTTAACGAAACTATTCAGCTTTCAAAATTTACGGTTTATAATAATTAGGTAGCTGCTTTAAAAAAGTAAAGCTGTAATTGTCATAGAATTTTATATTAAATTGATTGAATTCAAAAATATAATAATATATAGGATAGTCCTTATAATAACGATTTCCGGTTAACCAGAAATGTGAGAAATCTAAAAATATTTTAAAAATAAGGTAAATATCAAACTATTGCGAATTCCAAAGTTTTCAAGGTCAAGAACTCCTAACTCGTCACTTCGATGGAAAATCCTGTATAACTATAGTAATAAAGAGGCTTTAGATCAGCACTTAAGACTTAAAAACGCATCCAGTATTGAATATCTAGTTTGAATTATTAGCTAACATAAAAAATATCGACCCAACAATTTATACGAACCTTTCTTATGACTTTCAGATCAAGGTGTCATCGGCTACCAATTTTCTCAAACCTAGAATAATCGAAACACAAAAACCAAGTATACTAAGAAAATAAAATAGTTTTAGATAGATATTTTTCTTTGTGTAGTGATAACAATATACATAAATATATATATATTTAATTATAAATTTTATATTTGCTTTTTATATAATATATATTACAATATGTAACGATATGTACCTATATGAAAATTAGTTTTTGTACAGCGTTTCTTAATTTTAATTATTCTAATTATTGTATCCGTCTATATTTAGTTCTCACTTATGTTACGATGCGAAATATGTTCTACGTGTTAAATTTTGTTATATCGACCATTTATTAAAGTATGTGGATGTTGTTATGTCATCTTGATGGACAAAATGGGTAAACCCCCCTTTAAGTAAATGTGGATCTTAAACGGTTGAGTAGTTAAGTGTTATCTAATCACATCTCGAGCCCAGTTTCGAAGATGGTAATGAAAAAAAAAAATGAACCCGATACAGTATTTTCAGTACTGCCGCGAAAAATTGCACTTCCAAACGCTTATCATGTTGTATATTTAATCATTATTTACTTATGTGCCATAATTTTACGTATTACTTATTGTAGGACCCTTGTATATTAAATTTTAATCGGTAAAATTAAACTTTTAAATCGATATTTTGTGTTGAAAGTAATATCTCGCGATTTATTAATGGGACAATATCAAAACTGCGATCATGTTACCACGCTTAAATGGATTCTTAAATATATTTACATATACAAGGTGCGTACAATAAGTTTTTTTTTTATATATATATATTTTTATTTCTACAAGGGATAGAATCAAAAAAAATTCTGCCGTTGAATCGTTACTACTTTATTAATAATCGTGTAGATTTTGTAAAATATGTACTCTCTCCTATATTTTATATAAATTAGACTGATATTATATACTTTAAGGATTTTATAATTTTCATCGTAATATTTGCGTTGTAAAATTGGTTTTTATTTTATCGATAAGGTATATATTTATTTATTATTTTCAATCTCTAATATGTGTAAAAAATACAAATGAAATTGTTAAACGCAATCATGATAGATATCGAATTCGCTGATGAAGAAGAAATGGAATTTCATGTATCGAGAATGTGACACGTTAGTACTATAACAGGGTAAAATTATTTCTATAATGTGTACTATAATAAACAGTATATTGGATAATATTAAAAAAAAAATCATATCGTGTGTATTTTAATCTAGATGGAAAAGAATGTCTCTACTTCTGTTGTTACATTGGAAACAAGTCGCATTTCATAATAATTAATGTTGATCTTTCGAAACATTTGTCCAATTAAAAAAATTAAATTCCCGCCATTTTCAATAATTTAAGCGTCAAAACATAAGGTTTGTTCGTTGGTGTTACATCAATTACACTGCTCTATATTCTATCTTTCTCAGATACATAAAGAGTAAATCTTCTATCTTATTTTAACTAGAAGCCAGTGTAGAAAGTATATAGCGCCAACGAACGAAGCTACAATTACTAAAGTTGATGGCAATTTGAATTTTACAGTTTTTTTTTAAACAATCTCTCTTTCTCGATATCTCTCAGTTATTAATTTTATATCAGTAAAGTAATGATGTATGTGTCTTTCCAATGTTTGTCTCTCCCTCTTTCTCTCTCTATATGTCTGATACGGAACGTACAGGGATAATAATATATTTATGATGTTTCGATTGTTTCTTCAATATTTCCACTTCAAAAATCATACGATTAACGATGAGGGTGTTATGTCATTAGACTCGTACATAATATTGCATAAAAATGATATTGTAATAAGATGATACATGGTACATTATATGAAATAAAAGAAAATGGTTATATGTATGATGAAAACGCAAATTTTTGTTTTATTTTTATTTTTTAAATACCAATTGGATTCGAATAGATAAGAAAATAAGTAAATACGGTAAGTAAAATCATTCATATTAACGAGAAACAAAAAAATTCCCGAAATATTTTTAATTTGACACAGAGCTGTCAAAGATTTTAGGGAATTTCAAGATTCAATGTTTAAGTTACTAAAAATAAGAAATATGTAAGCAAGAACGAACAGTTAGCAAATTTCAACTACCACCTTTTCTCGAGTTCGTACTAACGAATAAGAAGTCAAGCTTAAAACAGTTTTTGACAATCATTCGACAGTTTTAGAGCTTTTATAACCTATAAATCGCACATTCAAGCGAGTAACAGATGTGATAAAGAAACATGTCAACCTGACAGCTAGCAAATTTTGAATTTGCGCGCGCCCAATCGCCATCTTTTTTGAATTGGTTCTAGTCAACAAACAAACTGAAGGTCACGAATTTTTGTCCTCTTATGTGTCGGCGCTATTTATCCGTGTTCTTGTCGAGGGATTGCTGGCCAAAAATATCAGTGTAAATTTAAATTTTTCCTAATATAAACAACAAATCAAGCAGTCAATATGAACTTAAACATACCCTGAATCGCAAATGTTAATGCTTAACATGCACCATCACTGATTATATTTTAATAGTCAAATTTAAATTTCCCGTCATTAATTTAGCTGCTTCAACATACCATTCAAATAACTATTATGCAATACAAAATTGTAGGTAATTTTATCTTTCAAGGTGAGTTTTAGAATATTTGGAGCCAATTTAAATTGGCTATGGTAGACTATACGGATATATCCTTCTTTACATATACTTATAAACAAGGCTATACTAAGCTCACAGATAAGGAAAGAACGTAAAAAGATCAGAAGATAAGTCAATAAACAAAGTAAAGATAATTTTAGATATCGGTATAACAACATTTTAAGATTAACACAGATTTAATTTGAATATGGCGTATTCGAAAAAAAAAAACTATTGCTTCTTGATCTCAATATATCAAAGCTATTATATATTTTTATATATATATATTTTAGCTATTTCAAAAAATATTACTGATATTTCATATATATCAATTGCTAATTTAATGTATGTGGTAATTAACATTGTGTAAGTGTTAAGTAAACTGTTTACATTTTTTTTTTTCGATGGTACATAACCACTTTGATACTTCATAAAATGTAGTTATAAAATAACCGAAAAGTATACTTTTTTCTGGATAAATTTTATTTCAAATTGCCCGCATTTCTGATACAAATACTGACAAGATAGATAGAACGGCGTAGTAAACAACCCCATATTAGCAAGGGAAATGCAATATTTTTATGTCTTTAATATATTAGCAATTTGTTTTTACAGAATATGTAAATAAAATAAATACAAATATGACCAATTAGATTTTGGGGATTTCAATAGTGACAACCTGATGCGACTCTTCAATTTACTATTTTT